>OX637868.1:7265146-7758407 GCA_951802705.1 Netelia virgata
GGCATATGAACGTCCATTTTACTCAACAGCGACTACGTGGGTTCTCTCGATTTATTGCCACTGTAACATCCCAACGAACACCATTTACGGCATCGAGAGCTCGTAAAACGATTAACGCAATCATTTGTTTCGGCTCGTTCTATTTATATCGAGAAAATCGAATTATTCGCGAATTTTTTTAACGAAATATATATCTCGAATTTTTGTATACGACGAGCTCTCGTGGTTTTCTCGTGAGCCCAAAAGTATGACGAGAGTCGTAACACGTGTAAGATATAGACGCAAGGTGTGCTTGGGAAATCGAAAATTTTTCTAGCAACAACAACATAAGTTAGGTTATAGGACGAAAGCTCGTGTCGAAACGAGATGGAAGACGGGTTGTGTGCGACGACCTCCATGTTTTCCGTAATACGAGCCGTAATATCGTATCTGAAATTGAGCCTACCCGTATATCCCTCGGGAAATATGGAGAGGAGGGACAGGCTCTGATACGTTGGGCCCCGTTTCTACGACGAACATAGGTGTACCAGAAAGAATTCCGCCCATATCTACGAGGTACGTAATTTCATATCACGAAAACAGATATATATATATATAAGTGTATATGCGTGTACTCGTCTCATCCGTGTCTCATATTTCGATGTTGTTTTCTTTTTCTTTCTCTAGCAGGGTTCTCGATGTCGGTTCTA
Organism: Netelia virgata; assembly: GCA_951802705.1. NCBI lineage: Eukaryota > Metazoa > Arthropoda > Insecta > Hymenoptera > Ichneumonidae > Netelia > Netelia virgata. The sequence continues at coordinate 7,265,836 of OX637868.1, forward strand.
TACGACGCTTCTCGTTTGCCGTCGGAGAAAAATCGAATCACGGAGAGATCAGACGCTGATATACGACCACAATGCTGTTTTTTTTTATTATGAAATCCACGTAGTGTCGCACGGACTAGATCAGAATTTATGGTTTACTATGAGATCAGCTAAGAAGGTTCTCGTTCATATAACATTATTATTGATGAAAAAAGAAAAAGGACCAAAAAAGAAAAAAAAACGTAAAATTGATTATTTATGAAAAAATAAGGGGAAAGCCCTAGTGAATCGAGAAGTCGAGGGTAAGTTTCCTAGATGAAATATATAATCGAAGTTACGAAATAGAAATTGACGATCCACCGATTTCTCAACGAATCAAACTCCTTGGCGAAATATTTCCATAATTTTCTCGACTCTCTCGAGCAACTATCTCACCGAAAAACGAATATTTTCACGAATTTATAGTGGTGAAGAGACGAAGCACCGAGTCTCGATCTCGTCGATTCTGCTTTTATAAAAAAAAAACGTGCACTCTGAAAATCCTTCGCACGTTCGACTCGAAACCAATATATATATATATATATATATATATATATATATATATAGCACGACTGGTGCACTCTGGCACGATGCGACGACATTTTTCCCGAGGGAGCATCGTGAGAATTGCGGAGGCGAATCTCATCGATAGAGAACGTTCTCGAGAACACGACCCTCGTGGCTTTTGACTATAGATATATATATATATATATATATATATATATATATATAGAAAGTGAGGATTCAAATGTTCAGCGTGACTGAGAACGAAAAAGAGGGAAAGAGCGGAAAAGAGAGAGAGGAAGGGAGAGGAATAAACGAGCACTCACCTCGGTGTGTCGAGTATATACGTGACCGCAAAGTAATGAACACCGAGAGTATTGGATCTAGCCAGCGTGGCGGGGGCTGTAACGAAGTAAGGAGCGACGCGGAGAACCTGGAAGGATCGAGAGAGGGTAGAGAATATAACCGACTATACTGTGACATTAAACGTATATGTATATGTATGTGTATGTGTGTGTCTACATAAATATATACAACTGGCTAACGCCGAACTTCGTGCATGCCGGTACCAAGTAGACATTTAGATATATACATACGTATATCTATATATATTTCGTAGACGCCGTCTCTCGAGGAATATCGTAGATCCCTGGTGCAATTTTATCAAAACGTGATCCCACGGTGAAATACGAAAATTCGTACGTGAACGCATTGCATAAGTAGCCCGAAACTTGATGTAATATACTGGTAACGGAAAAAGTTTTTCAAGTTACGAGCAAGGAATATTTCGGCATCGAGAAAAAAAGGCGAAAAGGGCTAAAGCGATTTAAACTCGAATTATTTTGAATGGCTTGGTTATAGTCGATTCACCTCAACGATAATTAAATTGTGTTCGATAATTTGGCTTATTTGCGATTAATACTGAAGAATTTCAACGGAGAATTACATAAATTATATCATGTGATAATATTTGTACAAAAAAAATGGTTTTCATTCGTTTTTTGTCTTCTAAATCGTACTAGAAATTGTATTACGAATTGTTCGTATTGTTATGTTAATTTATTCGAATAATACACGTTTTGTTATCAAGGCGAAACGCGTTTCTTGCATTTACGACAATGTCGCGAATAAATTCGACGCTAGAAGAGATGCAAAGGAGACACGCTAGGGTAGTGAAGTCTCGAGCTAGTCACAAACTCGTGGTTTTCGTGGTTTCGTATTTGGGGAATAATCGATATATATGTCCGTCTCAAATTTGAGGCGATCATTCACGCCCTAAACGACGTCTGAACGGTGAGAAAAAAAACATAATTACAGTGCTGTGCACTTGTCAAGCGAGCTTACAATTTATTTTTCACAGGTACGAATCGTCGAGGTGTGCGAAGGACGAAAAACAAGTAACTCGCGGTGCAGGGCTTGATGGCGTGCTGCCACGACGTTTCGTGGCTGTCTATCACTCCCTCCCTCCCATTCGACCCCCTGGCGAGCCGTCGAGCTTCGAGTTACAAATTACAAAGTTCAGTACATTTTGGTCGAGTTCGTGCATATTTATGACGCGGTTGCGGGCGAGAGAGACAGAGAGAAAGAGTAGACGCGGGGGCGGCGACCACTAAAGGAGAAAAGCATATATAGGATGTGTATTACGATCCCTGCAAGCAGGAAAGAGGGATAAAACAAACCAACCCTGGCCATACAAGGTATACAGTTATCCATGAACACGCAAAGAGTGTGCTCGATTGCCACGTGGAGCAATGAGACATTTAAGGTGAGAACAAAGCCCGGTGCAGTGATTGGCGCTTTAAAAATGACTAAACTCCGACAATTTCCGTACTTCACTCACCAAAGTGGCCAATCGCTGCTCGGCAATGATTAAAGTTGTTCGTCGCTTTTTCCCCGACGTTGCGGTCGATGGAAAACGATACGGAGAGCGGAGAAAGTTGAAGGCGAGTTAGACAAGGGTGGTTATGCGCGAGAGAAAAAAGTAACAAAAAAAAAAGTATAGAGTTTACTGGAAAGAAAATATCGCGGGGTTGAACTCGCGAGGTTGAAATAATTTTACCGTTTGACGGGGGTAAAATACCGTATTTCCCGGAGTACTGAAGTGTAACTGTGGAGAGAAGAGAGAAAAAAAGCGAGAAACAATGACCACGGTGGTAAACTACTAAGTGAACTCTTCGTCTTTTGGCCCGCTTGCCGTTACTTCGTCGGTTGTTTTTTTTTCATTCTTTTCCCCTTTTGCTCTCTCGAGTAAACTATCGTCGTAAACGACCTCCCAGGCCCCATTCGACTTTGGCAAGGCCGTCTTCGATACGCCATTTCGCTACCTAGACCCCAACGATGTTTTACTTTGTACTTAATTCTTTTCTTTCTATTTTTATATATATATATTTATTTTTAACACTACAAAGATATAATGAGCGCGATAAAGTTATGTATATTTATGAAACTGAGAGAGAGAGAGAGAGAGAGAGAGAGAGATGTTCCATCACGCGAGGAAATAGCAGAGCGATATATTGCTCCTGCACGCTGGGCGAACTCGGCGGTAAATGTGTTCGCACCCAACGATTAGTAGGAACGTGACAAGAAGCACGTAATAAAGCAATGATCGTGGTTTATGAGGCAGTATACCACGCTCATCGAACCATATACTACAGTGGTAGTATGAAGTAGCCTGTTATAGTCTTTCCGCAAAATATATGTATATATATATATATATAGATGGAGTACACTGATGGCGAACGCAGCCGATTCTCTCAAATGGAGGCAAAACCGCGCTCGTGGTCCACGCAACTGTCGACCATCAACTGGAATATGCGCTCGCGAGAGACCGCGCGGCTCGCACGATTCACCGCTTATTATCTTACAAAGAACACTTTTGTCCGCGAGAGAAATCGTAAAAGTGAGACCTTGTAAATTGTCACTGCAGAACAACGTCGACGCTTGTTCCTCGTTTTTTTCTTTCTTTCTATTATTTCTTGCCTTTCTTTTTACACACTTAAGGACGATAAAACTTGAAAAATCAAAAACGTAACGGTGATTTTCTTGCTGTACGGGAAATTTATGATCGACATAGGCCCTTACAGCTTAAGAGTCAGTGTAACGGACGACGAGCGCTTCGAAAACGCGATCCGCATTTTCTCTGGCATTGAGCAACCGATCGCCTTCAAATTTTCAAGGTATCTAGAGAATTATGGCAAAAAGTGGCTAAGAGTTTTTGTTTTTCAAAATTTTGAAAACAGTGCTACGGGCGACGAGCGATTCGAAAACGCGATCCGTAATTGCTCCGGGACTGAGCAAACGAGCGCGCTAAAATTTTCAGGGAATTAGGGCAATAATTTTAGAAAACAAAAACTCTTAGCCACTTTTTGCGAGAATTGTCTAGACACCATCAAAATTTTAAAGCGATCGGTCGATCAGCGCCAGAGAAAATGCGGATCGCGTTTTCGAAGCGGTCGTCTGTTACACTGATTCTTAAGTAGCGATTAATATTCACCGCAAGGCACGATATCGCCGACTTCTATGGGTCATCACGAAATCTCGAAAAAAAACGACGTTTCATGATGCTGTATCTCACTTTTAGTTTGTTCGATAGAAAATTTGACGAGTAACTTTTTGAAACTCTTGCCAAGAGACGAAGAGTGAGCCGAAATCGCGATTTTTTCGATCCGCAACAGTTTTTTTTTTTTTTTTCACAAAAATCTTTTTAAAAGCGCTTACGTTCATCGGAAATTTCTAGCACATCACGAGAATCATAGCGACTTCTTCGATAGTTCAAAATTAATAGGCGAAATCTTGAAAAAACCTTGAAATTTCTTGTTTTTTTTCGACATTTCGCCTATCAATTTTTATATGAGAGGAAAACAACCGCGATATTCGTAGTCAGCAGGAAATCTGCGATTTTATCGGTTCCTGACAAAAGCGGTTTAAACGGAAAAAAAATTTAACAAAATTTTAGAGGCCACCAAAAAGATGCCTTAACATAGCGAAAAAAATAAATTTTTAATTTGAAAATATTGACTTCATATTTGTAATCAGCGACCAAAAAAAACCGGTGGAGACCAATGTACAAAATAATTGACTGATTAGGAAAAATTAGAAGATTACAATTTTTCATGGCAGAGATTTTGAAAATTAATGTAAAAATGGGTATATTGGAATGACTATACTTTTTTTAGGTAAACAATTGAACAATAAGTACAAAAAAAAACACAAAATTACCCTTACGCGGTCAACAAAACATTTTTTAACTTCACAACTATAGAATGTTCCGTGGCAAAGATTCATGTTTTTTCGGTCTGGGAACAATCTAAAATGGCAGAAATCTTTGCAATCGACGGTTAAGGGGTTAATGATGATTTTCTCAGGTACGAGTCGTTTAAAACTTTCTAAATTTGATTTGCATGGCTCGGCGATTAACTTGTTTCTTAGGTTTAATGAACTTCGGGGAGTTCTCCATTTTCTCACAACCCAGGGATAACTTTTTGATGTGCAAATAACTCGATAAAAACAAGTTGGACATCCTTCTCGAAATCCACTTCATTTTCACTATTTTTGAGGAAAAAAGCAAGTACGAAAAAGTCGATGGTAAGTTTTGTTTGGTTAACTTTGTACCGAATGTGCTTTTTGAAGGACGGTTCGAGGACGACGAGTCTTGCGTCATAGTTGAACAATTTCAATCAGATAGAGAGCTGTAAGGGAGGGTGAGAGCCTTCGCCCACGCCGGGTGGCACACCCGAAACTTTTTCATTTGTCGAGTGCGGCTCACGCGAAAGTGAAGTATAAGAAGTATCGACGTAAAACGATGGAGAGAAAAATAAGAAGAAGAAGAAGAAGAAGAAGAAGAAGAAGAAAGAGAAAAGAAGACAACGTCGACGCAATATCCGATGATTGCTGATGGCGAAGGACTGGCTGGATTTTTATGCCAAGGAATGAATCCGCTGTATATCGGTCTGAGATTTTTGGACCGATCGGCCATAACGAAGTAACGCCGCATTTTTTTACAGTAGGGCAAAACATAAATAAAGTATCCTGCGATATGAGTTAATTTGTATGCGTCGAAAATCGTCACGGTCACCTTTAAACATTTTAACAATCTACAAAGTTCCACCGAAAAAAACAAGAACACGTAGACTTCGTCAACATCGTAATTGGATATCCAATTTTGCATACTACGATTTTATGTGCCCGTTCGATAGGGGTCTCGTGCTCGTTCAAAGATTTGCAAAATATTATGCACTAAAAATAATATATCGAAAGAAAGATACGAGAAAAAAATATCGAAATCGTGAATCGACCGCAAAAACGTGGGTAGACTGATCGAATCATCGACATAAATATAAAGATAAGGGGGAGACAATAAAAAAATTGTCTTCATCCCGGTCGAAGGAGCCGGATTGAAAGTTCGATAGTACGTGAAACAGTTTAGCCACAAAGTCGTAAGTACTGAGATAGAGAGAACAAAGAAAGAAAAAGGAAGAAGAACGGGGCAATGGCATTCTCTCGTGTGGTTTCGATATATCGAAGAAGATCCCGTTGCCGCGGAGCGAGAATGTAGTTGGTTCCTTCGATGAGACCAGATTGGTTCGGAGCTCTTTCTATAGAGGAGGGGAGAGATAGAAATCGCCTCCCTCGCCTCCTTCTCTTTTTTCTCTCTCTCTCTCTTTCTCTCTCGCTCTCATTTCCTTTTTTCGTTTTACAATTCTCGTTCAATATTTCTTTCTATCTTATATTCTTCTACTTTCAATTCCACTATTTTTCGTTTGGCTCTCCCTCTCTCTATCTCTCGCTCGTACACAGAGTCACAAGCTTTGGGAAATTTCCTTCGCCGAGGATAAGAATACCCCAACGGAATCTCTTCGAACCTTTTATTGGACAGAGAGAAGCAACACGGGAGTTGGGTTCGGTTTTTTCGATCGAGTTTCTGCCGCTAGTGTATACGTGAAACCTCCGGTTGGTCTCGGCAGCAGCCGGGATATTGGAGCAAACATGATTTAGAGTAATGCTCGCCGCACACTCGAAACGTTGAAGGAGGTAGAACGAACGTATAAAATCCCCAAAGGGAGAACGAGAACTTTTGGCTTCGGCAGAGCTCTCTCTCTCTCTATATATATATATCTCGCCACCGATCAATTGAAACCAGGAATTCCGGTGGGCATTGACAAGTGGCGCTCTCTGGCCGCTTTCGGGAGAAGATGTAAAGAAAAAAAAATGGAAAAAGAAAATAATACGAAGGAAGGTTGGAAAAACAAAGTTGACTGCAAAAAAAATGCCATGTGTTTATAAGAACTTTTATCAGCTAAACTTAAAAAATTTATCCTTTTAACTAAATACTTTTTAGTTGAAATTGCCTCAAAATTCGAGCTATTTAGGTGAAATTTAGTTAATTATTTATTCAATATCGCCAAACATTTCTAAAAACGTCGATAAGCATTGAAACTTCTCGCGACAGTACTGATAAAAATCATCCATTATCCCCGATCCCCCAAAAACTCACCCACCTAACGTAAACTAGACTACCAACAAAGAACATAAAACGTCAAATTTCCTGTAACATCGGTCGTATAAAAAAAATTCAATATCCCGCAAAAAAAAAAGTTTCGTATGTTTTGCAAAAAGGGCGATCGATGAATATCGAGTTATATCGATGGATAAACGTACGAGCTCGTGAATCGACTAGCACCGAACTCGTTGCATTATGTAGCTCGAAAGAAGAAATTGATGGGGTTTCGGCGTGATGCTCGAACACCGTGTGACGACGACTACCTTTATGACACCGAAAAGTAGTTGCACGCACGGAATTCTGTGTGTGTGTGTGCGAGTGTTTTCCGTGTGCTCGCTGATGTTGCTGCCGCGTAAATGGGTTAATGTGTTTCATGGCAACAGGTGGCCGCGCTATTGGACCGCGTTCAACCTCGCGGTCGGCTTGACGGCAAGGCCTGAAACGGCGTTTGCCGGCGTTGCGCGCGCGCGCACCTGCACTTCCATAGAGAACGACGAAGGAAAGGCGGGGTCAAATAGCGAACGGTGGGTAATGTCGAAAACTTTAATAATCAAATATTCATCGATAATTGCGAATAATTTTTCAATTACGATCGAAAAATGATTTTTCATTATGAAGAATTTAAAAAATGTGTTTGAAATTTTTCAAACGATATTATAAATATATTTGTTTACGTTTAAATAAACATATACTCATTATTTACTTCTACAAAGCGATTTTCATCAATTTAAATATCAGGAAAATGATTTCCTCCGGAATACATAAGAAAAAACAACGAACTTCATGCCTCGGTCTACGTTTCGTCTGCATCGGGACTATACATCATCGCAAATTTCCTCCCGTCGTCCTTAGCTTCGCCTCGATCTCATCGAGTCACGCACTCGTCTCGTACGAAAATGTTCTCTGGTCACGACACTGTATACCAACAATTGCCTTGTTTTTTCCTTCGAAAAAGCTTATCCTCGTCGTTCCATCAAGGATCTTGGGCAATCGTTGATATATCCTCCCGAGTCAAATGAAATCCCAAAGAAGGCTTTTTCTCAACGTCCTCAATCCCATCGAGCCGTGTCGTCGAATATCCTCGAGCACAAGAAGAAGCTTATCCTCGAGACCTTGGTGCGTCTCCTTTTTTTCTCTCCCGGGGGCTAAACGGGATAAGATTCTGCTTTTCTCGAGAATGTAATAAATTAGCGTATATATTGTCTACGCTCTCTTGGCCTCGGCTCATTACAGAGTCCAAGAATAAACGCCAAGCAGTTACCCAACGTGTATATATTCCACGACCAATAATACTCGATCGTTATATCGCAGCGGCATCTGCATGGCGATCATCGAAATAGGATGTAGATGGTATGGCCGGTTGAATGCGAGCTGCGCTGGTCCATTCCGCTAACGGTAACGACCCTCGGCTGGGTTCGTGTCTCGGCTAAGGCCTCGCAACGACCCAGGCGTGGTCCGGACGTCCCTTCCATCCGCTGGAGAACCTCGCGCGCACGCTCCGTTCGAGCCTGCGCACACTTACATCCAGGCACACACACACACACACACACACGCAGTCAGAGGTACATGCGCGCGCATCTATACACGCGCGTGCTCACAGACGCAAGCTCGCACACTCGCGCGAGCTCTCACGCACGCGCGTACACAGTCATGCGCACATCGACGCGCATACGCGTATATAGACACACGCACACACTTATGATCGCTCTAGCCCGCGTGTATGTATATGCGCATATAAACGCACACACACACACAGGCAGGAACACAGATACGGACTCATGCAGCTGCACGTATATAAACATACACGCAGACACACACAGGCGCGATGCTACGGTAGCATTTATCGACGCATGCGCTCTTTTTTTGATACGAGGAACGAACAAGAACGTCAGAGATGGCCGGAAATGCCCGAAGGCGAGATCGAACCGCGCGAAGAGCGAATCCACCGAATCGACGAAGGGTTCGTACCTCGAAAGGGACTGGAGGGGAATGAAGTGGACGAGAAAAATCTTCTCCGAGATTGAAGTTCATATCGCCGTCATTCGGATAATGTCGTCAGGGAAAATGAGGGACGCCGGTGCCGGTACGAACGAAGATTTTTCCGTTATTAATGGCGTCGAAGGAGCTGATGTTGGGAATGTTGATTTTTTAAAATGGAAAAATAGGATGAATTTTGAGTTGGGATATTTTTTTGTTAAAAGTTGTATTTTGTTGATAGATATTTTGAAGTTTTACGTGGAAGGGATTAATACGTGGACGTTGGCGAGTACGGTAGTGATTCCGAGGGTCAGCGCTACCGCAGGTACCTCTGATGGGCCCATCAAGCGGCTGGTTGGTAGCAGGTCGTGATGGGTATCGAAAAACCATCTAGTCGCTGCCGGTAAATTCCATTTCTCTCATTTGCCACGGGCGGAACGGAAACTGAGAAGTCAACCCCAACCAGCGCCCGGCGTTCTCTCCGTTACCGACGACGTTTCCCCCATCGATTCGTCCCTCGGTCCTCCGCCAGCAACGAGGATCTCAACCCCTACACGAGCTTATCCGAAAGGACTTTTCAAGGACTTGTCTCATGCGCTCCCACCCTTTTTTTTATTATTTCCTCTTCGTTATTTTATATCGAACGAATAAAACGATTTTATGCCCAATTTACAGTAATTATCTTTCCCCGGTGTTCGTTTCCATGACAATTATGATAAAGTCGAGGATCCAAGTGGCCAGTAACTTCATGAAGTATAAAACGAGGGATTTTAATTTAAACAAAACAAAAAGAAAAATGTTACTTGAGTTTACGAACGAATCGTGTCGAAGGGGCAGGTGCAACGATGCAAAAAAAAAGAAAGCTTCATGGGTTTTCCAACTCTCGCAGGGACGGGACGAACTTCGATTAAAAACTAAAGAAGAAAAAAACACAAAAGCGGAATTTTAAGCTGTCTCGCTTGACACAGCCACGGAGGGAAGGGAAAGGGTGACTTTCGTACCAGAGTCCAAGATCGCGTGCAACGATCGCATCGGTTTGTGCGTACCGACAACCTGCTCCGGCCCAGCCCCGCAGGTTCTTCGACTCCGACTCAACCGCGATCGCGTAACATAATTCATGTAAATTATATACAATCTTATATAGTTGGCCCTCGAGGCTAGGGAATAGGGTGGGGGCAGGAGGAAAGGGCGAAACCGCTTCCTCCAATGAGGCAGCAGGCAATAATTGACCGGTCAGCGGTGAGAGGCGAATCGACGAGGTAAACTCCGTGAGACTAGCGAGTAAAAAAGAGGGGGGGGGGGGGATGAAAGACCACCGTGGAATGGCGCAATATGAATTCGAGAGAGAAAACGTAAGATCAAACCATAAAAAAATGTTTAAATTCAAAAAAAAAAGTTTATAAAATGAAGAAACGTTAGATCCGCTTAGTCGTGTATTATTCGAACTTTTCTAGAATTTACCGTCGACAGATGATCCCGGTTTTGGCATGTTGTATTCATTAGGTGATGGAATTAGTTGCGAAAGGTATTATCGAACATTATGTAAATTATTGATCGTGACGCAGTGCGATGTTGTTTTTGTATTTAAATCAAGGCTGTCTATGGTAAGACTGTTTTTTATTTCAAAGAGAAAAAAAAACGTACACATGCACGCACGAAGGTGGTAGAACCGTTTCAGCCTCATTTGGCTCCTTACTTTACGCTAACTGGACACGCTGGAGTTATTTACGAGACGTCGACGTGTCGTTCGTTCGAGAAAAAAAAACACTTGCCAAGGTCTACTTTCTCTCTCTCTCTCTCTCTCTCTGTCTTTCTTGTCCTCGTCTCGCTCACGAGCAACTCTCCGCCTTGTAAATAGTTACAAAATTCAAGAATATCAGAGACGAAAAGAAAAATTGTTTCAACCCCACGTGACAAGTGTCGCATAAATAATCGAATTTGCCTCGTGAATACGCCGCGAGTGTAACAAAGTATGTGAGTATGGGCAACATGTGTCACCCGAGAGTCGTCGGTTTCAAACATTTTCGAAAATGAAAAAATGAAAGAAAAAAGAGAAACAAGAGAGAGAGAGAGAGAGAGGAAAGAAACTTTGGGTTAAACTTCGCGCGTAATTCATCGAGGGGTTGGTCGTGAAACGGGGAACTCGAGTGGGGCGAGTCGCAACGAAGAAAAACTATACGTAGGAATGGTGGATCGAACCGAAGAGACAAGCCTCGAGCAAGCGAGGGTGGAGCGGCCCTCGAGGCAGACCCTTTTTCCCCCCTCGATTGACCGAAGGGGAACTGGAGCATCGTTGTACTTAACGGATTCCTATTTCACAAACACTTTCATCATTTCTACAACCATAATTATTTCCTTACAAAAAAAAAACGAACAAATAAATCAATAAAAAAGAGCTCGATTCATCTTGTGAGATTTTTCTCACAAAATAACAAACCGACGATAATTCCTCCGATATAAAAAAAAAAAATCATATTTGTACGAGATAAGAGAAAAAATATTTTTCTTTACGCGGACTTCCCGTGACGTGAATTCTCGCTAAACTCGTATATTTTCTTTTACTGCGTCGTCCGAGATACGATACCCAGAAACTTGTTCCAGAACTCTTAGGCTCGAATATATGCGTATATAGTCATACGTATACGTGTTATTTCAAGCCATTTGACCAGACACCATTTTTTGTGCTCTCTCTCTCTCTCTTTCTCTCTCTGTATTATACATATCCCCCGCTTCTCTCGACCCTGCGGGTCCCGGGCTCCTCGTCGCAACACGCCCATAGGGACCTCCTGGCTCATGGCCGCGTCCACTTTCATCTTAGCTCGAGCCAAAACATAAAACGAACCTAAACGAAATTTTATTCACCTATCCCATCTCGACAATATTGAAAAACCCGACAAAATTTTTGTACCAAATTGACGAACAAAAAAATTGCATAGACGATCATTACAACATCTATAAACATCCATGAGTGATTTAAATAAGAAACGTAAGATAAAAGAGGGCACACGGTGCTCCCTAATAGGCGGATAAATAAGAGTGCAAGAAATTGAAAAGAGAGAGAACGTTTTGATGGGATAAATTCGTCATTGTTGAGAGAGCTAGAGATAAAAGAGAGCGAAGAGGAGAAAAAAAAAGAGAAAGAGAAAGAGAAGAAGAAAGAGAGATAGAGATTCACGAACAGCAGTCGTTGGTTTCTGTTTATTACTCAACAGAAGCACTCTTTAAAAACGCATCGTACACTTTTATAGCGCGACGATTATGCCCTAAACCCGTGGCGCGTTCTACAAACCTCCATACATACATCTATATATTATATATTCATATAATAAACACATACCATAACGAAATCCAAGCCTGGACAACCCACATGAATTTACACGACTTGTCGTCCAAGCAATATATAGATAACCGCATGTATTTATACAACGAGTAATATGGCACATGCGCGTATCGATATATACGGAGAGAGAGAGAACAGATCGATAAAGCCAAGATGATAAATTTATCGATAAGGAGAACCAGCAAGCTTTTATGTCGTATCGGGTTACATTACGGTACACGTAACATTTTGTTACGTACACGGACGTCAAATCATCGAGAGCTCGTCCCTGTCCGAGAGAGCTTGGCACTTTGAGCCACGGAACCGAGGAGAAGTCGTTATTAAACGCGCTATCGCTCTCGGTCATTCCGCATCTTCGACGCGGTATCGATTACTCCGTGTAAATCGATGAGTTACGCGAAAATCTAAGAATTGTGCACGAAGAAAATTATTCGGCACGGTGGGAAGAGGTCGAAAGTTCGAATTGCGCAAGATAATTATGGACGACGAGGTCTCGCGAGTTTCTGTTCAACGCGATGTGCAACTTCGAACCGGCAAAAAAGTGACAATCTATATTTTCTTTTCAACGATTGAATCGCGTATTCCGGGTAAAAGGTCGATTAAATTAGTAAATGAACCGCGAGCTTTCGAAATAGCTGGATATAAAAGCCTGATGCATCTTTGCAACGATAAACACGCGTGAACGCAATCAAAGCCTATAACTGCGCTGCGCGCGTGAAACCTTCGCGGTGGTCTGGCAAACCAAAAGAAAATCCGCTGCCACTCGATTTCTCGCGTTAATAATTCAATTTTATGTCCTACCGCGACACGTTCGTCTCTCTCGCGGTTTAAACGCAATGAGAATTACTCGTTATTGAAGTGGATTGGCTGCGCTCTGGTATAATTTCGCTTCGTCGAGTGCGCTAAAGTACATGGTGCGCGCTAGAATGACGGAGGGAGCGAGCGGACCGGTAGAGAAAGAGTGACGGGAGCCAAAGACGACGAGACACTCTACTCGTCATCATCCGGGTGCATTAGCATAAATTTATTATGTTCACCATGGGCTGTCTCGTTATTCACTTTCGACTCGCGCCGTGTACCGAGAGAGTGCGCTGCGCGCGAGAGAGAGAGAGAGAAGAGGTCGAACATACGCTAAAGTTCCCGACAAATGTATTCATGCATATTACATACCAATATTATGCACCGCCGCAAGAATGCGCCGTTAATATCTCGTCGTTTTCCTTGTCCCGAGTCGAAATTCTTTCCGTACCTCCGCGTACGCGCAATTACGATCGTCCGAACGTGCATATAAGAGCCGTTCATCATGTAATCGATCGAGAGAACGCCGAACGTATTACACGTCGTCGGATCGTGCCAATACACGTATTTATATTACTTTTGTCCCGTAACGCTCGTAAATCAAATAAATCAATCAATTCTTCTGTGTATGGAATTCATTAAGTCTCGTGAATATTTAAAAAAAAAACCCAAAAACAAAGGAAATAAAGGAAATAAAGGGGACAGCTAATGTTCCAAGATCACGGTACGCGAGGCTAAACCATGCAACGGTTCCATAAAATGTGCATACGCGTCTCGCGAGGTATTATCCCTCAGGGGTAAAAAAATCTTCGCGGTATAGACGATGCGCAAAGTCTGGGAGTCAGCGTAAGAGGTCAGTCTCCCGTTTGACCAACGGCCCTCCGCCACATGGCTGGGACCGTCTCCACGACCAGAGAATCCTCGTGGATCCCAGTTCGAGGAAAATTGCACGCGGCATGCGCGTTCACCCGCCAGTCCGTTACCTGACTGTTTTTTTTAGCTCGTTTCCTTTTTCTTCTTCTTCTTCTTTGCTTCTTCGCCATGTTTTTTCTTTTCCTTTTCTTTCATTCTCCCACATTCAACAATGTCTGTTGCAACAGAATTTTCGTCCCGTGGAATTGACCAAATGGGAGCAAAAAATGGGCCATTCTTTCCGGTCATTGTAGTTGACCCTTAGCCACGAGGCCAAAAAAAAGGGTGGCCGATTTACCAAGGGGGTAAAAAAAATTGTATCTGGACATCGTGGAGTCTTGAAGAAATATCCTCGATCTCTCTCTCGCTCTCTCTCTCGCTCTCTCTCAGTCCCTGTGTTCTCCACCTCAAACAAGGGCCTGTCGCCTCACTGCGAAACTGCTTTATGACCTGCCCAGCGTCCCGAGTCCGTGTGCAAAAAAAGGGTTACGGGAGTTCTCTCTGGCTCTTGGACACGATTCCTCTCTCTCTCTCTCTCTCTCTCTCTCTCTTTCTCTCGCTCTTTTTCTCACTGCACCGCGTTGCTCCGTTTGCCCCTCTGGGCACCTTACCTCGGAGAACACGACCCCCATACACAACACCGAGCCCTTATACCGTTATTATACCGCGAACGCGAAATGTCGTTGCCTCTCGTGCCTATGGACGAGGAACGGAAAAACATTTGTTCACTCGTACCCGAGCCCTCGCAGATCGCAGAAGCTCCGTCGATTCTTTCACCGTGAAATATCTATTTCTTTATCAAGTGTTAAAAAATAACATTGTGCACTATGTGGTGTTATCGGTCGAAAAATGGAACGAGCGTTTTTTTGTTATCGTCTCGTCGTCGTTTTGTACAAAATGGAAGAGTCCGACGTCGATCGATCGGACGATCCGCCGGTCGTGCTGTCGAGGTTACCCGGTGAGTCGTCAGCAAGAAAATCTAATCAACATATGTCGACGCGTGTCTCGCCATCTTGTTTTTCTTCATCACGTTTCATACCCGTCGAAACCTTCCCGTTTATTTCTATCTTTTTTTTATTTTGCGGTCGCGGTGATTTATCTCCCTGACAATTTGCAAATGGCGGGGATATATATACATATATATATTTTTGTTGTTCGAATCTGGAAAATCGTGAAGCGTTTGCCCGCATACTAATGAGGGATCTCGACTCACCCTCGTAACATACCCCTATAACTCCCCCCTCCCCCGTACTTCGCTCTCTACATCGTCTCTCTCTCTCTCTCTCTCTCTCTCTGTTGTTTCCGTCAAAAACATTTTCCAACCCCTACGGATCATCGAAAGTTTATTCGCGCAAAAGTTCTGACGATACGTAGTTTTTTCTTTATTTATTTTTGTTTTTATATAAACGCTGATAGTTACGCGAATGTTTGAGATCGTATATGTATATTGAAGGTGGAAGGGGAAGCGAGAAGGTCGAACGTGGCGAAGCGATAAAAATGACGAGGGCGAAAGTAACTCACGAGTGGTGAGACATGTAATGAGCGGAGAACTACGCGAGACGTGACATTCCAAGTCCGAACCGCGAATTGGGCGATATACTATAGTTATGCCGGCGTATAGACACGCGCGTATGCGCAAGCGCGACGATATTTGCCGTACGCGATGTTATACGATGATGGGACGATCCATTTGTTTCGCAGTTAATTTGGCAACCCTCGAAATATTGCTCTCCCACCTCGTGTCACACGCTGATAACTTTGTGTAGGTATAGCTCGTTCCGATGCAACTCGACGACTCGTAATAATTTTTATCCGCTTATGATGAAAACAAATATCGGGAAACGAAGTTAAAAAATAAAATAAAATATAATATTAATGAATATTTTTATATTATAAAATTAACTAATTGTGAATTTTTGTATTATTATTCGTCTCAATTTTGTTTGTTAATCCATGAGAAAAAGAGAAGACGAAGTATCATGTTTATCGATCGGTGAGATCGTATGCTTTCGTAATTCGTACGTGTCTCTAGTCACGTTTCTATTTCCACTAAGGTCAAAATACGATGATATATGATA
Source organism: Netelia virgata (assembly GCA_951802705.1). NCBI lineage: Eukaryota > Metazoa > Arthropoda > Insecta > Hymenoptera > Ichneumonidae > Netelia > Netelia virgata. Next base: position 7,281,962 of record OX637868.1, read on the forward strand.
TTATTTTTTCGGGCGAAAATTGTCGATACTAAAAAAAACGAGAAAAATACGACTTAGTAGGAGCGGTGGGGAATCGAAGATGGAGGGAAAAGGGCATAAATATCGAACGAGAGTGACTGAAAGAGAGGGAGAGAGAGAGAGAAACCGAGAGGGGAGGGGGGCGGATCGTAATATCTTCATTTGCATTGATGAGGCTCTCCGGCGATTGGTTTTTGAGATCCAGCCTGTTCTTTCGTCCCAAAGCGTATAAACACGACGGGAGAGAGCGAGAGAGCGAGAGAGAGAGAGAGAGAGAGAGTGCCTGAAGGAAAAATGTTTCCTCTCGTGGGAGGAGACTTCATCTCCGATACACGACCGAGGGGCGAAAAATCATAACGTTAAATCTTTCGATCGCCGAATCGTAAATTATAACGAAAAGAAAAGAGAAAACGTAATTCAGAAATTTCGAGAGAAAAAAATCAAATAAAAATAAATATATTACACGAATCGAACGAAAGGACCAACGAGGCGCGACCTCGCGTTCAAAAACCTTCCGATTATACGTTGAATCCTCTCGTGGCTTCAATCACCTTATTCCCCCTCTCACTTCTCCGTACGAATTAATCCACCGTGGTTTTTTTCCTACTTTACGATCTATCCCGTAAAAAAAACGAGAGAAAAATAAAAAAATAAAAAAAAAACAAGGGAAAAAAGTAGAAGAAGCGAGCAACGCCTAAAATTAGTTTGAAACTCGTATCCGCGACCCACGTGGCTGTACGAGAAGGAGAAGATAGAGATAGAGATCCCGCGGGGCACCCGTCGTCTAATTCCCACGCGCGTTTGAGCGCCGCGCCCTACCATCTTTTTCCCAACCTCGACTTATTCTCTCGACGTGAAAAGCTTTAATAAGCCAGAGAGATACTTTTCCCGCGACTCCGTCCTCTTATTATTAGTTACAGAACTCTCGTCGTAACTACGAGTTTAAGAAAAAGAAGAAGAAAAAAAACGAGAAGTCCGTAACTTCGGGCTGCTCGAGTCAGCGATCTAATTTTCTTCTCTTCTTGAGAAAAAAGAAGAAAACGAGAATAAACGAAAAAAATTAAGTATTTTCGTAAATTCAGCCAATCTAAATTTCAGTCGCGAGAAACGAGATAAGGTAAACACCGACGATTCCCAAAACCGTGCAGTCTGTGATCGCGGCGCATGCGTGTCGAGTGTACACGGTGTCTACGATTATACCGAGAGACGTCTTTGGCGAACTTCTCGCATAGCCGAGAATTTTCACCCCGCGTGCAGACATTCTCGTTGAACCGGATATCCGGCATCTCGCTACCGAGAGAGCACCCAAGAGACGGCCGAGCGTAAAGCACATGAGTCTTTTGCGCGATCTCTTCTCGGAAATGAATTTCGTCGCAGAACAGATGTTTAACACAATATGTACGAGTGTAAGCACATGCGTGTGTATATTCGTTTGTGCCAGCAAAGAGACATCGATGGCAAGGGTACGGATGGTTCGTTCTCGCCTCGACGATCCTTTTACTTTAACGATGCCGCGAATCGTTAATTCGTCTCATCTAAATACAGATCGTCTATTTCCAACGACATTGATTTTTTTTTTCGATACGCGTATACTCAACGTTTCTATCACAAAGTTTGTAACTCGTTGACTTTAATGTTCTTCAGACAAGACATTATATTTTGATCAATTTTTCAGTATGATTTTTATTCCGTGATTCGTCTTTATTTTTCTTCCGAGTAAAAAAACGTTCGAGCTTTATTATCGTTCCAGCGGAAATTTGCCGAAAAGTTTTGCCCGTTTTATCGGGAGGAAAATCCATGAAGGAAATACGATGGAGTCAGGAATAAAGGAAATGAGGGAGAGAGCGAGAAAGCTTACTAGAAAGTCCCGGGCGTCTTGAAACGTGGGCAATTACATCTGAGCAAGGGCTCGTCTTGGACTAACTAGAAATCTAGAGTACACTGGAATAGACGGAGCATGATTGATCTAGCATATATATATATAAAGAGAGAGTAAGAGAAACAGCGGAAAGAGAAACGAGAACATTGAAAAAGAGAGAGAGAGAGAGAGAGAGAGAAAGAGAGCTAAATTCGAGAATATGGGTGCAAGTAGAAAGAGAGGGATATTTCGAGGTACCATCCCTTAACGAACGAGGGATAGAGAGAGAAAGAAGCTCGAGGGGGTTGGCGTGCGTCTATCGACCGACGAAAGCCGACGCGCGCAGCTTCTAGACCCGGCGAGAGCGACCAAAGAGAGGAACGATCATGGCGGCGCCGACGGGCGCTGCGTTCTCGCACACACTCGCCGCTCTCGTACCTTTTTCATTAATTCTCTCACGATTTTCACCCCAACTTATTAACCAATATATTTGCAACTCGTTAATAAAACGCGTTAAATAAAAAACAAAACATCGCGAAAATGATTCTGGAAATTGTTCGATAGACGCTGCGACGAAGAGTGCGAAAATAAACGGACGTCGTTACGATCACCGGCCTACGGCGTCCGACGGCACCAACGAAAAACTGTCAAGTAGGTTATAGAGTTGAAAATAAACGCGAGAAAAAATAAAATAATATATCATTTCTATCGAGAAACGTTCGTTCTAAAAAGAAAGCGGGTTTTCTCGTCTCTCGCAATTTCCCTGGCATTCACTTCTCTCTCGTATCGCTCGAGAGAATGGATGAGCATTCGTGTGTATACAAGTGGTTGAGAAACGAGGAAACGTTGATAGCGACTCGAAGCTACCGGGGGTAGAGCGAGGAGCATAGCGTCTTTATCATAGAAGCGAGAGCTTCGAAACTTATTACTCGAGAGAGGCTAGATTATTCGGGGATGTTGACTCGCAACGATAAAACGTCCCATCATCTTTCTCTTCGTCATTCAAATGCATGCGTATACAAATATATATATACGTGTTTATCTACATCTAGTAAACATTCGTAAGAAAGTAGGAATACATTGCGTTATTTCTAAAACTTCATCATAAAAAATAGAGCGCGATCGCCATGCGTCCTTCCTTCTTTCTCATTTCGCTCTTCTTTTTATATGTCTTCTTAGTTTCTCTTCATGTTTCATGGTCAAAAAATGAGACGAAGGGAAACATAACGGATGTTTTAAAATCGTGATCCTGCACGCTTTATCAAACCACTTTTCCTCTGTCTCTCTATTGTTCTCTGCCTTTCTCTGTCTTTCTCTCTCTCTCTCTCTCTCTCTCTACTCTACTCTGATGAACTCTATACTTTTACCCGTTCGAAGCATGGATACGCAAGCTCCGCGGCACCTTTACGACGGTGTTCATATCGGAGGCCAACGGTCCACAAAATTGCAACTTCTTTCTCTCTTTCTCTCTCTCTCTCTCTCTCTCTCTCATTCGCTTTTCGCCCTAGCTCTTCCGCTCGATTTTCTCCTCACGAGAGAGAGAGAGAGAGAGAGAGAGAGGTTCGCATGTGCCCCTTTCGTATTGCCCCGGAGCGTGATTGTCCAATCCCGGGGCTGACCCGGCGTGTGAACACACACCGTGGGTTCTATATGGAAGGGAGCTATGTTCGCCACCCATTCTCTCTCTCTCTCTTTCTCACTCACTCGCTGCTTCCTTCGGAGTGTATTAGATTGGCTCCAAGATACGTGACCTCGCTCGAGAATCAGCTTCATTTCAAACCTTTCCTTCCTTCCCCACCACTCACCGACCAGCTACCAATTCACCCCGAGCACCGAGAACTTCCAGGCTTTCGTACCGGTCGAGCGCCTCGAGTTCACGATCTCGCCTTGATTCCATTCTACTTCTGATCTTCCGCTTCTCTCGCTTCTCTATACACGTTTACACGTGCCATTAACCTCTTGGTCCTCTACGCTCGCCCTTTCGCCCTTCCTACATTCCTCAGTTCCCTAGGAATCGTGACCTCCTTCTTGCGCTTTTTTTATAATACAATAGCGCTCGACGTCGTTGTACTAAATTTTATCATTTCGCGATAGAAGAATAGCAGCGAGCCGACGATTAGCCTTTAAACTTGGAACATTAACGAGTCATCGCGTTCACGAGTTATCGCGATTTGTTTTACCAAAATGACCCAATTTTAATAGATCGCTTGCTCAGACGTCTGTCACGTGTCAAAACTTCGTTCCTGAAAACTCTCGACGACGCCTCTCAATCTTTCTCGGGAATCACGCGCCAAACTCTCCTCGGTTCCTCGAACGTCGTCACCAAATTTATGTCAGTGTACCGCGGTGAACTTGCGCGGGAATAGTTTATCGAGTGTTTACAAAAAACAAGCTACCCGAGAGACTCGAGATTGCGCACGCGAAACGCGTATAGAGAAAATATATATATATATATATATATCTATAGTTATAGAAACACCGTAATTTATTTTTTGCTGTACTCGGTTTGACTCGATCGAATTTTAGCACGAAATTCCTACGCTCTCTCTCCCTCCAACCCTGAGCTTACATCCCGCTTTCGTGCAAACAAATCTCGAAACTTGACAGTGTTTCTTTCACAATGTTTACGAGATGCCGAGGCAAACTTTATCCCGAGCAACGTGCGCAAATTCGTTTTTTTTTTCTCCTAATTTCGTACGAAAGCTCGAGCGCATTTTTACTGCGAATTTCCGAGCTTTGAGAACGTGCGAGCGAGCGAGCGAGCGAGTGAGAGAGAGAGAGAGAAAATGGGAGAGGAATTCCTCTCTTGCCCTCTCGTTCTTTTGTGGTTCGTCGGAGTTAAGAGACCGTAGGACCTCTCGCGAACGCGATTAAGCGCTCGGGCGACTCCGCGACGAGCGATGAGATGGTCGACGATCTTGTTCCGTTTCAATGTGTATAATATATATATGACATATATACGTATCTTACCCATGTGTAAGCCTGCAGCATCAGCTACAGCAGCTCAGCTCGGGAGGGCACACCGGATTCGTCGATGATCGAAGCGCGAAGCATCGTCCCGGTTGTAAAAAGTTTCGTATACGCCTTTCTTCGTCGTCGCACGTAAGTCCGTGGGAAAACGAACGAACACTCGATGTTTCTTCATCTCTCCCTCTCTCTCTCTACTTTATACAGATATATATAGATATACATTGTTGAAGTAACAACCTAAAGTCTTCGTACCGAGTTCGATATGTGTTCGATTTCGTTACATTCTTTCTGCACACCTAGAAAACTGGCCAGAGAACACACACACGTACGGGATAGCGTGTATACAAGACGCTTTAGGCCAACTGAGCCATTTCTATTCCAACGAGATTCCCATAAAAACGTCTATCCACGGTTCTCTTCCCTCGGGAGAAACAATGTTTAATATATTCGCGTCAGCTTTCAACCCTTGCCTATCTATGTACATACCTACATACATATATATATGTACGTATTACACGTATTTTTGTGTTTTTCGATCTACGACGTAAAGATCCCGGGGCAAGAGAAAAATACATTTCACGATTTCATTTTTTCAGCCCCCCCCCCTCCCCCATGCTTTCTCAGTTTTCTCTCCCTTTTTTTATATTTTTCGGTCTATTTTTTCGCTCCGGGTTCTCTAGAGCGCGCTGATGGAGGACAGGGTGCGCTTCCTGAATATAACATAAAAGAAGCTTTTCTCCGTGGCAACCCTCTCGTTTTGCTCCAACTCACCCGCTCTCTCTCTCTCTCTCTCTCTCTCTTTCCCGCCCTCGATTTCGCTGCAACCCCGTTCGCCAGGGCGCAAAACGAATTTGCCCTCTCTCTCTCTCTCTTACTCTCCCGACCAGCTAACTCCGAACCTACTCTGCGAACGCCATATATCCGTACCACCCCCAACCCTTAAGCATACCCCCCCCCCCTGGCTACGAGAACCGTTGGAATTCTTACATTTTCCGCGAGCTTCAACTTTTCATGACTCTGTCCGAATCGTCCTTCTCTCCTACCATCACATCTCTCTCGGCCCCGGTTTCTTCGAAGCAACCGGGGAAAACTACATGGAACACTAACTTTCTCTCTCTCTCTCTCTCTCTCTTTATGTATGTATGTATATATTTGCGTGTGTGTGTGTGTGTGTTTGTGTAGAAGAAAGGGAGAGAACGAAGAGTACCCTCTCTCGCCCGGTGCTCATTTCCACAATTCCCTTGAGCTAGAGCTCCCTTCTAGCCTAACGAGGCACCGGCGCGTCACGCAGCGTCCTAAGAGGCATCCATATAAGTATATACTTTTATATATACGCTTATATATCTGTAATACTATGTATACTTCCGTTTCCCCCTCCTTCCTCTTTCCGTTACTTCCACCATTTTGCCAGATATACAGAGTTGGAAAAGCCCCGGAAAATCTCGCTGGGACGTCCACCATTTTACGTTACATACATATATATATATATATATATTTCTTGGTAAATTTTTTTCAAAGCGTCCAATTCTCTTTATTTTCTCACTGCACTCTGAAAATATACTGTTTCTCTTGATTCTTCTCTCCCCCCTCCCACATTCTCCTTCGCCCTTAGTCGCAAGTTACAGAGTTATGCCCGAAGTTGCATTACAAAATTTCGCTATCTCGTTGCTGATTACACACTTCGTTTGATTTTTTTGTTCTTTTTCATCGCTCGCAAAAATTTCACAATGCATTCGTCTTGGAAATACGCGAGGGAGAATAAAATAAGAGAAACGGGGATGCAGTATTTTCATAGAGGAAAAAGCGATAAAAAGAATTGTGGATTGAACTATTTGGACATCGTATATGCGGAAGAAGATGGTAGATAAACACTGGAGACTTGGAAGGCACGTGTGTCTCATTGACGATACGTGGAAGCAGCATCTGGATATCGTGGACCAATCATACCTCTCTCTCTCTCTCTCTCTCTCTCTCTCTCTCTCTCTCTCTCTCTCTCTCTCTCTCTCTCTCTCTCTCTCTCCTCGATCTCTTTCCATCTCGTCTTGCTCCGGTTCGATGCATCAGCATCGTTCGTTGTGTAAACATAAACCGTGATCCAAATGAACGCGTGCTCGACGATTCCTTGAGACTACACACGACACGAAGATAGATAAATGACGGTGGGGCGTGTGTAATCTTGTCATCTCTTGTTTTCGGAAGATATCACGTTCGCGGATTGGCGAACGAAAGACTACCAGGAAGTACGGGTATTTAATTAAATCCAACTTTAAGACCGGTATTTAAAAAGAAATCTATATATATAATTAGATTTTGTTTGGTATCATTGGCGAGCGAAGGGAGGAAGAGAAAAAAAAACGAAGACGAGCACGAGAACATGAAAAGAGAATGGCGCCCGGGACGGAAAAGTGTCGAGCGACAGCGTAGGTAGAATCGTACGTCTGTACACGTGTCGACCGGGAAGCGTACATAGAAATAAAACGTAAGAATGACAAAGAAACGCAAAGAGAGAGAGAGAGAGAGAGGAAGAGAAGGTAGAAAGAGAGAGAGAGAGAAAAGCGTTGAAAAAAAGCGAAAAGAGCTGAGGCAGAAAAATATAGAGTCGCGGTAAAATGGCAAAGAGTAAATAGCACGGGAGTCGAAGAAGAGAAACGAAAAGAGAAGCGACGAAGGAAAATATTGAGAGCGAAACGGGGAAACGTGCGAGAGAAGCTCGACGGGCACATGGCAGAACGATATATATGTATGTAGCGAGTGGCGTTGCGGATCTAATCATGGAAATTGGCCTTGCGCCAAGCGAAGCAAACGCCGGCATGAGATAAAGAGGAAACGAGGACGAGAGAGAGAGAGAGAGAGAGACGAACATGAAGAAAAGACCGAGAGAGATCGAAGGCGCCACTGGTCGGTGATGCTGAGGGTAACGAATGAAGTTGAAGATTGAGGGAGGGAGGTGAGCGAATTTAGGTTACGAAACGAAAATGTCTTCAGGGTGGAAGAGAACCGCCCATGGTCGAAAATTCCATACCCGGTTATTTGAGAAATGAAATCGGGACAAACCCTCTGGAGTACGTTACAAGATTTCCGACCAAAAAAAAAGCACATAATTTCGACGTCGATCACACGTATTATCGATTTGATCTTTAAATATTTAATCGAAAAATACCTTCTTTTTCGTGAGTTCTTGAAATTTTATGGAAAGTTCGTTCGCTTTTTAAACCCCGAGTATCGTAAAAACAGAAGTATAGGTCCGAGCAAAATTATTTGATTACGTTTCTCTCTCGTGTAATCCGCAGCGAGACTAGAACTCACCTATCGTATAACGAAGAAGTAGAGGAGAACACGAAGAGAACAGGTCGAGAGCCCGAGCTAGCCGAGGGTTTCATCAAGAACCAATTATCGGCTGCCCCCGGAGGGGCTTATCTATCGCTTCCTCTCAGAGTTATACGGACGTAGGAGAGCGCGAGGTCGAGCTATCTAATCCGTTTTCAGGAATTGAACGGCCAACGAGGGGACGCTATCGGAGAGGGTAAAAATAGGAAGAAAAAAGTTAGCGAGAGAAAGACAGCGACGGGGAAAGGGGAGGGTGGAAAACGACAGACCTTGTGAGCTCGAGCGAAGGTGGAGCGATGAAAGGGTGGACGCTCGCGGGAAGGTGAAAAAAAACGACTGGGGGAGAGAAAGGAAAAAAGGGGAGAAAAAAAAGAGAGAAACGAGAAGAAAAAGAAGGCGAAACCGTTCCACTATAAATGGTCCCGAGCGTGCCCGGCATACTCAATACTCTCTCTCTCTCTCTCTCTCTCTCTCTTTCTCTTTCTCTCTATTTCTCCGAAGATCCCTTCAGCTTCATCTTTTTCTAACTCTCGCACTCCTACCGACACTTCCTGTCTTCTTTTACCTTGCGTGTGCCACTTGAGCACGGCGCGATTCAATCTCCTGAAAGTTTTCTTGATATGTGAAAAGTGTCTACTCTTCTCTGAAGTTACTCAAGCGACACGGGGGACATACCGATATATATATATATATAACAGAATGAAAGAAGTGATGAGAGCCGGAGCTCCTTCGCCATTACCTCCGAGTGAACTCTTTCTGATTAGACTCGAGGAATCTCCTTTTCCTATTTTATTCGCTATGATATATTTATATAGTTTGACCGTACCGGTCCGTGACCTTTTTATATTTAAGAAAATCGTGAAATATTCTGGTCTTTGTTCAAGAATTTATGGGGATCTCGTATTTAATTTAGAAAATTGAATATATTCGTGTCAACGGTGACTCGACTGTTTATATTTTGAATATTTCGGCACGATAAATTCGGCTGTATTTTCAGCGAGTATTTTTTTTTATATTGTTATGTTATCTCTTTTATTTATTTTTTTATTTTTCATTCAAGGGCGAGAAATATGGGCGAACTTTGACTAAAAGCGCCATTCGTTTTTGCACCCCCGAGACGCTCGTACAAAAACAAAAATCAAGAGGGTAATACCGACGATGGTAAAACGCGAGAAAAAAAAGGGTTACTTTTTTCTTCTCGCGTTGCTGAATCCTCGCTCGGTGCTTCAAAACGCGAAGCCAAAAGCTTTTGTCGAAGAATCTCATGCTCCGTTGTTGTTTTTTTTTTTTTTTTCACAACGTGGCCGCGTTGTGAAATTCGTCGTGCCGTATATTTTTCTAGTTCCAACGTTTGGTCTAGACGAGGTTTCGATACCGTTAGGGCGGCACTTTTATGGTCCGACGAGCTGAAGGGAAAAGAGAAGGGGGCAACGAAACGAGAGCAAAAAAAGGGTCAAACTGTTGCCTCGTGCATTTAGAAAAAAAAAAGCGGGCATTTCCAGGATTACGTGCCGCACAAGTCCCCGTTGGAACTTCCGGAGCTTCTCTCGCAGTTATATACAAATCGTGAAATCTCACCGAACGAGGTCGACTCTCCATCTCTCCATTTTTTTCATTACAAACCTCGTATTTACCACCGTTGACTTTTCCTCGCGTAACGCTACGTTCTCTATACCACGGATAAATATCTCTTCTCGCAACGAGAAAATTGCCGACTCTTTCTAACGGTTACATAAAACAGGGTTGAAAAAAAGGATCGAGAGTGCCGAGAATTGCGACCGGAGGCGACGACGAGAGCGAAATTATGAAATCCTTCGTAAACGATGACGAACAAACACACTGTCGGCTACTCAATTTTTGTTCAGGCTTTGTTTGCAACGACACAATCGCTAAATCTTGGACTGTAAATAATTGACTTCGATGCGAAGGCGCGGTTTCGAGCTCGTAGATCTCAAGGGGAAAAGAAAAAAACACGCGGGAACGTAAATGCGGTACGTCGCTCGCGGATCCTCCCCGATCGTTATTATCTGCATACCATTTTTCCGTTCGTTCGTTCGTTCATTTTCTCTCGGGAAAATTATCGAGTTGCTCATCTGCGGCCTCATTGTCTCGAGGGCTCATTGACTAACGCGTAACTTCGTAATATCGGGTATGAAACTGTCTCGAACATTTGCCGCGTAGTAAAGCGCGCCAAGCGCACTCTGACGGCGAAACGGTGTATCAACGTTCACCATGAGAGTTCCTAGGGGCCGTTGCCGCATGTAAATTCGGCTTATCTCTCGTTTACGAACGTGACTTCGACAATTTTTTATGTTCTAGTTCACACGCTAAGGCACGTCTAAAATTCTCAGACAGATAACGAAGAAACGCGAGATATTCGGTGAAGGTAAACAACATGAAAACACATACACAATTGTGGAGAAGAATCGTAGCGAGACTCGAGGGTTTTCGACGAGGTGGGAAAATTTTAGTTATCGAAACTCGTAAATTTTATCGCATTGCCTATCGCGATTAATTCTAGTGGTAACAATCGTTCAAATTATCTGCCACCCTTTAATTATTCGAAACGATACGAGATATTACGACTCATCGCGCAATCGATCGATAAAACGCACGCAACGTTTGATATCAAAATGGCCGCTGTCGCTCGAAGCCATCAATTCACGACGAGAAAAGTTTGCATGTTCGCGAAGCAGAAGTAAGAGAAACGGAGAGCCAATATATCGTAACGTTGCCATAGGGGTTGAAAACTTTTTGTATACACATCGTCGCGAACGCGTGTTATCGGCAAGTATCGCGAGGGCGGTCGAATATACTTTCTACTTTCTTTTTTCTTCTCCACCTCCTCCTCCTCGTCATCGTTTTCTTTTTCTTCGTCCCGTCGCGTCGCACGAGACGAGGTGAAGTCGAGCGTAAAAACCGTAATGTCTAGGAGGGGAAGTGAAACGCAGTCATTTTCCGTGGACGCTCTCGACGACGGTGGCGGTTCGACGATGACGCGCTTTCAAGACTCTTTCGCCCGATGGGTGTTGGATTACGCGGTTCTATAACGTCCGGGGGAGGGTAAAAAAGAAAAGAAATCGTCTCCGACAGACTGGTAGGATGGTTTTACGTAGCAAAGAGAGAAAGAGTGAGAGCTTCGAGTGAGAAGTTCGAGAGAGATTATGAACAGGGGGTAGAGAGGGGTGGATCACATGGAAGAAGGACGATAATTCGAGCGAGTCGGCATAACCATAAATTCGATTCTCGCAGAAGTCTCGTTCGTTCGTGAGAAATATATTTTCGTTAAAATGTGTTACTTTTCGAGATGAAAGACACCGTTCTTCTCGTTCTCGCGACGGTTTGCTGTAGGCGGCGAATTTTTTTGTTTTCATAATGACTGCAGCGCCGAATTAATTTCACGAGGAAGATTAAAAAAGCTTTTAGACTGCCGATCGGCTTTATACTTTTTTTTTTTTTTTTTTTTTCGTAAAAATAGATTTATCTCGTTCGAACGTTTTTCGGATCTAACGAAATTTTATTTTAATTAATACAAATCCGCGTCGTCACGGTGATTCGTGAACGTGATCCGCCTCGTCTATCTTTCTCTCCAATCGCGTTTGTATTTTCTTATTCAAACGATATACCTAACTATACTTTTTCTTTTTATATCGCGTCGCTTCTTTCTCATTTATCTCTCTTACATAGTCAGCGACCGTCTCGACATTTGGCAACGTCGAGATGAACATACAAAGTGTGGAAACTCACCTCGCTTCGTCGCGGATCGTCGACTCTTTCTCTCTCTCTCTCTCTCTCTCTCTCTCTTCCGTTTCTCACAGAGATCACAAAATTGTACCAAAAGCCTTTCGTGGTAAAGATAGAAAGAGAGGAAGAATATCTCCTCGTGCTATCAACGATTTCGGTCACGTATCTTTTTTCTCGCAACACTCAGGCTGTGTGCTTTCTACGACTCGTATCACGCCGTATTTTTCGAAATCGTTTCGTTCTCCACTCTTGCTGCGCCTTCTTCGCTTTTTTTCACGTATCCACGCCCTACGTACGTTGTTACATACGTGAGAAACGAAAACAGCCGCCTCGCTGGATATTCTCGCCATTTTACTTTTAGGAAAACTACTCGCGCAGCCCTTCGGTAACCATTGCCGCCTGCACGTGGGATTTTATATCGCAAGGTGGATCGACTATGAATCGTCGACGATAAAAAAAAACCATAACCAATCAAAAATTCACAGACGTAAATCCTTTGAACTAATATGTTTAAGTTAAGAAAGAAATATTTCAATTTTTTCAAAAATTATCACATTCACGTTGAAAAAACTGTGAATAGAATTTGTTCTTGTACAGCGAAGAATAAATCTATTTTAGCCGACTTTTGCTCACGCGTGTCCGTCTCCTCGTCCATTTTCCGCCTGTCCTCGCGAACTTATTTTATCACTTCAAAAACGACAGACTGACAAGATCGTCGATTAAAAAATCCACTTTTTCCTGACATTGTGTAAAATATGAGTTTTATCTTTGACTAAATTTCGTAATAATTATCATACTTTGAATTATCACACTGTTAAACATATTTTGTTCGTCTTCTTTTTTACAGCGATGAAGCGTACCGAAGTGTGGCATAAGAAAAATCGTGCTTTGTGACCAACGAGGCGAGAGGCTCGCGGCATTGGCCTTGGAGGCCAATAAAAGCAACGGGCCGCTACCATTTCAACAGCGCAGGCGGTTCTATATCGCACCTCTCTTTCTCTCTCTCTCTCTCTTTCTCGCGAGGGTATATAATTGTCCCCGATCAGTTGACGCCCGCGAGACGCAAGCAGCCCCGACTTTCGACATTCCATGTTCACGAATAAAATAAATTTAAAAAGTACGTAAATACGTGAAATATACATTGTTTCTACCCCTCGACCACACAAATATACTTCCGAATTTATGGACATAATCTTTTTCTTCATTGCAGAGCATAACTCTCGCGTCCCAGAAATCCAACGAAATTCTCTCAAAATTTGCCAACGCGCAGCGTGTTAGATCGCGTTTGTTAAATCGAGTCTGGCTACATTGTGCGCAACCGAGACGTATAAATTGGGATGAGGGTATGAATTATAGTGCAGGGCGGGGGCGTGATACGCCGGAGAAGATCGTCGTCGAGAGAGAGACGGAGAGAAATCGAGGGGGGCGAGAAAGAGGACGAGAGAAAGAGTGAGAGCGAGAGGGTGAGGGGCGAAAAGTCGAATTTCAGCGCGAATTCCGGTTGCAATGAAAACGATGAAACAGCCAGTGTAGAGAACGTGGAGAAAGCGAGACCGGGATAGACCAGATCCGCGTCGATGCGACGGGAATTGTCCAATAGCAAGGGAGTGAAGAGCAGCGTTCCCTAACTTTGTTGATGGTGGACGAGAGCTAGAGGTGCTCCGAGCGTTTCTCGTAAACCAACGAGTTTGTTGCACACGAAGGCCTTCAACGTCTCTCTTCGCCGTTTTATTCGCAAACGAACGAAATTGTCAAGCAGGAGGAGAACGAGGCGAGATGAAACGAGAAGAGACAGTGAGGGAGAGGGTGAAATATAGAGGGAAAGAGAACGGAATGACAATAAGAAAAGCGAGTAGTTGCTGACGACGAAGTCGCTGAAAAGAAAGAGAGAGAGAGAGAGAGAGAGAGAGAGAGGGAGACTGAACGATGGAAGATACACGAAATAAGGAATTCCTGCGCTCGGTGTACGAATGGCATGATTTTCCCCCATCCGAGAATACGTACTTATATCTACATAATAATGCAACAAACATTGTATACAGGAGTACGGCAAAGTAAACCGATCTTACCGTAACTGCTCGACGAACTATCTGCGAAATTCCGATCTTTCGTGAAATATTTAAAAAAAAAAAAAAAGCATTCATTCTTGTTAAATTCTACGAATAAAATCAACCTCTTCTCATCCACCCGTGGCTCCACTACCCGCGTCGTATTTAATCCGCGTGCCATGCCGAAATTATCATAAATACTTCCGAACGAAAACACAAAAAAAAAAGAAGACAAACAGAGAGAGGGAGAGAGAGATTGAGAGAGAAAGGATGAAAAAAACGTTTCGTTGATTACAGGTTGCGATCGCTGTGGAGGGTCCCGTCATTCTGGCCACATTACCAAGACTCTCATCAGGTATCCCGCCTCGTCACTTACGACCCTCGTTGCGATAATGCCGCGCATATATACATAAATATACGCGAACCGCATGCATATACCCCCCTCCCCGCCCCCGCCCCGCGTATACAAACTCAAAGCGTCGATAGGGTGGGGGGCAAAGGTCGGTCGAGATGAAAGCAACATTGTAGTGGCGCATTGGTAGTAGGAGGTGTGGGAGAGAGAGAGTGGGGGAAGCCAGCACCGATGCAAGCTAGTTCTCTTCGTGTTGTCAGCCCGGAGGTCGAAACCGTAACGTTTGCAGCACTGGGAGGTAGGTGGGAGGGGTTAAAAGGTAGCACGAGCCGAGTGGTGGGAGTAGCGCGAGGAAGAGGGAGGGGTGCTATCGACGACAGGGAGGACCGTACGAAACAGTGTTACCAACCTCATGGAAGTCAGCTGGCGTGGTTGGCTTCGTCGTCGAGAGAGTCACAGGTGCTTTCATCCTTCGGCTTCAGCTCGGTGAACGATGAGGTGCGACGAAGAAGATCGTCGTTTGTCACACGTGGTCGTTGCACATACACAGGACACGAATACGCCCGCGTGTTATACGCGTTTTGCCTTTTTCTCTTATTTTCATTGGATAAATAATTTAACGCGAAGAGTCGAACCCGAGAGCTCGAACGATTCTTTCGGCACTCTCATTTCTCTGCCTCCACTGTGGCGAAAGAATTTATTCGCGAGGCAGGGTTTCTCCTTCGCAAACTTGGCTTCGGTCCCCCGGCCAGGATCGAGATAGACGTATAGTCAATCCGAATGCGCGATCAAGGCGATGGTGGGGGTTGAATTGAAAAGTCACGTGGTCAATGTACACGCAACAAGAGGGAATCATATGCTTCGCAGACGTCGAGATGTATTCGTATGTATGCCGCATATACGTATATGTATACGCGTTTCAATGCACATGTAGTAGAGTTGGGTAAGAAGGGAGGGGGCTAAAAGGGATTTGCGCTTGCGCGACGCGCTATGAAAAGCCACGCACCGTTGCCCATACGGGAGAGACGCACGCGATACGCACAGTAGTCGGTTACTTACGAGATCGGACAATTCCCGAAAGCGTATTACCCGTTTGCCGCCTGATGGAAAAACGACAATGACGAACTATCGAAATTTATGACTTTATGAAATTCACTCCCAGGAGCCTCGTGCTTTTATCTTCTCCTCGCTTTGATCACGAATCGAGAATGAATACATCGGTAAAGAGACAGAGCGTTTGCGACAGCCACAGGCTTTGGTGTCGAGACTCGCACTGCTGTCTCTCTCCTGTGCTGGAAGTCCAGACGCCGAAAGATATATAGAATACGCTTATGGCATATGCCACACGAAGAACACGATGCGAGATGCTATGTACGTATTTTGTAGTAATAGAGACGAAGAGCGTAAAGGTGCACGAGGTATGGGGGTAGGTATAGGGGCACGGTAATATAAGATCAAGTTTGTGTGCAGCTGCGGAGTACACGATATTTCTCGTTGCGTTGGTATAAACTCAACGAGGTACACTAGACGAGTGTTAGTATGTCTCTACATGTATATAGATGGAACATAACTTGTACTACGTAGGAAGGAACGAAGGTAGATGGCGAGCATACTTCGGATACAGATGTGTACCGGGGACCCGATAGACACGAGGATGAAAAGTACCACAACTTTTCATAGCCGCTGGTTATACAGGCATACTATGCAAAATGTGTGTTTTAACCGGGGAGGATATCTATACGTGTACACTGGGTAAAATAGTGGGATACATGTATAAATGTATGTCCTATGAGGAGACGGTAAGGTCTTAGGTCTTAAGAATTGTACGTACCCAGGGCTTCGTGGTCGAGCCATGGCGTAAATGTACACGGTGAGATGTACATAAGGTGGAAAACGAGGGAGATATACGTATAAGCAGGAATAAACTGGCATTCCCGGCGTTGATGCATTCGAACCGGAACGAAAGACACGAAGAGAGAGGAAGAAGGTTGGCAGGAGGGATAGAAGGAGGGAGGGTTAATTCGTGCGTTCGAGAGGTTCTCGGAACAAGCCACTCTTCACTAGCATCGCTGGATGACGACGAGGAGAACTATGCGAGGGATCACGAGCCAGCCAGTCAGGAGGAAGAGAAGAGGAAGAGAAGAGGAAGAACGGGGATGTCGGTGGTGCGTTCCGGGCCTTGTTGCGTGATCGTGGACGAAGAAAACGAGGAGCCACCTGGATCAAGAGGCACTAGCCAAGAGGCATCTACCATCCTCGTGCAGCACTCGTCTAGCGGGGAAACACCCTTGACATAAAATGCGAACACGGGTGGGTCTCTGCTGGGTTTATGGTTTTGCATCCTATGTTACCCCTACCGTATCTCCAGTTATGACCCAACGGGTCGCTCTTCAACTACACGTATATGTGGTTACCTAAGAAACGCGACGGAAATCCAACCGGGACGAACCAGCCCCCACCCTTATTATCTCGTGGTTTTCCGTCAATCTCCCTTCCTCCGACTTATTCTTTTCTCGTCTTCCAACCCTTATCGTGCCATCCTCCATATTCTAGATGTCTCCTTGTATGCTATGCAAGATCTACGTCGGACTGTAGTATTTAGATGCGCCATTATGCGTTATCCAAGGCTTGGACGTTCTCGAATGGAATGTCTTGGCTCATCGCCCCAGGTAAGTCAAGCAGCGAAGGATGGAGACGTGGAGACGATACGGTACGCCCAGACGAGGTAAACCCCACCGAGATAGAAAAGGGGCGGTGAAGGAGAAAAGGGATTTCAGCCCCGAGTACGCATTTTAGCGAAATTGAGTTCCTTAGCAGCGACGGTAGGTATAGGTAGAGCGAGGAATATACCGGTGCGCTGTTCTGGCCTGGTCCGGGTCGATGGAACCAGCGTGGCTTCGCTGCTGTCTCGACTCCAACGTGGCTCGAACGATACAGTCATTGGCCTACGAAAACGTCCAACGATCGATTATTGTCATAGTTTTGTCTCTCTTCTTTCAACGGGTCTAACGGGCCAATGATCGTTCGTTGGCCAATCGTTGACGGAAAACCATCAAAAACTGTACCGTTTGCTCCGACTCTCTATCATGGTTATACGAGAATTGCGCGCGTGCACGACTACGTGCTCTGGGTTGGTTACCCAACTCTTCTTCTCAACTTTCCATATCCCTTGCCTTCGTTCTCTCTCTCTCTCTCTCTCTCTCTCACCCGGATCTTTCCGTCTCCCTCTCTTTCTGTCTCTCTCTCTCTCTCTCTCTATCTATCTCTCTATCTCTCTTTCTCTCTATTCGTACATGACATGAACGTAACGAAGTCTCCTCCATCCTCGGTGAGATTGCGAACTGTGCTATACAGCCACTATATATCCGACGGTACGGTAGAGAGCTTCTCGCTATGTACTTCATATACAGTTATACTCCCGCGTGTATATAAGATTATTTTGTGCCCAGGGGTGAAACAGAATCTCGCTATATGAAAACCCTAAGGCCCGTACGGCTATGCGTATAGAGACCCTAAGTTTTGAGAGCCGGATTTGGGCGTTGATGAAATTGGTGGAAAACGGAACAAAAAATATCGAGTTTTCGTGAAGCGTTGTAGGAGGAGCCAGAAAGAGGGGGGAGGGGGGGGGGCGTTCAGAGAGAAAATAGACGTAAAGTTTCACGCTTGATTATATATATCTTACCTAATAGAAACGATGATTTTCGCTCGATAAGAAGTTCGAGGCTGAATTTTTGGGGATGGAAACGCAACTGTGCGAGATGTTCGAAGCGCGTACGTCAAAATCGAAACCGCGACTAAACGAAGTTTCGCGCTACCCGTCGTGAAGCCCACCGGGGGAGGGGAAATATGCGTTTCTCTCTCTGTCTCTCTCGCATTATGTATGTACGACTGTCATATAACGCCAGCATCAACTAACACACAGACGTATTGAACGCACGCGGCTGGCCATATAGCTTATAACGTCCATATAACAAAGACTATTTCGCATTTTGATGGATTTGTAACCAACCGAGTGTACAAACGACGTTTATCGTCGAGGCCCGATAAATAAACCAATAAGATGACCCTTTACTGTCCGTACGAATGTGTGCGTCGAGTTTACGTCCGTGGGTCGTACGAAGTGTGCGTGCCGGGGTCTGGTTCACCGTGGAACGGGGCTTTGGCACGGTCGCACAGCAGCGGCGTTCACGTCGTTGCTATGGAAGCGGAAATGGCGGGAACGCGTCGCTGGAGCCTTTCACGCAGTCGATAAGGTAGGCTGCGATCGCATATACCGACCGATAAAACCCTGGCGCGCTCCCCCCTCAGCCTGGAACGGCAAAGTCGGGAAACACGCGCAGGCGAACTGCACGCGCGTTTCGAACCCCCCAAGAGTTTTTTTTCTCGCCCCCTCGTCGTTAAACATTGTTTTTAAAACGTTAAATGATCGAAAATCAAAATGCACGCGTAATGAGCCAGACGTTCGCGATAATTAGGCATTTTAAAACGTCGCATCGCTCGCCAATTATGACGATAAACACGGATTATATTATTAATCTCGCGCATAAGACCCGTCTTTGAGGAAAATAACTCTATCGTACGTTAATTCCCCCGCTGTGAATATTATTAATAAATTACGTAAACAAATGTCGGATTTGCCATTAAGATCGAAAAGCGGCGTAGACGGTATCGAGAAAACAGGAGAGAAAGAATCGTGTCGTTATTCGGTTAATCGTGCAAAACCGTGGCGTACGTGAGTCTGGTAATTCGTACGAAGAAAAAAAGAAAGAGACGATTGTTCGGTCATTGAGTGGTAGATGAAGTGCAACAGCATCTTCCGCGTGTCTGATCCAACGTTGTTCACTGTGTAGCGGGTCAGCTCGGTGGGGAAACATCGGTGGCGCGCATCGCGGTATGCGGGGATACAGCGAGAGATTTCGTGGGTGGTGGGGGTAAAGCAAGAGAAGTTCCGAGGCAGACAGCGGCCATGATGGGAAAGATGGCCAATCGGGGAACCGGGTTTGTTCCGTTAGGACGTAATGGCCGCGAGGCACCGCCCCGCGTAAAATCTCGCGAGGTTTACGTCCATTGGACACGAGAACGTTAAAAGTTTTTATTGCCACATGGAGCTGGCTGTTCTACCCGCCTAGGTGCCATCCATGAACGAACGTAGCTCTTACCGGTGCCTCGTCCGTACGAACTGACTTACATCCTTCTGTAACGAAACCCTTCGAAACCCTCGGTCCGAAATCGTAACAAAAAAACATCGATAACCCAGGGCCCTGGGTACGCTCCTGGATTGTTTTACCCCTGTCTCGCCGTGCCCTCTGGTCGACGCCCTTCGAACTTTTCGACATCTCACACGATCGTTTCCGTCGCATTTCTATTCGTCGCTTGTCCTATTTTTAACCCCCCACCCTGTCGCATTTATTAATAAACATGAAAATCAATCGATTTCTAAATTCGTTTCGTCTTTAACCTTGACCCTTGTAATTTTTAATAAACATGAAAAACTAAGCGATTCCTAAATCCATTTTATTTTTAACCTTTGCTCCTCGATTCTTTGATAAACGTGCAAGTCGATTGTTAAATAAAAAAAATAAACTTTCGTATTTGAAAATAATCGAATGGTCGATTGAATGGACAAAATTGTCAGTTGCGGAGCAACTACAATGTTTACAGGATCGCTGATGACATCCTTTGATAGAAAAGCAAACAAACCTTCCTCTATGAGGGTAGCACAAGGAAGCCCCGTTGTTCCAGGGACACTTTGTTCTTATCAGATCCGCCAACCTTTTCTTCCGCAATTCCATTAGCCCAAGCGTCAGACCATAGAACCATCCGTAGCACGTTGCGTCCACTATGTATTCAGTCTCTTCACGAATGTAGGGTCATCATCATCGAACAATACTTTCATGATGACAATGATACGCATTCCGCATAATAACAGTACGCTCAAACTCGATGCATTCAGAATTACCCTAGCATTATCCGCCAAATCGTCATTTTCCTCGGAGCCTATTGTAGCGGAAAAGAGGTTTTTTCGTATTCTTGTTTATCCCTAGATAAATACAACCGCCCAAAGAGAGAGAGAAAGACAAAGAGACAGAGCGAGAGAGAGAGAGAGAGAGCAAATATGCCAAAGTAATCGCGTGCCTCGGTACATAATACATCGTCCAGCAAACCGGGGTCCGGTAATTATTTCTGGCGGTTCGTTATCGCGCAAGAATCGTACGAAGAGAGGTTGGACTCGGGTCGGAGTGTGTAGGTTCGAAAAAGCTCCGGGGGTCTCCACGGCGTATGTTTGATGACACGCGATAAGCCACACACGGGTACCGCGAACCCGCGGCCACCACCGACGATGATTAGCGATATACGCGAGCGTGTGGTCCGTTCTCAGTTGCAAACTAACGGCACCTCAGCACGCCTCCTCGCATGACGTCACGTCATTCACTTGCCGCTGATAGTCGCGCTCTATACCCTCTTTCTCTCTCTCTCTCTCTCTCTGTCTCTTTGTCGCGTCAGGCCGTGATGAGTTTCTCTCGTCTATCTGTGATTCGACCGATGGATGAGCATGTCGCATACAATGTCCGAGGACGATAAACGGACGCGATTATCAACATTGTAAGAGAATGTCCCATGAGCGTGTCGGGCGCAAATCGCGGGAGGTAAAGCGATGATTATTCGCCGCGATGAGCGAGAGCGACGAATCGCGGGTAAATTAAAATTGTTTCATTCATCCATCGTGAGACGGTTCTCGCTAAAACGATCGTAAAACACCAGGGGATGAAACGCCATTTGGCGGACGAAAGAGTTCAACGATCTCGCTAAATGTCTCGTCCGATCTCACTTAAATATAACATCAACGTTTTCTCGGACGACACGTGGAACACCGACGCGTGTATCTCGAAGAGAAATCAGTGTAGAACAGTAAGTAGATGCCACTCGCGCGACAGAGACAGAGAGAGAGAGAGAGAGCTTCCACCTCGCGTGTAATGACCAAGTGACAGGACATGCGACCCACGCGAGTTCTTGAATGCTAAACACCGCGAATACACGCCGATGATTTCATCAAGAGATCCGTGTCCAAAGTTTATATATACAACGTCCGATGGAATAGAAAGGAGAAAAAAACCCCTCATATTCAGGACAGCACCGGGTTCGCCTTGACCATGACGATTTTCCGCCCTGACGTCCGTGTGGGTGGACCTCGCGTACGTGTGAACGCGGTTCGTGTGTAAACGTAATTGCGACGAACCGTGTTGGTCCTATGGACGAGCCGTGGAGTAGGTACAAACGGAAGAAAACTCAGCGTCGAAGAAGAAACGAGAAGGAAGAAAGAAGAAGAAGAAGAAGAAGAAGCAAAAGTTTAGGAGATGGAGAAAAATAAGAGAGAGTTCGATAAAGGGTTGTGTGCGGAACGATCACTGCACTCTAGTGGACTCGACACGCAACCCCGATCCCGCAACGACACCGTCGAGCTGTAAGTGCATATACTATACTAATCACGCACGACACTCACGCGAAACGCACTTATGCCTTATTTTCTTCGCAGCCCAGCCGAATAGTCTTCGTTTCGTTATTCGCGTAACTCATCGATCGCACTTCCTCATACAGGAGTCCCTTCGCTCGTGAAGGGCGAGCTGTCACTGTCCCGGGAGTCCGAACCGACCGCACACTTCAGCCTTGACCCTCCTTTGCCACGTACGGTGCCGCGAGAATTTTTATGTTGTCGTATATAGCCAAGGGAATCGACAGTCGATGGTTTTTCGTTCGCTCGCAGCATCCTCGAGTCACTTCGTTCCATCGTTGATTCGCCGACAGGCCGGATAAACTCGCGATGATGGTAAATTCTTGGGTGACCGTCGCTAACCGTGACGTCGTACGACGACTTAAGAGTCGTAAGCGGGCACGAAGAAACCAGTGAAGATAGGCCGAAAGATATCGAGAAAGGGAGAACCGCAGAGACGGTACCGGCCGAGCCGTAGGTCAGGACTGCAGCAGCCGACATCAACCCCCGTCGACGTTGAAACCAGCACCGGCAACGCCAGCGGCAGCTCCGCCGGGCGGAAGGGGGTGGCTTCGCACCCAGCGTCCGGGAGGGTAGTAACGTTACAAGCCGGGGTAGATTGTATATCCCTCTCTTCTTCCGACGTTCGATGCGTCTCTACATGTACCGCGATGATGGATGTGGATAAGGAAGCTTGGTTGGCGCTTACGACGGAAAGAAGAAGGGATTCTCGCGATCGACTCGAGCGGAATACAGCACGGGGCACGCGAGATCAACAGGGTCTTCCTCAGGGAGGTTGAGGACCACGCAAGGCGCAACGTAAAAGTATAGAAAATACAAAAACTGAGAGAGAATGACAACTTCGACATCAAGTTGGATAAAAGAGATGGACGCCTGTAGGGTCGTGGCCGATGAAGGACCATGTGCTTCGTGTAAGTCGCGAACGTCACTGCGCCTGCGTCTCGTGGTCCTGACCCTTAACGTTAACGCACAACACACATTCGCCTCACTCGCGTCTTCGGTCCTGGTCTTCGTGATCTTTATACGCCCGTCGTATATTTCTCCCTCTTTGTACGTGTGCGTCGGTATTCGTGCAATCCCGCGCGTGTGTAATACCCCCGATCCTGCCTCGCTCTCGCTCCTGGAGAGATGAAATACGTCATAAAACCCCGTGCAGTCAACTGTTACAACCCTCCGAGCGCTCATTGGTGTGCCGAACGCGGCTCGAGAGTGAGTGATACCGAGTGGGAACGTAACGCGAGAGGGTGTGCAAGAAGGGCTGGTTCCTCCCTGGCTCTCTATGCAACGGTAGTCACATCGAAACTCCCTTTGTCCCTCGCACCCTTGTACGCCAAGGTTGTATGGATCCGTCTTTACGCGTACAGCGTAAGAGGTTTTTCCAAGAGCCGAGGGTGATGCAAATAATGATTCGACGGAATTCATCACACGTTCGTGTGATTTTCTTCATCTGGTTTTTTTTTTTATACGGTGAAAGTCTCTCGAGGGAAGAGAAAGGCGGAAAGGGGAGAAATCACGGTTGAGAAAATACGCCATGCGCAATCCGTAGTTCATCGTCCAGTCTTTCCCGTTTTGTCCGAGAAGCGCGACGATGCACGCCGGATTAATTTGCATAAATAACGTATGGACGCGATAGAGACATAAATCTCTCGAGAGGGCTGCGGCATGTTTTTTACCTTGATGAATACACGCTTCTTCATTCCTGTTTATCTCACTCGCGCAATGGAGAAAATAGTCACTCGTTCTTCCGATGCGACGAGATAAGTTGACGAAGTTTGTCGCGGAGACGCGCAAGCGTTGCGTCGCGCATATATTAGCGTTAAGGGGTAGGCAATCTCTAGTCTGCGCTACCGAGCGGCCTGACATTGTGCAATGCAACGAGAGGAAGGAAAGAGGAGACTGTGCAACAAGCAGCGCTGAGAAAAATCATCGATGTTGATTTAACGCTGCGCACGAACTCGTTAGAGCGCGACGTGCTTCCATTTATCTCGCGTTTACCGTTACCGGAGAAGCGTTTAATTCTCGCATCGCGAAACTTGTTCGTTGGGGACATCGAACGAGCATTCGCATTTAATAAAGACCGCGAATCGCACGATGAAACTGACCGGGCTTGATAACAAGGATGAAATTTAACCTTTTTAAAAAAATAAAATCGCGATTGACATTTATCAAGAATTTCGAGATTGTATCGAATTATATTCGTATCGATAAGTCAGATAATCGAATCACGGGCAATGTTCGTTTTCCGATAACTGCTACAAATTATCGATAATTCTACAATACGTTAATCCTACCCCAAAACATTCCAATAGTTTACTACGTTACGATCATTGATACGAGTGAACCCATTGACGCACATTAGAAAGCTGTTTCCCGGCTAATTTTACAAGGTTTCCAATGATTCTTCTTTTTGTCTCGACGAATAGACCAAACCATTTTTCACAGACAATTTTGCCATCGCCTAAAGAGCTTTGCGGCGGTAAAATTACCGCGTTATCTATTCAGGTGCTTGGATATGACTTGGTATCGGGTACTTCGTTTAAATAGTTACACGCGGTGAATGCACGAAGAGCTCATCGAACTCGGGGGTATGGTAACGTTTGAATACATACGCGAGAACATATACCAGCTAGCTAGAAAGTGAGCGAAGAGAGAGCGAGAGGGAGAGAGAGAGAGAGAGAGGAGGGTTAAAGCTGAAGAGGGCAAAACGAGAAAAGCACGATAAATCATTTCGCGTACGTGCCGCACGCTCGTTAGTTATCCCCCTGCACTATTTCACATACGCGATAGATAGCGAGTCATACGTAGATCGGAGGGACATGTGACGGACGCGTACATATTCGCGATATTCGCGATACGCTCGAGCGTATGCGAACCGCGCGTCTGCGATGGCGAGAGATTATTGCTGTTAATTTATAGATTACTATTTCACGAATCGTTAAACGACTCCGCGATACCTCTCGAACGGTGCACTCGAGTATTTAGCGATTCCTTCAACGTCGCAACGTCGTACTCTTCTATTTCGAACCGGCGTAGGGACTATAGTCAGACCAGGAATAAAAGAAGGGAGAAAAGAAGAGAGAGACAGACGAAGAGCGAGAGAGGGAGCTTAGTTACATTTCTAAATACTCGATGCGTACTATGGAAGCGAGAATATTAGTTTATCCAAACATCTAAGCAACGTCGCGCAGACAGCATGATTTAGCTGTCGGGGCAGCTCGTAAATTGCAGTAGGAGGATCGAGGAATAAGCGAGAAACCGCGCGGAGAAAATATACGAAAATGTTTGAAAGAAGAACCATCGCGCGATCTTGCGCAGCGAGATTTCACTCGAGAATCCCTCAATGTAATGTGATTTTTCGAAAGCGACTGAAAAATGCACGACCTCTTTTTTTTTTAGTATTTCGACGAGTTTCTAGAGAATATGAGATTCTGAAAAATCACGCTTAAGCAACATTAGAAACGAGAAGGGACGCGGCCTTTATTGTCTGGGGAAAAATTCTAAAGTTGACCCACTTTCGCTGGCGACTGTCCTTCCTCGACCATGGGAATGAGACGGTGCTTTTGGGCTCTCGGGGTTTCGACGAAAAAAAATCAGTCTTGTGTAGGAGAAGGTTGATGGAGCACCATCAAACCCCCCTCTACCCTTGGCGAAGAGAAAGTTTACCAGCCGGAAGGAAAATATTTAGTGTGGGCTTTGAAAATATCCTGCAGAAAATTACATGGAATTTTAGAAAATTAGGCCAAAGGCCTTGCCACGCGAGACCCTTTTGACTCGTCGACAACAACAAAAAAAACATGAAGACCCTTTTCAGACTATCGGCCTCCACGAGAGGTGAAAGTCGATCGCCCAAACGTGCTCTGGACTATTGTACAGTGTATGGAAAATTAAGGGGATGCAAAAAAAAATCTCCAGAACATTGAGGCTCGCTGCCACGAAGAGAAAGTGGATAAGGATGGTGAAAATGCTCTCGCAGCTCGGTGTAACTGCCCGGTGAGAAAAACGCGACCCTAACGTCCACCATAACCACACCGGATAATCACGGTCGTCGATTTCTAAACGCAACTTCCCTTTCTCGCGTTAGCATTGAAATTCTGATTTTACATAATTCGAATTTTACTACAAAATTACAAAGTTCATTTGCCAATTAAATGTTTGTAATATGAATTTTATATTCGATTTTCACAGTTTTTAAAAATCATTTTTATAAATCCAAAAAAAAGTTATTTCGAGACGTTCGAAACGAACAAAAATTGTTCGTATCTTTAGAAATAAATCGCGTTCGATTTATCGACGGCTTTGCTCGAAACATCGCGAAATTGGCGGCAAAAGTTAGCTCAGTTTTGGGCCAACATTGGTAGAACGCTCGTGCGGTGAACGCGGAGGGAGCCTGTTATATTTATGCACGAGGACCGCTTGAACAACATCGGTATCTACGCGTAGTGCGGGTGGCGTTTTATGTTATCTAAATATAGATTATATCGCACGCTGTGCCACTGCTGTTTAGTTGTTTATTGTCATGCTCGACCGCCCACGCGGCTCGCTCTTTGTTCGAAAATAATAATAATAATAATAATAATAATAAACAAAATCGGACTAGAATAAAAGAAACTGCGATTCGGCCGATACAAAAACACGCGGTCAATGGTGAATTCGTACATTTTTAGCTTTTTAGCGTGATACCGTTGCTATCACGTCAACCCTCTTATCGCTCGATCCATTTACACAATAACTCGTGCATTAAGCCGCGAGCACGCGTCTACAAGCTCGACTCCTACACCGCGTGTTTAGTTTCGAATTTCACGATAACAAAATGGCAACAGCGACGTTCGAAGTGAAGCTCGAAAAATGTTTTCAAACAATACAAAATAATAATATGAACATAAAATTGTAAATAATAACGCCGTGCTGAATAAAGAAATATTTAATATTATCGTTAAAAATAATGCAAAACATCGAACGTATATATGTAATAAAAAAAATAACAAATCAATAAAAATTTATTGATATCGCAGAGCGTTGACCCGAAAATAAAATTAATTTATTTCAAATTACAAATATTAGTAAAAAAAAAATTAAAAAATTACCACTAAAAGTAGAATAAAAATACAAAAATTTTCACCGCGCTTCCGGCAAATACACGCTACCAATTCGAAGATTTGAATCCCAGATCTATCGACATCGGACGATTAAAGTATCTCTTTTAATCCGGAAAGAAAAATAAATTCCCGGACGAAGAAGCGTCGGCGATAATCGTGAATGGGATTTCCTTTTTTTTTCTCTGTATCAATGACGAAAAGTCTTTCATCGCCGATAATCGATGATCGAGGAAGAGGAGCGAGTTGATAAAAGATAAATTGGACGGTGTATTACCCAGAGGCAAACACGTAGCGAGTGAATTCTCATCGGTGTATCGAGAGGAGCTTGCACGATAAAAAAAAGCGCATGGCGCTGGTGCGCAACATAAATACACGGTCGCATGGGTGAAACGTCGTGCACACATACACATGTACGCACAGATGTATCGTCGAGCGAGAGAGAAAGAAAGAGAGAGAGAGAGAGAAGCGTCGATGCCGGCGTCGTCGTCTCGACGATGGGCGTCCCAGGGACTTTTTACGAGCAGCGGTCCAATCGATAGCCATGCAAGAATCCCCTCCACGAAACCCTCGACTATACACCGCTGAGAGTGAGAGAGAGAGAGAGAGAGAGAGAGAGAGAGAGAGAGAGAGAGAGAGAGAGAGAGAGAGAGAGAGACTACCACGGAGAACGCACCACGGGGTTTTCGCAGCCTCGCCCGGCGCTTGACGCTCGCAGTCTCTTCTTATGGAATTCGACGAGATTCCTCTCTACCTCTTATTATCCCTCTCCCTCTCTCTTTCTCTCTGTATTTCTCTTCATCTTTTTCGTGTCTCGCTAAAATAACGCTAATTAATTGTCCGACGTACGTTATCCCGAAAACCCGCTTGAAAAATTCATGGACGAAACGAACGCGAAAATATCTCGCGGCGACACTCGGGGAGGTCTAATTATCGGGGACAATTTACACGCTTCTTTCTTTTTAATTGTCTCTATTAATTTCTCGATTAATTTGTCCATGCGACAGTTTCTAGCTGTAGAAAAAGAAGCGCAAATGACGAGTTCGCTCGAAGACCTTCCGTGACCTTCAAACTTTAAACTCAAGGATGGCTGAAGTATTTTTAAATTTCGTCGATTAATTTTCCCAGAGATCTTTTTTTTTATTTTCTACCGTCCGCGACGAATAAAGCGTTCGCGTGTATATTTTATATTTGTTGGAAAAGATTTCGGGTGAATTTTTTCTGGAAGTATTATTTCCGTCCGCCCTCCAGCCAACGAGAAAGGTCGAGTACATTGAGTGAGTGAGAGGGATGGAGAGTAGGGAGGGACTAACCTAACCTAACAAAGTAATAATCGATGAGTCTGTCTCTTTCTCTCTCCCTTTCTCGACCTGTAGCCTCGAGAGATATCAAGGCATTTGGGGCTAAAGATCTATCTCCTCTCTCTCTCTCTCGCTATTTGTATCTCTCTCTATCGCTCTCTCTCTCTCTTTTTCCCTCGCTCTACCGTTTCTCTCGTACAGAATGCTCACCCTCCTGTTGCTCTATCTACTATTCTCTCTAATCTAAGCTCTTGTAAACACGTAAATACAAGCAAATAAACGTATATAAATATACAGCTCCTGATTTCCTACTTTCTCTCTCCAGTTCTTATACCTTGCATATACACTTCTAGATCTTCTAATTTATTACGAGAACGTCGCAATGACCCTCGACTATGAAATCCTCGAACAAAAAGCTACAAGATACACGCGTAGATTTTATCGCGAATATTTTCTCTCATATGCCATGTATAACCTCACGTTTTTTTTAAGAATCATGAATCAAAACAAACCTGGCAATAATTCTCGTGAAATGGGAAAGTATTATAACCTAACCTTGAGCAAACTCCGAAGGAAACTTGCGAAATCTCTTTTTGAGGTTAGGTTCGACAATATTTTAAAGGCTCTTTATTACAAAGGTTGAAAGAAAAAAATTGAAAGAATAGTCTTGCATGCTTTTTAGGTAGGTGATTGAAACACGAAAATAACGGGACGAGAAGTAGTACATTATAAACACGAAAGGTTATTCAAAGACTCACCGGCCAGCTCGTCTTTCGTCTCCGTCCTTTCCGTCCCACGTAGTCGATCATCCTATCGTTCCTCGTCGTTCTCGTATCTCATCACAGAACCAATCATAACACACGACTCGCGCACCAACACTCGAGCAAACCCCCCGTTATTAAAAAAACAAAAATTAACCGAACGAAAATAAAGAATAAAATTCAATTTATACGCGAAAAGAAAGAGAAAGAAAGAGGGAGAGAGAGAGAGCCACCGAGAACACGAGGCTCGCGAGAACACCGATCGATATCAACACGGGACAAAACATCAGTCACGTTCGTGCGCGTCGCGATGTAAGATGGAAGCGCCCTTTGGACTCTCTTGCAGTTATACGTCACGTGACCGTCGTATACTCCGTAGCTGTAAAAGACAAAAAAAACGTTTTGAGGTTATTAATTAACGTGTGTCGAAAAACAATCAAGCGAAAATAAGGTTTCGTCGTGACAGAGAGATAGAAGAGTGTCTCGAGGCAACGTTGTCATTACCGCAGAATGGAGAGAAAATATAACGTGACGACAAGAAGATGTTAAGAGAAGAATGGAACACGTCCACGGTACGATGAGATGCGAACTCGTGTGCGTACGAGACTCTCGCGGTCCGAGAGAGGCCGCCGTCGACACACGAGCGTCGTATTGGTGCACGCACACGGACGGGCACACACACACACACGTAAACGATGACACAGACGGACGGAGGAACATGCACACAGGAGCTTGGAACCGCGAGAGAATGAACACGTGCACACGCCCTTGGGGGATCGCCAGAGGCAAATATACACAAGCCATATCCACGAACGATGGGTGTCTCTCGTTTGTCGCGATTTAATCGCGTGACTGTGCGGTCGGTAACGAACGTTTCGATACGTCGCGAAGCCCTCGGTTACGAGACACTGTTTTTCGAACGATTTTTATTTTGTTTATTCCTCTAGTTCGTTCGCTCGACGACGTTTCGCGTACGTAGTCGCAACCGAGAATACATGTGAGTAAAATTAATGAACAAAAACAACGAACGAACCTGCCTCGAGCGCGTGCCAGCGTGTTTTCTTTTGTTTTCTTTTGTTTTTGTTTTTTCGTTCGTTTTTCGAGCTCGCACATCGCGCATCGTCGCTGTCATCGAGGGCGCGAGTAAGGTATAAAAGCCGAGCGAGAAAGGAGAACGAGCAGCGAGAAAACGACGAGAAAGGCGCGGAGAGGAGATATCGTCCGGCGGCCATGACACGACACTAGTGGTTGACTAGACTCGATGGATTGGCGAGTGGCGGCGGCAGCAGCAGCAACGGTAGAGAGCCGGCGGGCACACACGAACGAGAGAGAAAAAAGAGCGTAGCTCGTGCGCGAGAGAGAAAGAGAGCGATCGCGGCACAGCCACGCGCGCCCTCGCGTTATCCCCCGGACAATTTTCTTCTTTCT
This sequence comes from Netelia virgata, assembly GCA_951802705.1. NCBI lineage: Eukaryota > Metazoa > Arthropoda > Insecta > Hymenoptera > Ichneumonidae > Netelia > Netelia virgata. Next base: position 7,312,372 of record OX637868.1, read on the forward strand.
TTTTTACATCTCCCGGGCCGGGTTCGCACCCGCGACATCGACGCAACGATAATGACGATAACAACAACGTCTTTATCTCGATTAATAAGATTTGCGTAATGCACGTAATCGACAGCAAAAAAACAACCAAAAAAAAAAGAAAAACGAAACTTTTTTCCGTAAGAACGAGCGCAAAAAAAAAAATAATAATGAACGTTCTTTATTCGTCCGGTTCGGACGTTTCTCGCGCGATCTTCTCCTGCTCTTCTTTCGCTCGACCTCTCTCGCGGGAAAAAAAAAACAAGGCGAATGTACGCGACGACGAAAAATTCCCGTTTCGCGATGCGACATGTTCTACGTACGCGAGCCGGCGAAAAGAAAAACGCTGATATTTCGAACGTGGGGATATGGACACCCGATGAACGAGAGAACGAAACGAGATGCGAGAGAGCGTGCAAACGAACGAACCAACGAAACGAGGAACGAGAGGTGCTGCGGCGGTGGTAGCAGCGTTGGCGGCGGCGGCGGTGGTGGCGTCAGCAACGGACCCCTACCGGCGCAGCCGTACATCTTAGTATTATGGGCAACTCACATTGGAAGATACGCCATCAAGCATAGCCCTAGCCGCGGAGAGCCCGACGAGCCGGGCGAACCGAGCGAGCCGAGCGAGCGATTGTAAAAGTTTTAGGGACACTTTGCGAACACCCTCTCCTCCACCTCCTCCACCTCCTCCTCCACCTCCTTTGCCTCGCGTTCTCTCTTTCCTCCTTCTCCTCCGCGTCGATCTCTTTCTCTCCCTCTCTTTCTCTCTCCCTCGCCATTCCATCGACGTCGCTGCGCTATGCTGCGCTTCGTATATATTCCTATATATATATATATATATCTATATATCTATATGTATCGACACATATGCATGTATTCGCGTATTGCGATTCTCCCGTAGTCCTCATGCCGCGCCCTGACTTCCGCTCGGCGTTTCCCCTCTCACGCTTGACGACGTTACTACTGCCGATGCTATTGCTGATGCACAAGCAGCATCCATATATCCCCCACGAGCCCCTCTCGCTATTCTATAACCTTATGTTACCACCGGAAATTTTCCCTCTTTTAACGTTACCTGTATCAACGTCCTTTTCGTGCCCTCCAGAATGGTTCTTACGTTACTTCGTCATTGTTGTGAATTTGTAGATCGAGACTGTTGCCAACGTGACAATTTGACGATATAATTAACACATTATCGTTAAAGAATCATCCACGATAACCACCCTCGTGGTAACTATGAATTGTCCTTGAAACGTCCTTGAAAACGAAACTATGACGAAATTATTTTATCCGAGACCTTGAATCGTCCTTGAGAATAATGAATAAAATTTAATTTTGTTTAACCCGGGTGTCGGGCTCTAGAGACGACGATTGTTCTTAGATGATGAAAAATTGAGGGAGCGGTGGCTTGGATAACGTCGATGGTAGGGTTTGGGGGAGAAACGAATCTTGGGCGTATCGGTTTGCGCAAGAACGCGAGAGGAGTTCTTGGCGAATGGGGGTTGAGGGTTGATGCGTCTCACACCTTCGAAAGGGTTCCTAAGGGGTGGTAGGGAGCTCGAGGGGGTTCGATACGTGTACCACCCCTCTTTTCGTACGTGTATACCGTATACACCTTTTTCGACCCTTCTTCTCGCAATTTTGTTTCCACTATCTCTTACTCGCTCTCGTTCGACGCCCCCCACCCTCTTCATGTCTTTTTGCACTAAACTTTCCATGCGCACCGTCGCATCTACTCCCCTCGATCGAAAGAAGTAACGCAGCACGCGGAATGGGCGCGAGAGGAGAAAGAGAGTAAAGCGAGAAACGAGAGGGGCTGCGCTATGTCTACACCGGTACGTACGTTACAGTATGGATGAAATTCCATTGGTAAAGGTACGCGTGTATATATAGCAAGGTCGGCGAAGAAACGACACTGTTCAGTGGCGCCCTCGGATCGCAAAGGTGCAACGAGAACTTTTTCGACGAGGAAGGTTACTGCTACGAGGATACTTCTTCGACCACGAAGCAGAATGGACGCTGGACGAGAAAACTGGTCGATGCGTAATCTTCGATTGTGATTTATTGACGTATGATTAAAATTATTGATACATATGAGAATCGTCGGAAATTATAAATATTATCGTCGTTTATAAAATAAATTAAGAAACGAATTGTCAAAAATGTAGCGATATTTGTACTGAAATTTTTGAATAAGTGCTTATTGAATTAATTAAGTAGTAATTTAAATAATTGAATAAATTATTGGCGAGAAAAAAATGTTAAAAGATGAATTCTGGAGGGAAAGGATAAAATTCGCATGGCGAGATGATTATATTCTAGGATCGCGAAGCACCTCACTCCGTTAAGCTCTTCACGTCGCTCTCATGTTTTTTACTCTCTCACCGTTTACTTAAAAAAACGAGTCCCATTACGCTCGGCCGATTTTTACCAAACGATTGTCCAGCGAGACGAGATCTCGTACCGTCAGTTGTCTATTCTACTGTAACTTCGCGCACAATCTGAGATCGACGGCTTTCTCATAGCGGCGAGAAGCGTTTCGCGAACGCGTCTACCAAATCGCAGCTCTCTCGTTGTTGTTTTTTTATTCGCGTAATTATAGACGAATTAAACGAATCAGTCTCGCGAGTCAGACACGGTAAAAAAAAACTCAAAAGGATCCCGACCCAAACGAGATACTTCGTTAAACTCCACTTTTCTTCGCTACGTAAAGAAACGGAATATTTTTATCTTCCTTTTTTAAGAAACTCCGATCAAAATTAGACACCGATGATAATTATGTCGTGGTACTTAATCCACTTTACAGCTGAGTCAACAACGAAAGTCCGTGAGAACGCGACTCGTGACGTTTCGGCCATTGTGTATTTCACGAGAAAATCATCCGGTGCGTATCTCGATATATCTCGAGACAAAAAACGGATTTCCGTTCGATCGACGATAATATCTCGGGAAAAAAATATATAAGCAATATTATCAAAGTCTAAGAAACTATTTTTTATATCGACGATAATTTATTTTTATCTATTGGATTATTTGTTCTCTGTAAAATGTTCATCGTGGTAAAATACGAAAGTCTGCTGACCACGAATGATTCAAAGGATCGCCGCCATTGCGACTCCGCCGGCGAAGATCAGGAATTCCTTTCTCTTTCCGTTGGAGAAAAAATATCCGTCTATTAATATCTCCCAGACTAATGACACGAGGTATTATCTAGCTTATAGGCATTAGGACGAAGCGAGAAAAAATTAAAGAGAAGCGATGAAGAGAGCGAAATGGAGGCTGTTAGGTCGAAGAAAATGAATAAACTCGAGGCTTCCTCGAACGATTGACCAAAACGTTCGCGAGGGCTTTCGTCTTTCTTTCTCTAAACTTACATTCTTAGCATTAGAGAGAATCTACTGATTTTTTTGGCCGAAGCGGGAAAAAAAATGTCGGACCCTTCGACGCTTTCGAATGTCGACGCGAGGAGAACCGCGAACGAGGATGCGACGCGCGATTCGAGCGTGCCACGACATCGAGAGAGTCCCGGGCGGTCCAAGCAACCATTTCTCCCTCTTAAGCTTCTTCGTATCTTTATTCTCGTCTCGTTTTTAGCCTCTTATTCTTTCTTTCTTTCTTTCTTCTTTACTTATACAATTTCTCCCTCTCTCTCTCTCGCTTTTTTATTTCTTTCCGTCCTCACTGTGAATCCTCTCTCGAACGCCCCTCTCGCTCCTCCTACTTCCCTCATAATGCCCCATATAGTCGTCAATTTATGCGCCGAAACGTATTAAATACTCGAATACATTCTTGCAAATAATGTGTGCGCGCGAGTCTGAAATTTCCCGTTGTCCGAGATGTAGCAGCGGCAAATGGCGAGACCCGAAAGTGAGAAAGAGAGGGAGGGAAAAGAAGACGAGGCCCGCCAGTATATTAGGGTTTAAATTTTAAACGCCTCTGTGACCATCAACATTGTAAATACGGGTATTTTGTTGCGCGAGTGGAGGACGATTTCTAAGAATAGAGATCCCACACGCTCCGTCCCGATGGTAGATGAGAAGAGAGCTTTTTCGTGAGATGGAGAAATGAAAACGAAAAAAAAGAGAACAAATGGAAAAAAAACATACACGAACGAGCTGGGGAGTAGTAGTGGGGGATGGTTTTGGAAGATTCGAAGGAGGGAGAGAAAATGAAGACGTCTTTGTGTCGTGTGTGCGAATCACTCTCTGGTTTCGCCCCAACCCGCGGCGTTCATACCGAGAAAAATAAGTTCGCGCGATTTAGACGAGGTTGATGTTAAATGTGATTGATTAAATATGTTTTATGTGGATAATTAAATTTATAGGAATAAATTAAAGTTGTCATGATTTAGAAAGTCGTAAAATTACACAAATCTGCCGTTATATGAAAGAGGGTTGAAAATATTTAGATTCTTTATTGTACAGCCGAACGAGAAAAGGGGTAGTTTCTTTTCAAAATGTTTCAATCCAAGCTAAAAATTGTTCGAGACCGATATAGGCAATTCTAGTATAAAATCAAAGTTTGCTTTGTCAAAAATGTTTCAGCGAACAATTATAAATTCACGCGGAAATCAAAATTCGCAAAATTGTTGACTATTCGGGTAAAAAGCAAATAAAAACTGTATACATATATATATATACTTTTCGATACAGAGTTTGCACCCTCGCGCGCAGACTCGAATCTCGCGAAAGGGGGTTATACAGTCTCGTCTTTCTCGGTGCGCTATACACCCCCTTCATTCTCTCTCGCCCTCATTCTAGCAGCTTTCTCCCTTAAATATATATATATACATCCCTCTATCTCCCATTCTCGTCGACGTCTCAATTTCGTCCCTAGCTCACGTCGGCGAATACGATTCGAGCTCTCGGATAGTTCTTCCACCCCTCTCTCCCCCTGCACGGACGCTCTCATGCCGTGTTTCTCTCTTAACGTTGGCTCTCTCGTTCGTCCGCCTCTTAATGGAATTGCCGAGCGGACTATACCTAAATTCTCATGGTAACATATATATACCATACATATATGTACATATATACAGCCATCACTACGTGTACTTTATACGAATATAGAGAGGGGTAGAAAAAAAAACTTTTCCATCTATATATATCGACACAAAGAGAACGCTCTGAGATAAAGAAGTATTATACATTTCCCACCGTTATAGACGTATATATAGACGATAAATGTGCTATATGCGGTACACAGAAAAACCTCCACCCAAGGGGCGGTTTGCTGTACATCCGTATATACATAAATGTACGTGTGTGTGTGAATGAAGAGAAAGGCAAATACATATATATATATATATATATAGTAAAAGGCAACAGAAAATGCCAAAAGTCTAAATAAAAGCAAACGATCCGTCCCCACTGTCCCTAGTGCGTATATGGAGCTTTTCCCAGCAGCAGCAACACCAAGAGTACCGGCAACCAGCGTAATCCACCGAAAGAGTACGCTTCGCTACGTTTCACTCGCTCAGCCGGCTCTCTCTTTCTGTCGACCATTCGCTATTTGCTAGCAAACTAGTCGTATATATATATATATATGTGGATAGCTGGCTGGTGCCATATATATAGCAGTTTATAGTACACGGTACCAACCCTCCATTCGTCCTCTGCGCAACCCACCCCCTTGTCGGGCGGGTCCGGCAAACTCTTCTGGTCTCTATAGCTCGGAGAAAGCCAGAGAAAGAGGGAGAGAGAGAGAGAGAGAGAGAGAGAAAAGCTCGACAACCATCCCCGCAGTGAGTCCATCAAGTCCGTACCAACTCCGAGACGAAATTCAATCTGCTGGACGGAAAATAACGAGAAGAGGGAGAAGAGAAGGACGAACGTTCCAGGGGTTTATATAGGCCTCGAGGACGATTTACCAAGTTGTTTGCGCTCACTCAGTCGTCCGTACTGGTACACTTTATACGTGGCTATATGTATAGAAAGACGAAGAAAGGGTGGCGAGTGAGAGGGTGATGGGGTCGAGGGGAGGGGAGGTATATGAGTTTATGTAGTGGACAGCGATATACGTAGGAGCTATGTTTGCATTTGCTATGCTCGGGTGGAGTCGGCGATGCTGCGAGAATGAGTCAAAGGTAAATGTGCCGGCATAATGTATATCCAGGGATTCTTCTCTGTACGTGTGAGTTTGCGTGTGTGTGAGTAGAGATGGGTATGTATACGTAAACGAAGAAACGAAAGAGAGAGGTTCCCTATATGTCGAGTTCTCGAATGAAAGAACGAAGGTCCCGATGTGGGCGGGGGTTTTTTCAGCCGGAATGAGAAAGAGCCTTTTTTAGGGCCTGGAGTGGCGGATGGATTCACTGGTAGGTGGATTTTGTCGTCCATTTCGATTCCTTCGTTCTTTCGATCGCTCTCTGGAAAACGGGTCGAGCTCTTTCTTTTTTATGAATATTTTCGTCGAAAATATTCGAATATATGTTTTTATGCATTTGGGGAGCGCAGGAATATTCTCGACTCTGAGTTTTGCAGGATTCGACTTTTAAATTATTGGTCGTTTAACACTGGATTAGTTAGACGATGGGAAAAAAAGAAGTTCTTTCGTCGGTCGATTTAATAAGGTACATACCTAATGATACACAAAGTCGGTAAAATCATTCTTTTTTTAATTGCGGAATTTTTTCGTCCGATGCATTTAATTTCTAAAAATTACGATTTTACAGTGAATTTAAATTTTGCTCGTTACGTTATTATTATTTTTTAATCAATGCGGCACTGCACTATCAAACACTATTGCACTGTAACATTATCAATCGTGTTATACTTGATTATTTTTTGTAAATAGTCGATAATTGGAGAACACTGTTTTATACGGGGCAAATTTTTACCCGCTGGACACGAACCGAGTTTCGACGAGACTGCCGAGAAATTCACGCAAGGACCAAAATCGAATTAGAAAGTTACCGTTGACCGTTTTCCAATTTTTTTTTTCGCTTGTCTCGCTGTCGATGGTCACCTGCAGAGGGATGAATTGCTCGGTCAAAAGGGTTGACCCGTTCGAACTCTCTCTCTACCGCTATATAATTTTTTGCTCTCAGGCTTGGTCGATCCGTTTCCTGCGCGCTCGAACGCTCACAATTTTTTTGTTCTTCTTTTTTTCCTACACAATTGCCGCTGGAAAGTTAGAAGCTTGACCCAGATCTCATCGCACGGCACTTACGTACTCGAGATACAGTTGCATTTGTACCGTTTATTGGGAGTGTCTCGTTGTTGAGAAAACGTCGATGGTACAAAAATATACGGGAAATACAATTTCTATTCACCGAGCAATTTGAAAATAATTGAAAAAATATATATATCCAGTAGAATCTCGATTATGCAAAATTAGTTTGCCAAACGACGAATGATCGAAATTCAGTCGTGAAAGGCTTACTTCGCATACAAGATCGACGATCGTTCAAAAAATCACCGGGAAATGGTTGAAACAATGCTTAATGATTATTTTTCATTTCGTATTTCATTAAAATTCGTTATAAGAAAATTGTACAGTTTTCCAAAAAATAATTATTTTTACCAAATATTAAACAAAAGCTAAAAATAAAAATTAGTAATAATACCCGAATAAATATCTAATTCAACGTAACATAAAAAATCGTTAGTGTAGTCGGAGGAAGAAAATGGGAGGAGATAAGAGTAGACCGGTCGATTCCAGCCGACCTGTCGTCCCGTTCCTGTCCGTTGAACGCCGGAGAGCTCCGCAATTATCCTTACCGCACGTGAACGATGGTGCACCAACGAGCGAGACTCGTAGATAAAGAATGAAACAGGGAGAAAAAAAAGAGAGAAAAATAATAAGGTAGCGCGAGATACTTCACAACTCTATTGACAAAGCGAGAAATAGAATTATTACTTTCATTCTCCTTGGTCCTACCCTCGTCTCGCAGCCATCGTCCAAGAATGGCGTATACAATTTTAAACATATACCTCTCGCGCATCCGAGAGGAAATTCTCGCGATACGATACATAGTTTGCATCATAAGAGGGAAACAAAATTTCCACGATAATAAATTTTTATCCTCCCTCGAGCACCGGTTTAAATAGACAATTTTTCGTGTTTTTTTTTGGAAAAATGATGATAAATATGTTTTGATAAAGAACGAAGAAAATTTGTCTTACCTATTTGAGCAGCGGATGAAGGTTGAAGTTGACAACTGGCAACTAGTTGATCCCACGTAGATTTTAACTCACTCGTGTTGTAAAAGAGGGTGCGAAACGACACGTCGTATCAAACCGTCATTTTTACTCAAAGCGTCAACCCTCTCGAGCTCACCTTTTCTTTTTCATGGAATATTGTATTTGTTAACGTATAAATAAGATAATATGCCTTTATTTACAGAGATACACGTACATTTATACATACATTATGTTCGGACAGCTAATCGTAGGCTGGATTGTATTTTTTTTTCTTTGTAATTCTCGTTAAATGGCTAGAGGGATATTTTTTTGTTTGTTTCGTTTCTCAGATATTCCTCAATTATCTAGAGCTCTCTTTTCCCTACGGTATCAAAAAAGGAAAAAGTTTCACGTTCAAGTGTGGGGTGACTTATAGTGTTAATTATTTATTTTTTTATTTTTATTTTGTAGACTTGTGGCGGGAGCATCGCGTGCACCCTTCCTCGGGTCGGCAGAGACTCGAAAGTTCGCTTCGTCCACGCCGATCGTTTATATTAAACCCTATATATATACATATATATGTATATATAATTATATATCTATATATATGCATATATATATATATATATATATATATAATACGACAGACTAATTATAATTAACGCAACTTTCGCATTTCAAACGATCGCGTTAACGTTTCTGCGGACGTAACTGATTATATTCATTATTTACACACGAATTACGAATGAAGGAATTATCTTTTTCTTTTTTAATTTATCATTGTTCTTTTTTCTTCGACGCAAGAAAATGAAAATTCGAGTAAAAACGAGAATATATACGCGATGACGATTAATATCGATTTGCCAACTGACCCGCAAACCCTCCTCGAGCTTTCATTACAAATCTCGAGCGAAATAAATACTAGTACATCTACGCGGGGCACGAGCGTCGTTTGTCAAAAACCGATACAAGTTGCATTGTGTGTATTCGAGATCGTGACGAGTCGTGATAAGAACGATAAGAATAATCGATAGCACGGTATATATCACATACCAGAAATGTGTGTCTCTATGCACTAATTAAACAAAAAAAAAAAAAAAAAGATAAAGACACGAAGCTTTCGTTGGTCTGACCGATCGCTCGAACGAACGATAAAAAAACATGAGTCTTCTTCACTCCGCTTATCATTTACTTTGGCACTAATTAAACATACTTTTTATTATTGCACTTCGATACAGGAGTGATCGTTTATTTTGTTTTTAATATTTTTTTTCGTCCTTTTTCTTTTTGTTATCTTTTTCGTGTGTATGCTTGCAAAGTCTGTGCTTTTGTCCTTTCGTTTTTCTTTTTATTTGTTGTTAAATATATATTATTTACAAGAACACCGACTACTCGAATAGTCGTGATTAAAAATTCGAGGCGAACAACCACGAAGGAGAACCTATATTTCGTTTATTATGTATACGCGAAGAGAAAGTTCTACCGATTTTCTTGGAGAGATTTTTTATTAAAGGATAAAAATAATACTTGCCAAAGTGTGATCCGGAAAAATTAAATATCAATAAACAGTACTAATCGAACGAATCGAATTCATTTTTGTTTTCAATATTATTTCGATTCCACGTCGTTTACCCAGAGGATTCTTCGTTAGTCGCGATAATTGAGAGAGGAGGAATCGGGTGGGAAAATGAGGAAAATGGATAAATGGCATTTTTCTTGTTTTTTTGCTCATTTCGTTTTTTCCATCAATTGAACGCCGCAGCAGGGAGTTTGGGCGTAACGCTATTATGAAAAATGGCTATCGGCGGATCAAGACAATATACACATTTAATAACACGGTTTTTGTTTGTCTCCTTTATGAATGGATCATTGTTTCTTTTTTTTTATCATCATCGTCATCATCATCATTATCATCATCTTCATCACCATCATTATCAATCATTCGCTCGTAATATAGATAATAATATTGTAGGCTCGATAGGTACATACAAAAACAACACACAATAAAAACAATAACATAATATTAACGTGACGCTCACAATAATAATTAATAATCATAATTAATAATCTTAATAACCTTAGAATCTTGTTAAACATTGTCCTCGACATAATAGTTATCACTAATTACAATTGTGGGCTTTTTCCATTTTTTTTCCTTCTTTCGTCGTCGCCTTTCTTTCATTCCGTTTACACACGTCCCCTTGTCGATGCTGCAAAAATTTGGCGATGACTGGGTCGCGAAAGTTTGTTATTTTTTCAACGTACTCGCACCTTGTTTGTTTATTTTTTTTTAATAAATTTCCACGATCGTCCACCATTTATACCTCACTAATGTACTGCGTATTAATTAATAATATCTATCGGCGTTACATAATACAATATAACCCTCGGGTTATTTGTTTTATCGTGGCGGAACTATACAGCGTTTTTTATCTTTTTCTTTCTTTTTCGTTAATACACGATTTCCAGTTTCACGGGTCACGTATTATATATATATTTTTTTCTCATGATCCTCGTTTTTTTTTTCGTCTTCCTCGTGATCGCGACGAAATCATTTATCGTCGACACGCTTTACACGAATGTACTGACTCACGTGCACGAAAACACATACACGCACGCGAACAAAAAAACAGAAAAATAAAACAAAACAAAAACACGCAACGAGAGAATTATAGACTCGAGAGCCGTCTCGCATTTTAATTCGAGACTCGAAAATTCGTTCTTTTAAAAAACGTAACTATCTCTCTTTTTCGAAGCTAAAACATTTCTCTTTTCTTTTTCTCTGTAATTATTATTATTTATACACGCTCGAACCGACATTCAACCCTAAATACTTCAGTTTTCTTTTCACTTCCAACAATGATTACGAAAAACAAGATAAAAAATAAAAAAAATCGCGTCCAACGAAATTTCCCACTGGTAACCGGACAATTTTTTACGCTATTTAATTTTTCTTTTTTTTCGGCATTTCCTTCTTTCTCACGCTATGTAAAGAATCTCGAAGCGAAGAGTCTACAAAAGCTAACGCAAAAATTCGAACCTCGGCAAGAGTTCGATGTTTTTTTTCACTTTCTTTTTAATTATTTATTTTCACCGGTATGATCGGAATTTCGATCGATTCTACTATTATTATCAATGAGGGACAAACGAGATTTCCCGTGGCTATCGACTATATCATAACTCGAGTCTTTTCTACAGAAAACAGAGAGGTCAAGCTTTTTTTCCCTTGGCCCATTTTAATCATTACGTTTTTTTTAAATTTTCTTTAAGTACAAGTAAGTTTTTTTTTCTTTCCCTTTAAAATCATTATCGCTCTATCGACGACCCGTCACGAGTCCCGAATACACGATCCATCAAACTGTTAATATTACGAATTTTTCGACTTGAGGATTTAGTTTTTTTTTTCTTCTTTTTTTCGACATCACTGGCATTTAAAATTGCATTCATTAGGCGAACGAGTACGGCCGGTTGCACGGTGAGGATTTTTATACTAACGCCCTGACTTTCCACACGCACTCACTAATCACACACTCTTTCTCTCTCGTTTTCCCTTTGAACCCCTCACGCGTTACGCTAAATTTAATTTCATAATTTCCTTTCACTATATCGTTAATATCTAAGTGTAATTATCAGTGACTGGATGATCGAGAACTTGGAATAACCACGCCTGTCTATTTTTTTTTTTTTAGAGAGGAGAAAAGTAGAAAGGAGAGAAGGCAAATTGTTCTAATACGACTATCTCGTGCCAGAGAGCGAGGCTAACAATGCGAATTCTGGTTCATACATATCTATATGTATATAAGATACAGCGATCGCTGAATTTCCTGCGCCATGGCGTCGAGTTGCAGCCAGTGTGAACTCTCGTTTCTCTCTTTCTCCTCCTCACCTCCATCCTTCCTTTTCTCTTTTATCCTTTTCTCCGACATGCCCGTCCGGAGCGTCGGAGCGTAAACTCCTCGTCACGCCGTCGTGCTTCGGAAACGAAATGGCCAACGACCGAGGCGGTCGTTCCCTCGGGGCACGAGTTTTGATTCCAATTTTTTTATTTATGTTTTTCTTGCAAAATTAAATTTATAGTAATAAATCCGTAGCACTATTTCCAGTTCGGAATTGAAAGTGAGAATACTGTCTTGTTTTAACCAAATGTAACATTTATATAAAATACTGGCGAATAAAACGTTAAAAAAAAAAAAAAAAATTGTAACTTAAATCGAGTGATTTTTTTCGATTTTAATCGTTTCTTACACTTTTGAAAATATTTCATTCGAGAGGCTCGAGCGTTATTCGAAGTGTCGTTCATCCAGCCGCGTCAAAGAACGTAGCGTCTCGTTTCGGGCGGTGCCAGGGTTCTTTTTTGCACGCTCTCGCGTCCAAATCACGGAGCATCGCGAGACGGTTCACCTCATCTTTCAAATTTTTTGTTTCTTTTCCTCTCAATTTCGGAACAAGTTCGAACGTTTAATTTTACACTATTCAATGATAACTCTACGTCTCTCTTTTTTTCTCTCATTAACTATATGTATAAGTCGGGGGAATACTATCGAGTTACGGGTTGGACAGATTGCTCGGAGGTCTTCGCGCACTGCACTGCACTGAAAACGATCCGTCTCTCTCACTCTCTCTCTCTCTCTCTCTTCCATTTCGCAAAGAGACACATACACACGCGCACAAGCGAACGAATTTTTCGTTATTTATTTATTTCTATTTCTTTTTCTCGTTTCTCACATGCACACTCGTCCATTAATTAACATTCACACAATCGCAATGGCTACAATATGTAACTCGCACGTGGTGCAGCATTCAATAATAATAATATTTATTAATTGTCTATTTAAGAGTGTCACTCGGTAGAGTCTGTCTCTCTCTCTCTCTCTCTCTCTCTCTCTCTCTCTCTCTCTCTCTCTCTCTCTCTCTCTCCCTCTCTTGCTAAAACCCAAATTATTAGGAATTTCACGTGCAGAGTCCACAACTCGATGCTAGGCGACGTATATATAATATTTATATATATATGCATATGTACCTTGTATGTGTAGGTGCGTATGGTTTTTGTGTTTCTTTCGTTTGTCTCTTGGAAATACTAGTAAATTTCTCTGGGATCTTTCCTCGTCGTGTTGTCATCACTCGTCGAGCCACCGCCATTTTGTAATCGCGTAAGCGTCGAAAATGGCCGCGCGACTCAAGCAGCCAATCCGTGACTGGGCTGATGCTGATGATGGGTCACGTGGGCTAGTTGGTGGTGATGGGAGCTCGTCGAGTGCGGATGATACGAGTGTACCGAAGCAGCAGCCGCAGCAGCCGCCGCCGCCGCCGCTGCGGAACTTCCGACGGTGGCGCCACTCGCGCTACCGCTAGTACCGTGCAACGCGGATAGTCCCGAGCTCGCGAGCTGCGTCTGTGGCGCGTGAAGACCGTGAGCCGTGTGACTCGCGTGACTACCGCTAGATACACCACCGGTTGACGCAGCAGCAGCCGCAGCGGCCGCAGCTGCCGCGTGTATCGACGACGAGGTGTGATTGTGAGGAGGATGACCGAATACGACCCCAGAGAAACCCACGTGTCACTGATGATGCTTCGCCGAACCGTTCGCATGGTGCGCGTGTCCTACCTGCACGTGATGACTCGATGGTCCGTGTCCGCCACCCGGATGATGATGGCTACCAGCCCCACCGCCGCTTCCACCCCCGTGATGGTTCGCGTTGTTCGCGCTACTGTTGTTATTGTTATTGTTGCTGTTGTTGTTGTTGTTGTTGTTCTGCTGCTGGGACTGACGCTGATTGTTCTTCTTGTTCTTCATACGACGATTTTGAAACCATATTTTCACCTGCCGTTCCGTAAGATTCAAATTTCGCGCCAATTCCCAACGTTTTTGCTTCGAAACGTAGGCGTTATAGAGAAATTCTTTTTCCAACTCGAGGGTCTGGTACTTGGAATAGGGCTTGCGTTTCTTTCGCACCGTCACTTGACCGGTCCATTCGAGGGAATTCGACGCGCCGCAACTGACACCCATCCCCGTAACACCGACACCCACGCCGGATAACGAACCTGCCGGAAACAAGGAAGATGGGGAGGTACCCCACATCACTTTACATAATTAGTATGCCAGTTACTCGGGTTTCCTGTTGAACAAAGTTTTTCGTGATTAATCGAGTACAGTGGGTGAGTCAGGGAAATAGGTGTTCCCCAAAAATTAATTACGAAAATTAATAACATGTTTTATTGAAAAAATATAAAACTAAGAATTCTCTAAGCACCGGGGTGACGATTAGAAAAGCTGAAAATACGCGTAGCAAGTTCGAGCGACACACACACCTGCCTTTAGAAAGATTATCTAAAAAGCTATACATTTTTATATCCAACCTAATGAAGGTTCGATTAAGGGTTAAAGATTAAACCGCAACATTCTCATCAATACTTTTAAAGAATAAATTAAAACATATCAAACGAATTATAATACATTCATCATGCAAATGAAAAATTGCACTTTTGCCAGTTAGGTAGAAAAATTGTAAACTGTAAAAAAAAAAACTATTTCGCGTAATTGCGACGAATTGAGAATTCTCGCTGATTCGAATACCACTCTTGCAACAGTGAATCGAACTAGAAAGAGTCCGAATCATTCTTTCAACATGAACCGGCTGCATATCTCGTTCCCGGCTCGGCCGCACGAGGCGCCAGCTGACGGACCGTGCCAAGACGTATGTTCAGACCGGTTCTATGATGCTCGACTCGGCGCACGAGACGTTTTTGCGTCCAACGGTTAGTAGAGTCTCGATTTAGTTGCAGCGGGTGCACGAACTCTCGCTCGCAACTAATTCCTCTGCCTATAGAGATGTGTGCGTCCGCTTCGAGAGAACACGCCGAGAAACGGGCCGGAGCGTGGGTATGAGAATACAGTTGTCCCCGAGGGGTGAGGGGAGATCGTCCCCTTCTCGCTCACACGGACACGGATCTCATCTCGCCTCGAAGTGGGAAAACGAAGTGAACACAGACGAGACTTCGTTCGACCGTTCTTTTACCATCGACGCAACGACACACAAAGTATCACGAAAATTGTTGAGCCAGTTGAAAAAATATTTTAAAAAACGAGAAAAGAAAGTCAGCCTCATTTGCATAAACGATTAAGCAAATACGAGAAAAAAAAACTAACAATAATAATGTTAATCCGGTAAACGTAATAATTTTAAAAACTAATCCCACGAACGATTTGACTTTTTACCTCGTCGAAATAAATTAATCGACGAGTTATCCGGTTGCAGAATAATATTTGAGAATCCGACGAGGTCCACGGTGATGCAAAATAGCCGGGGGGGAAAAAAAAAGAAAAAGAAACGAACTGAAACAAGAAAGAATATCCTACCCTGTTAGAAAGTAGGTACGACCGAAAAGTTACAATGTAATAATTTGTATCGAAATGAAATAAAACGGCGATATCCCGCGAGCGAGAGAGTCAACGCTATCATATTTATCCTCATATCCGAGGCTCCGATTCGCATATTAGCTCCCGGTGAGTAAACCGTCTCATTTTACTGCCCTCCGCCAGCTTCCCACTGTCGCTCGTTCGCGTCCCACACACACACACACACACACATATAAACGCGCGCGCATACCTCCGGACAACACAAATGCCCTCGCGATAGTTTCGTCTCACTCCGACACCCGGTACGCGACCTGTCGGAGTCTTCCACGCTTTTGCGATTGCCTAAGCGGCAGGAATTTATTGCCCACTAAAACGTGGAAATATGCAAATGATTTAACAAAGGTCAGGATTCTCAGGGACGACGATGGCAACGATAGTCTCATCTACCTCCCCGTCTCCCTTCGTTCAACTTCGAAGACTCGAAGCGGACCAGTCGCGAGAGACCGCCGGAGAGAACCAAACGTTTAATCGAATAACGAATCAATTAACTCGACAGTTTCGTGTAATATTCATTCTTCGCGTTCTGTTCCTCGACCTGCCGCTTCTTCACTACCCCGTACTAATATCGTATTTTCCATATGCGACATAGTGGTTATGATTATTACGAGCGAAACATTCTTGATCAATTAAAAACGCTAATTGATACCGATGTGAACTCGGATAACCGCACTCGATAATTATCCGATCGACCGATAACGAAGCGAAGAAAGCTCGAAGTAAAAAAATCTCATCGAAGTATTTCGAAGAATGACCGACACTGTTAAAAAATTCCGTTAATTACGGGGCTAATTAACAGTTATCAAAGGGAAACTCGAGGAATACGGTGAAATTGAATCTCGTATTTGTCGGAAATTCCGTTCCAAAATAGTTTCTTCGATCTCGTGAAGGAAAAGTTTTGGGAGGACAATGAGGTTTAGCAGTAGCGATGGTTTCATCACGATAGTCCCAGGGACTGATATCGCTAATATATCTATATCGTATCACGATAAATAGTAAGAGGATATTTCAGTCGCGTGAGACGGAAGTATAATAGAGGATTATGTCCAAGTCGATATTCCCTCGCCCCTAAAATGTTGTAAGGCACCCCGACATCCCTCTCCGTCTCTTCGGGTCACCAAAGAACAAAAACAATTTAAATGCATTTCGTCCCAAAATACCAAAGGAAGCACGATCGAATTAAAAATGAAAAATCCGAACGACAACTTTCATCGACGAGACTCGTGGGGCAAGGCGTCGTTCCACTTCGTGGTTCGAGCAGTCACGAAAAACTGTTACAAGGCTTTCACGCGCCAGGCATGGAAAAGGTTCAAGGGAAGATACGAAGCTACGTTGGACGAGTTGTTGAAGAAGAGTCTCGACTGCAGTTTCAGAAATAAATTCATATGGGCTATCAAAAAGCGGTTGCAGTCCGAGAGATCGTAAATCGTTCGAGCCTCTCGACTCCGCTGGTATAAATCCAGCTATATAGATATAGCGAGTGTACATGTGGTACGAAGCAAAGTCTAGGAGTCTCGTCGCGGCCCACTTCTCGTCTCCCCACCCAACGCAGGCTCGAGCATAGAAGAGACGAGCAGAGACAATGCAGCTGCCATCTATCGGCTACAGGAAGAAGCGCCTTCAGCAAATCTCTATATATATATACCCAAGAAGCTGACACTGTAGGATAATCATGCACATGGGAAAAGACCGACGGATAGGCGATTGTAGCTCGATTTCGCGTTCCGGAAGTGAAAAAAACAGATATTCGCTTGGAATCGAATGAAAAATCCGTTATTTCTCCTCCGTGTCGAGGAAAATAATTTGAAAAAAAAATAAAGAAAAAAGAAAATAAAACGCGAAGAGATAGGTAAGAAAAGAAGAAGAAGAAAAAATGAAATAAACCGGTAAAGAGGCAGGAAAAAATGGCGTGGGGAAAAACGAAGAAGAAATCGGGCACGGGGGAAAACGTTTCGAATGTAGGATGGCGGCAGTAGTCGTAGAGCTCTCATTGTTTCGCGAATCCCGAGGAAACGAAAGGGCAATCGAGGGCAAGCCGTTCGGACCGCGTCGAGCAACGGATAACGACGCTCTATATAATGTTCTTGTATATATATACTTGTGCAAAACTACCACCACTAAAGTGGCGAGACCGTTAACGGAGGAAGAGAAAACGAAGGCTCGCGCGCGGCCCCGCGCTCTCTGCCGTTCCCGCTCTCGCGTACGGGTCATGGAACGGATCAGCTGATCGGGAGGCGCGCGCGCGCGCGCGCCAGAGTTTACGAGTTACGGCCGCCAATAAACCCCGACGTTGCAGCCTCTCCCGCCTCCGCTGAAACGGAGACCTCTCGCTCTATCTCACTCGCACTCTGGTTCTGTTCAGCTTGGACAAACATCCACGAGAGTTGGCTTCGTATCGAGAAACGCTCCAGCGAGAAAAGCCCGGTTCATTCTCAGAAACGAAATCGCATCGTCTATCGACGAGGCGGGATAAGTGGTCTTCGAGAGATTTCGAGCGTCGAATCAATCGCGGCGAAACCAACTGACATCGTATCCACCGGATACGGGCGAGAAATGGCCGAGGAACGGTACGTTTTTTTTGTCTTCATTTTTTTATGACGACGTTGTGTAAAACGGGTAACCCGGTAAAGAGTTGAGGGAGAAAATAAGGACAATGGATGGTAAGGATGAGCCTTCGATGGTCATTCGACGTTCATTTTAGGGCCGTTAATCAAAATATGCGAGGTGGTAGGGGTCGCATCGTGCGAGAAGAAGAATATGTAGCGTGTATATAGATATACGTGAATGCTAGCATAGCTAGCGGCTCGAGCCAGTTGAATTACGAGGAGGAAAAGCGCGTCGAGAGTTTACGACCCCGCGTTACAGCAAGGGTCTGTTAGAGGAGAAGGCAAGGGGCGAGAGAGAGAGAGACAGATGGCGCATACTGTAGAGACCACGCGGTTTTGGTCCACGTTGTTTGCAGAATACATCCCGATATACATACCGGAAAGAGGGATGGTAAATCCAGTACTCAAATGAACCATAATCCTTCGATCGAAATTTGATTTTTAAAAAACGATGAATATGTAAACAGGAAAAATGATAACTGGAAATTTGTTTCTACCGAACCCAATCCCAAAAGTGAGGAGAAAAACACTTAAAATGAGCCACTTAACGATGAAACTGCGCAAAGAAAAATGCAGGCAGAAATATAATGACGTCAAGTTATTGTTCGAGCCATTCACCGAATTATTAAAAAAAAACACTCGCCTTAAAAAAGCATGCGCTTTAAATTTCGAAAATCCCACAGTCGTTAGGAAAAAATGAAGCGTTTAGTCAAAAAGAAGCAAAGGCACATATAAAGAAAATGCAAGCATGATCACACTTAACCCGTGACTCGACTCGTTCGAGTGTTTTAAGGACATTAACGTGGTGTAAGGGTTGATGAAAAAGCTTCATCTGAAATAAATCTCAGAGTCGATGCTTACCTGGTGTCGGATAAGGACTCGACGTTACGGGTTCGGGCGCATAATTCCTCAAGCTTCCGTACCCGTCGTGTGGAAAAGCCCCCTCGGCAGCGACCATGGCAGCAGCGACTCTCCCCCGATCGTCGGCGGCGGACGGGGTGAGATAAGAGACACCGGCCTGCGAGTGTGGATGATGATGGGCAGAAGTATCGACGGCGTGATGATGCCTCGCTGTCGCGTACGGCGAATAATTACACCACGAAGGTGAGAAGCTTTGATGACACGTGGAAACGGGTGGATCGGTAACCGCGCCACCCGAGGTACCACCGGCCGAGGAAGTCGCGGTCGATGCACCGACCCCCGAATTGTAAGACTTGTAATCGGATGCCGTGGCACCGGCTCCAGCGGCTGCCGAGCCAGCTGTAGCCGGTGACCAAAAGCTGAGTGTACCCGCCGTTTTACGGCTGTCCCTGGACGACGCAGCGGAACCACCGCCTCCGCCTCCTCCGCCGCCGCCTCCTCCTCCGCTCGCGCCCGTAGTCGGATCGGCGAGATTGTAATAGGTCGGTTGATTGGCGCTTCCGTACGCCTGATGATGATTCAGGACGTCCCCGGCTGTAGCCGACGAGTAATGAGCCTCTTGAGGATTGTGAGGACTGTAACTCCAGCCTCCTTGGGAGCCAGCGGACGAGGAGTGCGAGTGTCTGATTACACCTGTCGCGCCACCGGGCGCAACGGTCGGCTCGACGCAAGGAACTTCCCCGTAAGTCGAACCACCGGCGGGTGTCGCGGTTAGTCTCTTGGCTGGTATGTGAAGTGGTCCAGCGGCACTGTTGCTCGCTACCGACGAGGCGCTTGGCGAGGTCGAGCTCGCGCTCGCCGTTGGGGCAGCTGCAGTCGCCGCGGTTGCCGAACTCGGGGCACCCGGTGAACTCGGTGTCGTCGACTGTTGTTGCTGCTGCTGATGCGAACCGGGGGTTGATGACTGTTGCTGTTGTTGTTGTTGTTGCTGTTGTTGTTGCTGTTGTTGCTGTTGTTGTTGTTGTTGCTGCTGTTGCTGTTGTTGGTGATGATGCTGGATCGAGACGAGGGAAGATGTTGGCGGAACAGGCGGTGGGCTCTCCTCGTAGAGGCTGCTGTTCATCATGGCCCACCAGGTCACCCCGGTGGAATTCCCCGCTCCGGTGGCTGTGCCCATTGGCGTGACCGAGCCAGGGTGGCCCACGCCGGAGCCGCATAGCGGCGCGGCGTGCACATTGTCGTACAGCGTCGCCGTCGAGCAAGCCACGTGTTCGGCGATGGTGCAGATGATGACGATTTTTACACGACACAATTATTTTATCGTGAGGCCCGATCGCGTCACGAATTTTCGTTTTTTAATTAACGGAAATTCCAACCGGTTTTTACGTTTATCGCGAGATCGTACACGTTTTTTTTTATTGTTTTTTGTTGTTTTGTTCAACGATTATTACGCCGTTAATCGATCGCGATTTCGTTGGATTCGCGACGCGTCCGCGTTATCGATCGGTTTCGTGATCAACGTGAAACGATCGAGCGATGCGACGTTTTCATAACACGCGTCACGAGTCGTAAATAAATCGACGAGTCGCGTGTGATATTTCACCAGAGTACCGTAACGTCGGAGTCCCGTAGGAAAAATCGGTATCGCGTTGTACACGAGAAACAAACAAAATACGCGAGTAGTAAAACAAAACAAGAAATAACGAAACGCGTGCGACCAATGTAGAGTGGGAGGGGAGAAATGAGATGGACGAGAGACGAGGGCCGGATCAAGTGTGAGAACGGGAGTGAGACGCGCGTGTGTTGAGGCGAGTGTGTGTATATATATATATGTATATATATATATATATATATACACGTCGTACGGGACAACGGGAGAGAAGGAGCAGCGGCGGTAGAGTCAAATTCGGTGTCGGGCCGAGGAATAAAGAAAACGAGGGTTAAGAGCGGGACAGAGTGTCGTGAAGCGAGTGAGAAGGACGAAGGGTGCGCGAGAGAGGGAGAGAACGAGCCCAGAACGGAGGGTGAAGTAGGAAGAGAGAGAATGAGAGAAGGACGGAGTTATCGAGAGAGTCAAGGGTAGGGTAGAACACCCGTATATATATATATATATATATATATGTATGTATGTGTAAGCGATACACACCAAGAACAAAGTAACACGGTGTGAGTCGCGGGTAAGAGTGTCGGTCACGGGCGAGTGTGCGTTCGTACGTGTGCGCGGGCGCCCCGGAGCGAGTAGCGCCACGGCAGACAGGTGGAAGGGTGGTAAACGGGGGGATCGAGTGAGAGATGGAGTGGGGGGTGAGAGAATTCGTCGAGCGGTAGAATAAAAATGGTCGGTGAGAGGGGGAGGGAGGGAGCGGGGATCGGCCAAAGAAGAGTCGAGGTAAAACGGAGGACGCGTGGGTAATCCCCGAGACGAGTAGCCCCGATGAGAGAGAAACGAGCGTCGTTTTACGGTGTGCGGGGGAGGGGGGAGATAGATGGTTGGTGGATCGTAGGAGGGGGGACCGGTCGCGTTTGCCACGTGCGAGATATTCGTACGACAACGAGATATTTTTGTTTCGTTCAAATGTTCATTTTGTCGTTTTGTTTTGTTTTAATATAGATATTGATTGATATATATATATATGTGTGTATATATATATATATGTATATAGCAGCGATCAGATATTGTTCGTTTTTATATTCGTTTGTTTAAATGCGGCGTGAGCGTAGATTAGATCCAAAGTCGAGGGATTCCAGATGAACGTGCGGATTGCGTGGAACCAACAATATAATGAAAAAAAAAAGAAAAAAACACAGCGCACTTTAATATCGCTATTCACACGCGATTATTCGACGTATAATGTGCGTAAGTGTCTTGTACAGAGTGAGTTTTTCTTTCTCGCCAAAATCTCGGTCGTTAATCGTTGATGATTTTGTGTTTTGATTTTTTTTTTGTTTTTTGTTACTTTTCGATATTATCGATTTTTGTTTTATTTGGAACGAAATCCGACGATGGACGACACTTGGCAATCTTCCGACACCTACAAATGGTTGTTTTTGTTTTTGTTCTCGTTTTCGTGAATAAGAATTTTATTCTCGGTCGGGTTTTGTAGCCGTAATGTTGGATAAACGCGTGTCGTGAAAACCTCTCGGCTAATGAGAGGACGACGACGACGACGACGATGAGGACGACGACGACGACGACGTCGACAGCACTACGTGCAGCGAGCGCGTCGTGATAGTCACTGGCGGGACAGCGATCGAGTCCCGCGCGTAAACCACGAGCCGCGTTTCACCACCGCCGCCTCCTCCTCCTCCTCCTCGAGCAACGGAGACGACGACGAGGACGACGTAGACGACCCTACCGTCGTACCGCACAGCTGCATTACAGTGTCATGTGACGATGAATTCGCTCACGTTCTCTAGCAACTCGCGATAACTTTTCGTATGAATGAAACTAATAAAAATTATTTTATCGTTGTTGTTTTTTTTTTCAAAAAAAAAACCAATCACTAAAAACAATTTCTTCGAATATTCCCAGCACGTCACGATTTATGCAAATAAAGTTCCATCGAATTCGATCACTTGATTATTCAGATCACGAAATAAAAAAAGTACAGGATTTATTTTCCAGAAGTGCAAGCAAATTTCGTTCACGAGAATATAAATTTATCCAGAAGTAGCGAATGTTTTTTTTATTATCGATACACTGGGTTTGTTGAAATAATTATTGTAGCGTTCGAGTATAATGTCACTCGGTGAATACGAGCGAGGAACGAGACGATATCACGAAAGCATGGAAGTAGAAGATGTCAGTGAGTGGTTCGACTGCACTTTTGTTAATTGTTTCTTTTTTTTATTTTTTTTTTTATTTTCGTGTAATTTCGTGTCACTCGTTTCACTGGTCGAAAGTTTTCGCAGCTACCCCCTTCTAGTGCCACACACACACACACACATACACTCACTACTCTATATCTCTGTCTTTCTCGCTCTGTCCTTCTCTTTTCCCTCGGTGTAATTCACGTCCCTTTTCCAGGTATGAACTTGTGCACCGAGGGTAAAATTTATATATACACATACATCTGTGTATATATATATATATGTGTGTGTT
The DNA here is from genome assembly GCA_951802705.1 of Netelia virgata. NCBI lineage: Eukaryota > Metazoa > Arthropoda > Insecta > Hymenoptera > Ichneumonidae > Netelia > Netelia virgata. Next base: position 7,335,496 of record OX637868.1, read on the forward strand.
ACTTTCTCGCGGACGAACTCGGGATGTATACAACCCTTACGGGTAACTTTCTTTTTTATTTTTTATATATCACCCTCTCTTTATTTTCTATCTCTCTCTCTCTATCGCCATTCACAGCGTTGTACAATTGATACGACACGGACACGCAGACGCAGTGGTAATAGCCCGCCTGACGTACGTCGCACACACGCATAAAAATCGTGGAAAAAAAAGAACCCCTCTTTCTTGTCGGCTGGCCTCGCTGAGCCGTACTGAGCGACAACTGAGCTCGAGAAGCGGCTCGTAGCCGTCGGGACTCGGGAAGTTCGGAGGCTCGAGTGGCACGCGAGCGCGATCTCTCGGTGACTACGAGTACCGTCGGTGAAACCCGACGAGCCGCCGAACGCCGTCATCGCCGCCGTCGCCGCCGCCGCCGCCGCGGCTTCCCCCACCCCGCGACCGCGCGGGAATACACACGTACGTGTATATCGCACGGACGCGGCGGCACACTCACACGGATTTCCTTCCTAGCCAGTCGTTTTCTACAAACTCACTCGGCCTCCCTCCACCCGGTGTAACATCGTCGATGAGACTCGTGGACCTGATTCTACGTATTTTTCGGACACCTGTCGTCGCGCCTGATCGTAATTAGGATTATTTTTTGTTCTAATTGTAATTCTAATTGTTTTCAATTTTTCGTTTATTTATCTTCGTTGAAAAAGTTTGAAAATAAAAATATCGACGCGTCGTTTCGTCGTTATTTTCCGTTATTAACAAAGGATCTTCTCGTGAATAATCTGTTTTCTTAATTGCTCGATTGCATTATAATGGAAGCTTTGTGAATAATCTCCGATAATGAAGGAGCGACGTTAAAATTGCTCAGCTTTTTCATAACTGTAACGAGAACTTGAAAATAATGATCGATTTCAATATTTTCTCAATGTCAAATCATCGTTTTTCCCCACGTATCTATCGTCCAATAATTAATAAACTATTCGAAAGCAAAACGACAATAAACGTTCAGAAAACGTTTAAACATGATTAATGCTCGTTGTATAACCCCGGTGTTAACAGAGCGACGAAAATATATTTGCGAGCGAAGAGAAACGAAAAAGAAAGAAAAAAAAAGAAAACAAGGGTAACATTCCCGCCTCCATTGACTACTTATGATTTTAACGATAGAAACGAGGGGTTATCTGATTTATAGCCCCGATGAACGACACAATCAGCGATCGAACGACGTAGTAAAAAAACCGAGAGAGAAAGAGAGAGAGAGAGAGAGAGAGAGAAAAAGAACGAGGAGGGCAGAGATTCGAACCGATCTCGTCTCCCTTTACCGCCGATCCTTTAACGCGTGTCAAAGTTTAAGGTGACCAAACTCTTTCATCCCCCCCCCCCCCCTTCTCTCCCCCTCTTTCACTCTCTTATGGTGATGCGATTCGCGAGAATTCCGTGGTTACCGGCAACAGCATCTCAGACTTCCACGTTGCGGACGACCTCACGGGGTATGGGCGCGCGAGTATAGTAGTACTATACTACAAAACACGAGGTCGGCTTCGAAGCTACCGGCGAGGGCAATACGTCACGGGTGTATTGTGCAGTCTAAATCTCGGTACTTTTATGGGCACTAAAGTAAAACGGTCTGACAACAACTCGGGGCAGCACGCCTCTCTCTCTCTCTCTCTCTTTCTCTTTCTCTGTCTCTCACTCCCTCACTCACACTTTGTCCCAATCCCCCGCGACTCGACCCACGCATACACACACATACACACACTCACGAGCGACTTCGACAGGGATGCGATCATGCGACGAGACAGAGAGAGAAAATTACCCCGATAGTGGGGGGACGACCCTGTCGCGGTATTAATTGCCGACTAAACCCACACTCCTTTAACCCCTCCAGCTGGTTCGGAGTTACGGGACGCCACTCGACACCTACTATAACGAGAGACTCTCCTCGCCATCGTCGTCGTCGTCGTCGTCGTCGTCGCCATTGGCGTTGTCGAGGACTCTCAAAATCTACTATCGCCATCTCTATCTCCCTCGCTCCCTTTCCTTTCTCCTATATTATATTATTTGGCCTCTCCTTCACTTCCGACGACTCGTAGTATGTAACTTGCGAAACGACGTAATACTCTCCATCGGTTCTCGTCCAGTCCGACACGTGCCCCATCGCGCCCCATCAAATTTGTAAAGTCCTGGTTTGTGGTTTCTCTACGTTAAGGGTTGTTAAAAAAATGTTCTCTTTTTGTTTCTTCGATCGATTGATTAATTATCGATCAATTGGGTAATGAACGATTGAAAAGAATTAAAAATAAAGAAAATGGCCGGACGTGCGAAATATTGATTATAGTACAGTCTGACCTAACGTCGATTCTACTACTTGACGAATCAGCGCGTATAACTCTGATCCACCGGGTATACCTGCCAATTATTTTCTCACGTGGATACGACCCAGGAATTTAACAATTTGACTAAATAGACTCGAGAAAATAACTAGAGCTCGAATAATTGCTCGCCAGTTGGACGGTTATGTTAACTCGCGTCGTAAAAAGAAGAAAATACAGTCGAGTGTTACAGCTGAATGTTATCAGGAATCATGTCAATTGCGGTCATTAAAAATATAAAAAAGATATATATAAAAAATAAAACTAACAGAAAAACAAGAAAATAAAAAAAACATGAAAATGGAGTTATTTCGTGGTAGAAGTTTGAGAATCGTCGAGTACGGTCACGTACCTACCGCTTGTTTTGTGTCACCGTGAATTTGTCAAGTTCGTGACGTTTCTCTACGCGTGCGAACCACGAGGCGGCTTACATTGCCACCGTTGATGGAGATAAACTCTCTTTCTCTCTCTCGTTTTCAACTAAGGGAGGTTACGCGTTCATTCCACAAACGCTATTCGTGTATGTGTGAGCGTTTGTGTGTGACTACTGCCACGATCATGAATGGCAGTGACTTTATAGCGATCCCTTTACCACGTACATGTTTTGCCCGATACAATAACGCCGTTTATTGCGAAGCGGTTCACGTTGAGCAAGTGCGCGTTCTCGACGAAACATTATCTCATTATAAATAAACGAGAGAAATACGAAGCGCGTTATTCCACGAATGATTACGAATTCTTTCCTACCGAGTAATTTTCGAATCGTCGGCATGTCCAACGTTTTTTTCGATGTTCCGATTGCCAAGTGTCGACCGTAGTTTGATTTATGAATTTTTCGCTCATTTAAGATTATGCGAGTGAGTGAAAATTGTATGGTAAAGAATGGGCCCTACCTTGTAAACCGGCCAGGGTTGCGGGCGGGAACACGCGGGAGAGCCTGAAACAGAAAACCAAGGTAAAGAGGGCGATCGAGCGAAATAAATAATGACTAAATTAAAATTAGAGTTTAAAAAAAATTCTATAAAAATGAAAACTTTTTTATTTGAGAAATTCTTAATAGAATATTTAACGAAAGGGACTCACCTGCTGCACAACTCGTACGGGTAGTACGATTTTTCCACGGCGCCGAACACTTTGAGGCCTTTTGTAAATAAGTTCGCGAGGGAAAACGGCAGCCTGAAACAAAAAAAACGTACGTAAACGTTGAATAATTATCGGATATGAATCCAAAATTAAAAACATTGAATATATAACAATGGAGATAGCATCAAAAGTTGAAGAATCAAATGTTGCGTCGTTGAGAAGACTGTAATACAGACCTTATTATGATCTGCACTGTATTTTCTCGGGGGTGTAATATATAATGGCTCGTGTCACCGTGACTTTTATACGAGATTTTGATGCTTTATGTCGCGGCAGGTATAAAGTTCCATTCCTTGTATACTCGGTTAATAGACCACGCGATATATACGTTACAATGCAGGAAAAAAAACCACCACGTACATAAAATTGTAATTCATAATGTCACAAACTTGCAAAATAATAATTAATATTTTATTCAACGAAATTTTCGTATTTCAAATTTAATTGCTGTAAACTGCTCTCAAATATACGAACCGAATAGGTGGATGAAAGAAGGAATAATATTTTCGTTTCACGGTAAAATTCAGGGCGTCGCCTCTCGACCCGGAGACGAGGCTCTCTCACCCGAAATCCATCCCCTAAAATTCATGCTCGCTCGAGTTATGCTTATGGAACATTTCGAAGGACCCGATGAATGGTAATGGGACTCTCAGTGTTCAACGAGGCAGAATAAATGTTGTAAATTTTTTTCGAGCCTCGAGAACGAAGAAAAATGTATCTGTTTTTTCTTTTTGCAGGGTACAAAATGGTGAGAAAGCTACAATGTATTTTGTCTCTTGTGTCGTATTTCTAGCTGCAAATGGAAACTCTTCGCAGGGGTTGTTTCGCAAGGGGCCAGGAGAGGGGCTGGATCGTGTGTGACACCCCAAGGCATACCAGCCAAAAGCGAGTGAGCAAGAGAAAGAGAGAGAGAGAGAGAGAGGAAGAGAATAGCGTCTAGCTCGCCAGCAACATTCGGCGTTATAGGCCAACGGAGATTGGTCGATGTGACGACGCACTATAGCCGGACACGAGAAAGCTCTCTCTTTTGCTTCCCTCTCGCCGTCTCACTTTACCATCACATCGAGGGTTGCTCTCACGTGTGTACCATGTGAGCGAGGGTTGGCTTCAGCTCTGACGACACCTCCAAATCCACCCCTGATATAATACACGAAACGTCTGGCCACGTAATACGCTCGCTTTCTCTCGCTCACCCCCTGGCACATTCGCAAACGCGTTATACTGTCGGACATGTTTAACGTGAAATTATCTCCCTCGTAACATGGAAATTCGCGCAATATTATTCTTTTATATTTTGTCTATTATATTTTAGAGAATAAAACAAAATAATGAAATAATAATATTTCGTTATTAAATATAATAATTTATGCATTATTCATTTTGTAATAACGCATAAACAATACATTTTCGATCGTATTACTCGCTCGATCATGTTTTACATATGTCGCATACGTCGTATATATATTTCATGCACGAGATTAATTTGTTGTACTTGCTTCTTTATTCGCGCATTTTGCAAAGATCCTACGAGAGAGGCAGAATTTCGCTACGATAGTCTTAGCACGAATCATATAGTACTGACAATGATTTTTTTTCGAACAACGATAGCGAGGAAATTAGATATATTTTATTTATCTTGTGATAATTTCTAACAATTATTTCGAACGAAATTGAAAATAGGCAATATTTTCGAAAATACAAAATACGACAAACTAAGATTTTTATTATCGTGTTTTAGAATAAAATTCGGAAAGTGAAGATCGCTGAAGATTATTGCCGTGATAATTATGGACTGTTGACATCGACACGAACATGAAAGAACGAGGGAGGAACGCGGACACGATAAAAATAAAAATTCTAACCAGATTCTAGAAAAAGACGCGTGATGTTTTACAGTTCACTAAGTTCTGTGACGATAGATGACGACGTGAAACAAACACGAGAGAGCAAGAATAATCATCCGAGCGTCTCTTTTATTTTCTTGTTCTTATTTTGGCTTTTGGACGACGTCGCTTATCCGATCGGTTCCAATCGAAATAAGCGAGGCGTGAAGAAATATATTCTCGCGTATGAGTGACCTTGACCCCGGGAAGAGAACTCGACGGTTATCGCACAGCTGACGTTAACTGTCCTCGAAGTGACATTAACGATCGATCTCGATAAGGGCGATGAACGCGAGCGAGTCTCGTCGGTCGCGCAGCATCACACACGCCGGTTTCCTGGTTCGCGCCAGGACGCGATATTTATCGATGGAGCTTTATATTTCCCGCCACCCACCTCTTTTTCCACGAATATTCTCATGCACATGGAATTTTTCACGAACGATAAAATCGAGACATTACCGGTTAACGCGACGATATAATTCAATACCCGGCAACAAAATTGAAATAATATTTTGTTTATTACCGATCGAAAATCATTTCCCTCCGTCTCATTTTCGATATTACGCGAACTAACGAAAAAAAGAAATACATTCGTTTTCATACAAATATTTTTTTTTAAATCTTACTACGGATAACATAGAATGTGTATTATATTTTACGGTGTATAACCGGTGACTTTCCCGCCAACGCACCGAGAGTCCTCTTTCCCTCTTTTTTTCTCTCTCGCTCGCTCGTTGGCACGGTGCAAATTTATCGGTGATAAAATCAACCCGTATTTTACGAGCCGTGTTGGTGTGTTTGCGAGACCGGCGAGAACCCGCGGCATGATGAGCTTCCGTTCCGATCGTGTACGTGAATGGCTAAAACGATCGTAGATCCGTCTATAGGCAGACCTATCGTACAAAACATCGCGATTTTAACTCACAGATGTAATATAAGCGGGGAAGTGGACTTATGCGCGCGTCAGTCATAGGACGCGAAAACGTTCGCGCTTAAACTGACATGTATATTGACTATTAATGAGTGTTGCCGGAGTCTATTAACGCAGTATCGCGTTACGCGTGATTTCAACCCGTTGGACTTTGCTCTCGACCGCGAGGCACAGATTTTCGACAATTTATTCACGAAACTCGTCAACTTTTCGAGATATTAATCTAGGATTTCACGATCGTCGATTAAAAAAACAAAATATACATGTACGAAAAATCGTTAAAAAACAAATAGAAAATAAGAAATCTTTCGTTTCTTTTTTTTGCATTTTTCTGTCAGCGAATTGAAAAAATAGTGTGTAAAAGGGCTATGTAAAAATCGTCACGTTTTGCTTTTTTAGTTTTTTTTTTTGGTAAATCTGCGTGTTCTATAAAAGATGATAATTTTACGAGCGATACGAGGAAGAATACGGAAACGTAATCCTCCGGAGGAATGGTTTCGACACGCTGGACACGTTTTAGTTCTGTGACCAGAAGATCAACGACGAGCGTTTCACCGCGCGGGTTTCCTCGGCGGCCATCGCGAGTTAGAAGATGGACGAACTCGAGGCTCGCGCGCGTACACGACGAAGGGAGAGAAAGATTAATTGAGATGGAAACGCGTAAAGGGAAGGGAAAACTATGCCGGGCGCGAAGTGAGAGAATCATCCCCGACGCGCGTTTACTGCGTCGCAGAGACGCGCGAAACGTTCGCATTGGATGTCTCTTACTCCGTGGCAGTAGCAATATAACGCGAACGGTTCCAAGTTTCTCTCGGTGTCTCATTCACGATCTTTGTCTTCTCTCTCTTTCTCTCTCTCTCCCTCTCTCTTGTCTCTGACGCGTCGAGCTTTCGAGCTTCACCCCTGTACGCCACCGATCCGGCACGCATTCGGCATTTCTGCCACGACATAGCCAAATAACTTCTGCACCCTGCTCGCCATTATATATATTTCATCCCTGTCGCATCAACCCCCTCCAAAAAAAAACAAATACAGCTTCTTTGTGCAAGAAACTCTATTCAATCTCGGCCCGACACCGGCAAAAAAAACTTTTTCTCAAGACTTTAGCTCCCAGTGAGAACGCTGCGAGCCGGACGGAAATGAGAAAAACGAAAAATACAATGGTAACCCTCCTCCTCGACGCGATATAACCCGCCGAATTCAATTACACCCCCCGAATGTCGTGCCTTGATTAAAAAAAAACAGCTACATTAGCAAAAAGGAGAAGAAGAAAAAAAAAGACGGTCGAGCAGACGCAACCCTTTCGCGTAGCGTTGAACGAGGGAGGGGGTAAAATAATTTAAAGCGCGCTCCGCCGAGAGAGAAATATGAAGAGAGAAATATGACGAAGGGGGCAAAAATTAAAATGTATTCTGCGAGAGAGCTTTCGTCCCTGCCTCCTCGAGCACATTACGGCCATTTGGCATAGTGGAATGGAGAAAGAACGAGAGAGAGAGCCAGAGAGAAAAAAAAAGAGAAAGACAGCGAGAGAAGTAGAGGTAGATTGGGTGGTTAAATTCGTCGGCACATCGCAACGGCTCTCGTCTCCTTTGGGGAAAGCACGGTAGAGAGAGAGAAAGAGACGAGGTTTTTGAAAGCTCGAGGATGAAAGGGGGTTGAAATAGCGCACTGGGACCGATGGATATGAGCCCGAGGCTACGAATGAGAGCGAAAGAGAAACAGAGAGAGAGAGAGGGATTTTCCGACGAGTGAGAAACAGAGGGAGGGAAAACGTTGGCGCTTTGGGAAAGCCGATGGTGGAGACGTCAGCGGCGAGGGACCATAACCGTACGATGTGACGCGTGCCAGCGTTTTCAGCACGGGGCGTCGAGAGAGACGAGGCTTTCGACATAAGCTATACTTATATATAGCTATATCCTTTTCTCTCACTCTCTCTCTCTCTCTCTTTCTCAACCCTGTAGCTTTATCTCGTAGCTCGCTTTCACCCTTGTCTATCTCCCCTTCGGGTTAGACAAGCTTTCCAATGCATCTCTCTCTCTCTCTCTCTCTCTCTCTCTCTCTCTCTCTCTCGCTCTCTCTCTCTCTCTCTCTCTCTCTCTCTCTCTCGCTCTCACGGTTGCTCCGGCACGGCAACGACGCCCCCGTCGTTCCCTCCGTTCCCACGTCTACGGCACGGGAACCAATGGGAGCTACGCAATTCCAAAGCCGCGCGCCAAGGCTATGACTGTGTGTGCGTCCAATATGGCAGTGGGATACGAAGACGAGGGAAAGGAAGAGATAGTGAGTGAGAGAGATGAAGATAGAAAGAGCCGTAGCATGAAACACACGACTTGGTCGAATAGCTCGTCTCAACTTTTAAGTGGTTCTAGAAATTCACTCGCTCTCGCGGAAACGCGCTAGATATGGGTACACACCACTATCTCTCTTGCTAGGAACGGTAAGAGGGGGGGGGGGGGGGGGGATGGAAGAGCCGTAGTTCGACCTCGAGCAGACATTTGACTTTTTTCATCTCGCTCTCCCATTTTCAACCCTTGGTGAAGAATCTTGAAATCAACCCAACCCCTTGACGTTGAAGGTAACCAAACCAACCCCCTCGACATGGAAGGCAAACAGACCAACCCCCTAGGCGTTGAATATAGAAAGCTTTTGCGCTTTACGATAATACGTATCAAACAGAAGCTGATAAAGCGATAGTGAGAAATTTTGGTAATGAGAATTTTATGCCAGCAGGAAAATGAGTGTAGCGGGTGATGAGTGAGATAAGAGACGCTTTAAACGCGAGATACCGGGATATCATTTTTTTTTACGTGAATTTAAACAATAGCCTTTGGTAAGGAAATGAGAGGTTTCCATTTTTTTTATTCGTTTTCTCGAGCTTATTACGTAAAGGCCTAGGGTGTGAGACTTTCAAGACGGGGCAGTTTTGTGAGAAAAAAGAATAAGGGTCGTTCGCTTCGCGCGCTATATCTCCAAGGGCAATTTCATCGTCTCTCGGTCCCTCGTGACGTCGAGACGAATACAGAAAAGAAATGGTAGAGCAGAACAACAAGAAAAACAACAAAAAGGAAACAAGAAATCGGCAGTTTGTATTCATCGGCACAGCTCGAGAGTTTCCGCGCGACGCGGTTTACGTGCGTCTTGCGCGCGACGGCCAAAAGTCGCCATGGGAACGTGGAGGGGCAGCTGAGGGTCGAGATACGGGCAAGCGCTTATTGGCAATGGGATTTCGTTGGACGGCAGTTGGAGCGGAAATATGGCGAGAACAAAAAAAAACGGGCATGGGTGTATGACGAAGGGACGAACGAAGAAGGGAGAAAGAGGGACCATGAGAACATAGAAATGGTCCGGAAAGTTTCGTCGAGTTTGACACTGGGGACATTGCGATATTTATATGTAAATTATACGAACGAGATCGAAGCCATCGTGTCCGAGGCGAAATATTGCAAAGAACTCGGAAGAAACATCCCTAGTGTACGAATATTCGACAGGGCTGTCCTGTACAACACTCATCGGGGTTTTCTTACATCCTCTCCATAGAAACCGACATCAAACTATTTCGAAAGAAAAAAAACCTCGTGTTTCGACATCGAATGGCTCTCACCGAACGTCATTTTGTCTTTTCCTAAAAAAAAGTATAGGTGGGCCTAACGGAAAAAAATAAATTGCTTCGCCGGATTGATGAAGGGCTTACCGAAAACGTTCAATTTCCTTAATTCCCGTCTCCATCGCCGCGGGAATCGTTGAATTTATGGATGAGAGAAAGAGAAAGAGAGAGAGAGAGGGGGGAGGGAACATGACGACAATAGAAAAAATGAAGAAATAACGAAGGTATACGTGACGCGCGCTTCGATTCATAGGGGAGAGCAAACGAGCATGATGGAGATTTTGGCTGAGCGTAAAAGAAAAATGAAAAAAAAGAGAGAATTTACGGAGCGTGGATAATATTTATCCGTCGCGATCGATAGCGATTACCATTTCGTAAATAAGAATCTTTTCGTCTCACTTGCGTTTCACTGCTTATGTATACATATATATATGAAGCAATTTTTTTATTTTTATTTATATTTATGTACATATATCTATATCGAAGCACTATATGGAGATGAGGTAGAGCTCGAAGCCACAGGGATATACGCAGCAGTTTGAGAGCTGAGACGAGAAAATGCAGGAGACCATCACGAAGCGAGCGAGCGAGCGAGAGAGACAGAAAGAGAGAGAGAGAGAGAGAGAGAGGGAGAGAGAGAGAGAGAGGGAGAGAGAGAGAGAGAGCGAAGCCACGCCTTCGCAGACCCGAAATATCCAGATGCCTTAGAGACTCTGTAGCCAGAAGCCAGTCCACCCCCCACCCCTTGTACTCGCTCCATGTACCGAAATATCGGTCGATAACTCTACGCACGCGTGTATGTGTAAGCGTGTGTGTGTGTGCACGTGTGTGCGCGTCCTTCTTATCGTTAAGAACGTTTCGAAACCACGGAGAGCCAATAGGGAGGATTTCATCGCGAGCTGCGCGTCACGACCGACATATATGTTGTGTATTTTGGGTGGACACGTGGATGTATTTTGGGTATGTCTGGGAAACGCGAAGAAATATACTTTGAAAGTTTTACGCTGAAGAAAAAGCCATGTTTTCGATGGAAATGAGCACACGTTTGATGAATTCTCGCTGGTTGGTGAATGACGACGATGTAAATCCCTCGAAAAATAAAAGTTGTTCGAAAAATAGAGGAACGAAGAAATTGCATTTTGGATGTAGAAACAAAAAGTCGATGGAGACTATTTTACGATGGGAGGAAAAAATATGTGGTTATTATACAACTACCCTCGATATCGTTATATTGGCATGTATTTTTCATATATACTTTTGTCCAATAGTTATTTTCTTTTTTTTCGTAGCACGAACGATAGAGAGAACGGACAAACGGCGGAAGAGACGAACCGATATCAGAATTTTCTCCTCGACTCGTCGACGTCGACGACGAGCTTGAGCGTCTCTATAAATAATTCAACCGAAATAATACGAGACCTTTGGAGCTTTCGGCATGGATCGTCCATGCAAGCTCTGTCCTCGCGATAAAGGACGACGCGACGAAAAGGAGGAAAGGGAAGAAAAGAGAAGCTTGCCACTAGGATCGAAGAAAAGACCGAGAGAAACATTGCGGTGAGTTCGGATGAGGGATGTGAGAAAAAAAGGGTAGAAATTGGAAAGGGCGAGTAAAGGTCCTACATTCGATGAACAAAAGGACGCGGGTAAAAGCAGCACCCTCGCACGGTTATATCGTTGCCCAGGCGCTGACCTAAATACCAGGTGAAATTTCTCCTGAAAATGTTTTTTTTTTCGTCTTGCCAAAGAGAAAGCTAAAGGGCAGCAGCCTCGAGTTATACGCGCCGCGTTACGTCGTCATTCGAATATCGTCCTTTCGTCGGTTCGTTCGTTCGCTCTTTGTACGAAGACATCGAGAAAGCAGAAAAATAAATAATATTTCGTTCGCCTGGAGTATAATTAACGAGTGTGTGCAAGAGAGTGTAAAGTTTACGACGATTGTCACATATTTCTTGTTTTTCTTTTTTTTTCTACTTTTCTAGATTCCATACATAAAACTTCGCCCTATTTCAAGTGATAAAACACGAATTAATGCGTTTATATATATAAAACAAAGCATGTAAAACGATCAATTTACTAATCCCATTTTCACCGGATTCGAATTTTTACGTGGAAGTTAGGACGGGCTTGAAAAGGACATGGAATTTTGGGACGATTGCCTCGTGCAAGAAACACGTAGTCGGAACATAGAAATTTTTCGTTCAACGTTTGGCCACTTGACGCAGTGGTACACACACAATACACAATAATACCATCGTCTAACGTGTAATTATCCGACTGTATAATGGAGAGTGCCGAGTTTACGACGATCGTGTCGCATTTATGAAACCGAGGACGGCAGGGGCTGACAAGTGTGGTTGAATATTTCATACCTGTATTCGTCATGTTTGCTATAATTTATGGAGACACGAGATCGCTCGAAAAAGACCACAATGCTTAGTGTCGTCGTTTCGAGAGAACGCGACGAGTGACGATGAGTTTTTCATAAATAGAAAATTATAAAAAATTCTGTGAAAATTGTAAAACGTTCGCTTCTGTTTTTCGTATCACGAAAGTCCAAAGGTGCAAGACGTCCGTGGTATGATAACGTGGCGATAAGTTGAGACAAGTGCCAATATATATATATATATGATATATATATATAAAAAAAGAGCAAAGCTGAAATACGGAACGAGAAGAACGGCCCTTTGGCCAGATGGATCGAGGATTGAAAGTAGCAGCTAGAAAGGCATCTAAGCCCGCGGGGCCCCGCGTGTGCCCTGTATCACGAGCTACGGTACCCGCTGCATCACCAGGAGCAAGCAGCAGCGGCAGCAACAGCGGCACACCATCACCGCGGACGACGAGAGTGAAGCAACGCGCTCGAGAGGATCGACGGCCGCCGCGCGTCCATAAAATGATCGTAAAAACTTAATTTTACGAGAGGTATAATATATTTGCCACTGGGCGCGCGGCAGCTCGCTTTTCCCTCTCTGTCTCTCTCTCTCTCTCTTTAGCTCTCGCGCTTCTTCGTTTCTCGCGGAAAGCGAAGCAGCGGTGGCAAAAGTACGACGAAAAACGTCGGGGGTTGAAAATTTTGTAAACGGCGCGTACCGATATAAACGAATATAACCCGATGTTCAAACAGGTACTCCGAGAATCGAGTTCATTAGATGCACGACGATTGCGATTCAAGGGTTATTTCCCACCCCGTCGAACCGAGGACTTTTATCTGTATCGTTTACAATTGTTTCTTTCGAAGTAATTAACGCGATAAATTATGGCAAATGGTGCCGTCCCACGTCGCGTGCGAGTAGAATATTTTTTTTTTATACTCGGACCCTTTTTCGCATAATTTTCGAACGATCTTCGCCCGTTTTTTCATTTTTATGCGAGATATAAAAATTCTTAAATTGTCGTGTATTTATTCAGTTTCATCGTTTTTTTTTGTGCCCGTTTTGTTGTTTTTTTTCTTCGTTTCTTCGTGTCCGGTACGACTTTTTCCGTGCAGCTACGGATAACGATAATGAGATCCTACGTTTGCTTTGCAGCGCGCACATGCAAGAGCGTACTAACCCGTGTACAGAAAAAGAAGTTGATTTTATCTATGTGTGTATAAAAATGTGTGTGTCTGTGTGTGTGTAAACGGGAGCTTTCAGGATCGTCAGCACAGGGCTTTAACGACCAATTAGCAACGTTTAAAGGAGCATACGCAGACGTGTGTGACTACCCATAGCTGGGATAGGCGGTCGCGCGGAAACGAGGGAAGAAAAAGGAAAAAATAAGGGAAAGCGACTGTAAAGAAAAAACCGGAAAAAAGAAAGAGGGTGGAAAAAAATAAGAGAAGTCGTAATTCTCTCGTAACGAAGAAATATCTTTCGTAGATTTTTCGAGTTTCACCGAAAACGTGTTCTCGCGGTTTTTTTAAACAAAAAAAAAAGAAAACCTGACTAAACGCGACAATCTCCGAGTTTGATCGTCGAGCTCGCGCGAGGACTCGAGAAAGATATTTCGTTCGAGCTACCGCGCGTCGCCGTATGTCCAATAGCGTCGAAGACACGACGAGCCGCCGAGCGGGATTTTGATGATGGCGCGCAGGTGGGTGGTCCCGACACGCGCTCAGAGCCTCTTTCGAAATGACCGACGTGTCGTGTTCCACCGAGTCTCGCGAGTTGAATATCCACCTTGGCGCGTTGTTGAACCGACGACCGAGGAGAAGGTGGACCCGAGGCTCGAGGCGGAAGAAGGCTATATATATATGCACGCGCGGCTTTTGCAAACAGTCGGTATATTAAATACAAAGAGCGAAAGAGAGAGAAAGAGAGAGAGAGAGAGAGAGAGAGAGAGCGAAAGAGAGAGAAAGAGAGAGAGAGAGAGAGAGAGAGATGGAACACATCCGAATCAAGGGTCGTAAATCTCGTGACGTCAGACGCGAAGAAAAGTCCTGTCTTCGTCCTTAATTTATTCGCGGTTTGCTGGCGTAATAACAATAGCAATAATAAGGAGAATCGTGATATCGATGGAAAAATAAAGATCGCGATTTGCGTTAATCCCGCGTAAAAAATGATTCGCATCGTTACGTAATCGTTTGATAACCGAGAGAATGTTTTTATTCGCGTACGATTCACTTTCGTTTGTCTCGATACGCGTTCGTTAATTTCCTATTTTCTGAGAATCGATAAAATATGAAAAATATACGCACACATCGAGTTTTAACCGACGAATCGTTAACGACCGGAAACAAGAATATTATAATCGTATTTTGCGGAAAAATTGACGATATATCCTCTGAAAATCATTCCTCCGGATTTATTATCGTTCCTTTTTCCGAATTTCCTGAAAAGTGTGTTTCGCAAGACGGCGATCGGATTCAAATTTTATTTGCGCGGAACGAATTTTAAACGGCTATAGAAGATCGGAAAAAGAATAAGAATTACGTCTTTAACGAAATGATAAAAATAGCCGGTGAAAAGTTGAATAATTCGAAAGTACAGTTGTTCGTCGACGAACCGAGTGATCGAAATTCACGAGGACGTAAAGTTCAATATTCATTCGCACAATGTGATTTTTATTAAGCAATTCGATATTGATAAAAACTGGGATATTGGCATGCTGATATTTATGTTATGTCATATTTCCCGGTGGTTCGAGCTAGTGGCACGAATATATACGTATACGTGTATATATTTGTCGACAGGCGATTGATATACGAGATATGAATGGTCGCGAGCGATTTCGTGAGTCGCGTGTCATCGAGAATTTGCCCACCAAACGGCGTATGTATATGACTAGTTAAGTGGAGTGAAGCAGAAACTGCGACATAGAGCACCAACAAACCAGAGACTCGACTCTCTCACTGACCCGTTACATACACACACACACACACACACACATACACACACACACACATATATATATATATATATATATATATACATATACATAAGCGCCAATACAAGTGCAATAAGGTGCGAGTATATAGCGTCTACGTCGCGATGGACAGAGATGCAAACATCTCGCACCAGCAATTACTTTAACGACGCATTAATTGGCACAATAAAGCCGAATGGTTACGAGGGTTTAATTATAATATTGAATTATGACCGACGTTTATTCTCGTCGCGCAATATTAACGACGAGAGCGCGAGCCGCGGTTGCCCCGTCGTTGTCGTCTTCTCACCGTCTTCGTCTTCGTCCTCGTCGTCGTCGTCGTCGTCGTCGTCTTCGTCATCGTTATCGTATTTCTCCGCTTTGCACATAGCTCAAACGGTATTTACGTATTATTGCCCGCGTACTTGTTCGACAACATACCATATATGTCAGCAAGGTGGAGAACAGAGCGTTGGGTCAATGTCAAAACACTAGGCGAATCGGTTGAGGGCTTATCGCGTCGATTGCTTACCTCCTCGGTGACATTTTTAGCTCGTCGCTAATCACAAGAAGGGCAATTTTTTTTTTTTGCTACGTTGACGAGGTTTTCGAGCTCTTGGAAATAGCTCGTTGCAACAGAAAGAGGACTCTTTATAACGCCCTCTGGAGAACAGGTGCAGAAACATCAGTGCGTAAGTGGATGCCCTCTCCGTCCCGAGACCACAACAAGCGTGTGCAGCGTGCCATCAAACGTAGTCCAGTCAGCGAGAGTCTTACACGGAAGCCCCCTTAAGCATTTTATGGGATGGTCGACGTAATTTGATGGACCATAAAATCGTCTGGTCTAGTTTTGATTCGATGTCCCCCCTCTTGTTTTCTTACTCCTTCTTTTCGTTCTCCTCTTAAATACATATTCTTAACTCTTGCTCTTGGCGCTCTCGAGTTCAAGCACTGCTGCATGAATGAAAAACCTATTAAAGATAATTTTACAACGAATTAATTACACATAATCAGTCGCATAAAAGACGAAATTGCCACGTTCCTTTCACGACAATTATTCACAATTTTTTTCATCGTTAAATCCATTTACCGTGCTTTCTTTTCCAATCGACCATCCCTGATAATACTCGAACGTTATCTTTTGTTTACAATGCAGGGAAAAAACGAAATACATGCGATATCCCGATAAAATTTCAGTCGGACGCAACCCTCTTCGAATCCGATGATGCAGAAACGAGAAATTCGATAGAATGTCTGGATCATCTCTTTCGACCCTCGTCCCCATCTAACGTAACGCGATACCCGAAATGTTGTATCAGAAAAACTGCAATTTCAATTTCAGATCTCTCCACGATACGTATAGGGATGTATTCTGTCTGGATGAACGAACCGATGTATTACGCGATATCTATCGTTCTGTACGAAATCCTTGGGTCACTTCGAACTCTCGATTGTGAACGTGGGGGTGAAACAGAACACGCGAGGCAGATGTGGCGTTCCGACAGCAACGTGGATAGAAATATCATCGTGTACGTTGACTCGGCAGGTCGAGCGACCGTGCACAGTTTTACCAGTGAGTTTCGAGCAGGAGAAAGAGAGAGAGGTGAAGCTGCAAAAGAGGAAGTCGCAGAGCCGGGAGCAGGAAACGGGAAACGTGGTGGAAATTGAAAATGTGATGGACGACGGGAGGGTGGCGTCGAGTCAAAATGCGGGGATGCAGAGAGTACGAAATACTACATGGGCAACGAGAGAGGGGTGAGGGTGAGTTTGAGGACACAGCTTGTGGAAGCGATGCCGAGGAGAATCAACTGAGTGTGGGTGAAAGGAGGTTGGATGGCGTGGTATGCGACGAGAGAGCTCTCGCTGGTAGATGCCAGTGCGGAAATTACGAGAGAGAGAGAGAGAGAGAGAGAGAGAGAGAGGAGAGAGATCGAGGTGACCGAAGGAAATGTCCAGCCAACCCAGAGCCCCGTATCGTGTTCCCTGGATTAACTTTACCTCCCACTCAAACCCCATTTCCGAATCCTAGATAAACGCTTCGAGCTTTATTTTTATTTCTCCGGAGCTCTATACGTTTTTATTCCTATCCACGGTCGACCTATATATACACAATATAAATGTAGATAAATTATTGTACAGCATCGAATATGTGAAGTTTGGATTACGTAATATTATCGTTATTTTACGGATAGGGGAGTCGAGTTAATAAACGTTGATTTTTTAGGCCAGTGGGCTCGCTAGGTCGTTGCTATTAGAGTTTCATTATAATCCCCGCTCGAGTATAACAGACTATTAATTTTTATTCCTCTCAGCAAAGTAGAAAATCGGTGAAAAAAAATGAAATAAATTACATTCAAATAAATTCATAAATCTCCTTTGCACGAAGATTTATTTTCAAACGCGACTGCAGTTTCGCTTCAATATTCAGACCCAAACTAAACAGCAAAAAAAAGTGCAATCATTTTTATTCACGTCGAATAAATTCATACTCGAAGAAATCTCAATTTTGTCATTTTGTAATTATTTCGAAAGCCTTCTGTAGATTTTGCTTCAACGTTCGTAAAGAAATTTTCAACTTCGTTCAGAGAGGTAACAAATTTTTTTAACATTCTCTTCTCAATATCGCGCTATAATGGCTGTGTAATAATCAAGAGAGATTCAAGGCGTGAAATCCCGCAGTAAACACGTTATCGGTAGGATTCGATGCGGCTTTAGGAAGTCTCGTCCCCTTGGCGAACGTGCCAGAGTGCGAAGAGATATTCACGTTCTTCGAGGTGTATGTGTAACGAGAGCAAGCGAATATTATTATATCTCTATATATTCTCGCATCTCGTCACCCACGTTGTATATAGTGATCCAAGTTGTGTTTATAGCTCGCGAATATGTATGCATAGCAGTCCGACGGTGGATCAAGCTGAGAGCAGCATCGTCAGAAGCAGTAGCGAGCCTTGGTGCAAGCCAGCATGCTCGAGGAACTCATTACCCCACGAGGAAGGTATTAGCATATTTAGAGGAGGTCCTCCGCCCCTTCGACGTCATCCTCGAAGTCCCCGTCGTCGTTCTCGTATACCGACAAAACTCACCCTTTGCCACACCCCTCGTTCTAGCTTTCCTACCCTCTTAGCTTCGTCTCCCCCCTCTCCAGTGGGTCTCCTTCCAATCTCATCGCCGGATTTCCACTCTATACGTATACCTATATATACGTATGTCGCCCGCTCTTCTCATCTCCGAACACACGTATTTTAAACGTATTATGGCAGCAGCCGGGCGCTGTCGAAGACACCTTCGGGAAATTGAGTGGGTTCAGCTCGAGCGAACGAGAATTTTCTCGCACGAGACAGGGGGTGGGGATTGTTAGAAATCTTAAACGAGAAATGGTAGTAGAAATATTGAATCGATATTGAATCGATAATAAAAATGTATCGATGAAAAAAAGAAAGACGTTTGTATAAAAAGTAATAAAAAAAAATGAAATGATATTATTTAAAATGGTAATTAACGTTCAATTGCATCGCCGGTGTTGAAAATTTTACAATCTCAGAAAGAAAAAGTCGCTCGTTTCGATCTCGTGAAAGAAACAAGCGAGTTTAATTTTTGTTTTCGCGAGTGGAGAGAATTTTTAACGAAATTCCGAGATGAGCGAAAGGATAAGTATTTTATCTGTTGAATGTAAATGAGTTTTGAGCTTTCGAGGTAGGTAGGAGGGGACGAGGAGGCGGAGAAAGGAGAGAGGACAGAGAGGGAAAGGGATGGAAGAACGATTTCTCCATTGTAGAGAGAGGAACGTTTCAGCTTGACAGCGAGAGAGCGAGAGAGTCCGAGTAATTAAGGGAGCTCATCCTGAGAGACAATTTAACTTAATGAGTTTCAGCCCTCCTACTGTTATACCGTTCGTCTCATTCTCTCCATCTACGTCGTTCGGCCCCGTCGGGCTTCTCCGTTTTCACGAACCTTTCACGCGCTCGTCGCGCTACGTATATACCTACACACGTGTATGCTAAGCTAGCCTCTTATTCCTGATGGAATTGTTCCTCTTCCTCCTCTCGCTCCAATCCAATCTGAACGATTTTCTACTAAAAAGAAAAAAAGAAAAAGTCACCAGAATGAATTTTTTTTTATTCTTCCCTTAAAAAATTCATCGAATTTCCATCGATCGTATCGAATTAAATCTTCTGCCGATTTTTCTTACAAAACACTTTTTTTTGTTCTTATTTTTTTAGCATCAGAGATTACTCCGATTGCTGTTTTTATCACAGCAATTTTGAAAGCTTGAGAATTCGTTGAACTCGTGAAAGTTATTTCGAAGTCAATCGTGATGCGTTCGTCAACGGGGCGAGAGTCACGAGTCACGATTGTACAGATACAAAACAACGAGACTTCTCGCCACCTCGCTTCGTTCACCATCGTCAACGTCACCAACTATACGTATCGAAACGCATCCATAAATTTGTCGCAGTTCCAACACCCTCCCTCGCATCTCCGAGTCTCCCTCTATCTAGCGTTATGACTCACTCGACCCTCTCGTATATCATGCCACGAGCGATTTCGAGAGAAGTCGAACATGCCAACGTAGCTGCTTTCGCTCTCGGCGTCGCGCACACTCGAAATGCCCGTGTAGCAGTTTCTGGTTACAAACTCTATGCAACAACGACGATCCGAATGGATAAGCTCGCCAGTGTGTTGTACAACCCTTGACTCGAGTATCTAATGGGCTCTTGGCCCACCCAGTTTCACGTTTCTCGTTTAAACATCCACCAGAGATTAGGCACGCGGAGAATGCTAGACGAAATAGCTACGTGAATTAACCGAACTACTAGACATTTTCATCGCAATCGTTTATCCGACGTGCATAAATTTTATTCAATATAAAAAATAATGATTACCAAATCATTATTTTATTTATTCGAAATATACAAATATTTTTAATGATTGTTTTACCTAATAATTATGATTCGTTCTTCAAATAAAAATTATTATCATTTTCGAATCGAATATAATTAAAATTCTGTACGATATATTTCTATTAAATTATTTTTACAAGATAACAAATTTTCGAAATATTTCGTCACGATTTGCTCGTTGGGAAAGTATTTTTTATTCGAAAATCTATTATCCGCGTGCGATCGAGACTGGCAATGTACGACGATTGTGAGAACATTTGGAATTCTTTTTTCAATAATTCAACGAACACATCACGATCGGTTGGTTTCGTTTACGAGACATAACCTCGCGTAACCACATACATGTAATACATTTAGTTATATGGACTAAGCCTGAATGAGACACGTGGCAAAAAAAACAAGGGTCGACAAAACTGATGGTCGTCCACCTCTCTCTTTCTCTCTCTCTCTCTCTCTCCCTCTCTCTCTCTGTCTCACGCCTCGGGTCGATTAACTTTTTACGTCGCACTCTACGAGCGAAATAGTCGTGAAATAGCGCAATAACGTTCTTTCACACTTGTTGCACGGGCGTTCGACGTTGTGGGTTTATATATATAACGCGAGTGGCGTATGATCTCTCTCCGATGGTTGAACGCGGCCTGTTGTACATGTCCCAGGACGAAGCAGCAGCCGTACGCACCCAGGCGCTCTTCTGAGCTTCGCGTCTCGTCGAGCCGGGCGAGAGGGCGCGCATACCGCGAATTTATGGAAGAAAAATTATGCAACGATGCAAGCGCGTTAAAGCTCGCCAGAAACAGCTGACTCTTCCGAAGCTCAACGATTTTTTACGGCCTTTCGATTCGAGACGACGCCCAATATCGGCAATCGATCGAGAGAAAACATATTTAAACCTGAATTTAGTAAATCAGAAATTTAAGAAAAAAATTCTCGTCGCATGAATAAACCAAAATTAAATAAATTTATTTTCCTCCCTCGAAAGCACGAATACGTATCTCCTTCAATAGCCATCTTCGAACATTTCTCGAGATTACGAGCGCGCTACGTTTTGAATATTTTCATATTTCACATAACGACGGATGAAATAAAAAAAAAATATATATATGAAAAAACATATTATTCGATGCGAAAAAATTTCCCTACGAATTCATTTTCTCGAAACGGTGGAGCTTGGCTCCCGGTCCATACATATTTCATTCGAAAAATATTATTTCCTCCCCGATGTGGAGAGAACACTCGTAATACCGGGGCTGCAATCTGAGATAAGCAAACCCGGTCGTGGTAAAGATGGCGAGACGGAGAGGAGAGTGAGTGGAATTAAAAGAAAAAAGGAAAACGTTCGTGCCCGGAATTCTCGTGTAGAGAAAATAGTGGGTGGGAGGGGCGAGGGAAGAGAAATATTTTTGGTAAACAGCCAACGAGACGGGAGTGGTATGTCGAGCACGTACGCGCCAGCCCGAAAAACCCGAGGGAGGATTTTCCCTGGAATATATTTTTATACGTATACAGATATATATATATATATATATATATATATATATATATATATATATATATATATATATATATATATATATATATATATATCTATACATAATGCATGATGGCGTGGCGAAGACTGTCGGGGGTTGTTCGAGCGAGGGGTTCGCTATCGTCGAGAGAAAGATGGAAAAGGCCAAAGATGGTCGGGGTGGAGCCTTCGCTGCTTCGCTCCGTTTGTTCGACTAGCTGGGCTTAAGTTTTCCGGCGCTCGCTCCCTTCTTTCACGGTTAAGTCTCGAAATAGGCGGGAGCCAAGACGTTTACGTTTCTATCCTCGGGATTGCGAGAGTTGCGTGTCAGGTTGAATAATGAGAGGAAAAAGAACAGCCAGGAGAGGGAGAGGGACGAAGGTAGAGAGAGAAAGAGAGAGGGAGAGAGGTAGATTTTTTTCCTAACAAAGACTGGAGGGTCGACCCAAAATTATAGAGAGAAAAGAAAATTTGACGAAGAAACACGGGACAAAAAAGAAGGGTGGTTTAAAGTGAATTGAGATAAGGATTTTTTTCTTGAGTAAATCAAACGTTCGTGAATGCACCGTAGCCTGATAGTGACAGAACAATTCATGAGAAATTCAGCTGCGGGGTAAATAATCTCGACAAGATTATGACCATTTATTAATTTGATACGAGTAATGCATCGTCTAAAAAAACATTCAAATCTCGCTCATAGCGAATCTAATTTATCTACGAAAATCTAGGAATCACGCAGTTAAATTTAAATAATATAATTTGACACGAACGGAGTTTATTAAAGTTAATTAAAAGGGTTCGCAATTTTATATTCAACAATAATTGCAAAACGATTCTTCAAATAATAGTTATTCCTGTACGTTAATCTATAAATTATCATAGTGGTTTATCAAATGGAGTGGCAATTGGATAAGCTCGTTTTTTTAAATGTGATTTTTTTTTTTTTTTCGTAAGGGTTGAAATTTTGCTGCAGCAATCTCTTATAGGGATGAATCTGTAGTGGCTGAGATATCTGTTCTCGCAAGAGCCGAACGTATAGCTAGTTCGAGCGTCGCACCATCTGTGACCAAACGGCTAAAACCAGTGGCCGGAGCGGTTCGCGTTGCTTGGAGGGCGATGAAGAAATCTGACGTGAGACCGTCGGTCGGTATAGGAAACTCGAGGGGAGGATGGAACCGACGGTTTACGTATGGAATCTCGTGAAAGCATATTCCCATATATGTATATATATACATATTTATTTATATATATATATATACATATTTATTTATTTATATATATATATATATATATATTTATTTATATATATATACTGAAATTTTCTCGTTCCCTTAGTTTATATGTTTGTATTACGGAACTTATAAACTTCCAAGAAGTCACAGGAATGGAGCAAATTGGGTTGCTCGTGTCTCGCGGTAATATTCAAGGGGTTGTACAAATAAGAGGGTGAGCAGCGTGTACGCAAGATGAAAAGTTATTGCTTATCCGTGAGCGAGAAGCCAAACAAGAAAGAAGAAGAAAAGGACAAAGTATACGAGGAATAAAAAAGAAACGAACGACTGGTATAATAAATTACCGACGCCTCCGGCACAAGCGAAGGGGTGCGAGACGTTACGCGAGCCGAGATTGCATTAGCTAAACATTGTCCGTGACACGCGAGTCGAGAATGAAATTCATTTTCTCACCGTAAATTACCGATCTTCGAGTGAAAAATAATAATAATACATTTATATTCCTACTTGGAAAAGTTCAAATACTTTCAGGAAATAAAGTCAATGAATTTTTTTTCCATATAATCGATCTCTAAAAATTCAAATTAATCGTGAGATTTTAAAAAGAAGTAACGAGAATCAATACGAGTAGGATCAGTTTTCTATGACACAAATCAACCATGTAAATCAAATAAACCAGTTTTTCCATGGACATCGGTCGAGAATTAATTTTTCGTTCGATAACTGCTCGACTGTCCTAGAGCGAGGCTCGGCGCATCGCCGTAAACGTCTCGGCTACGCGCTTGCCACGGATAATGACCGTCTACTAATAACGATAATGACGAGGCATTGGGCTGGCGTCGATGGTCCATGCATTGCGGATATTATATTACGTACAAACCAGCGAGCAAACGAGAGAGTAGGAGGGGGAGAGAGAAAGAGAGAGCGAGAAGGAGAGAGCGAGAGAGAGAGAGAGAGGTGATTGTACGCTTCTGCTGCTGCTGCTGTTGCTGATGTTGGCGCATGTTCGATGAGCTCGGTAACGCATCCCCATAAACGAGCGGGCAACGGGATAATTAGTTACTTCGATGCCCTGGGCGAGAGAACTCCGCGAAGAGAGCCAAAGCAACAGCAGGTACCTACCGAGAGGAGAGCTCGAGGTTCGAAACGAGTCATACCTCGAGCTAAACTACGGTCACCTTTTTTTCCTCGTCTTTTACCGACCAAGGGTGGACTTTTCAAAGTGGGGAGAGAGTCGTTAAATCTGTCCGGCTTCGTGGATGTCAGTGAGAAAAGTTAGCCGTTGAATGCGGCAAGTTTGTTCGGCATGAATATTCAAGTGCAGTCCGAGTCGTCAGCGTCAACGAAAAAAAGTCATTGAACTCGACCTTCTCTTCTCTTGCCGAAGGGAAAAGAAAACAAAAGAACGACCCTGCTAGTTTTAAAATTACAATACGAGATCAAATGGCTCAATGAGAAAAGCTCATTCGGGTTGCTAATTCCTAATCGATTTGTTTCTGATCATGAAAAAAAGCTCGATAGGTACGAGAAAATTAAGAAAAACTGGTAAAAAATACAAATACATTAATCCCGCGTGTTAGGGTAGTAAATTCTTGGTATAAATACAAACATCTTTCCTCATACGTCGTTCGCTTCCTCGTCACCCTGAAAACATTCATAAATTCCGAGGTCAACGACTACAATACCTACTCCAGCTTAGACGAAATAAAAAAAAAAAAACAATTTTCCTACATCGTACCAACGTCCTTCCAACTTCGACATCCAACAGTCCGCAATTCCGTCTGTAAATATTTCACGTTAATTGTTCAGCATCGAGCGGAGCACCCCATTTTTTGCTCCAATAACGATGTTCCAAGGGGTGAAAAGAGGCAGCCGCCGCCGCCGCCGCCGAGCGCCTCAATAAACCCTCGAACAAATCGAAGGTCGTGGAAAGGGCAAGCTTCTTTTACTGGTTCAACAGTCGTTACCGAGAGCCTCGCTAGTTTTCTCGAACGAAAGGAAAAAGGATATATGCGAAGAAGCAGATACGGTTGGATGAAAAAAAAAGAAAATAGAAGGGAGACGTAGACGAAAAGGAAGAAAAAGAAACGAACGAGAGGACTAGGAAACTAATGGCTTCCATGGCTCGTTCGAAGATTCTCCGGATGTTCGATCCAGGGTTTTCGACGTTATCTATATATATTTATATATGTACATACTCTGTGCACTACCTATACTATTATGAATGAAGGGGCAATCGTAAGCGCGGCGTATTGGCCGTAAACGGCGGATCGTGGCCTCGTTGCTCCATCAGCTTACATGCAAATATATATATATATATATGAGAATGGTCGAGAAAGCAAGCTGCGCTATGCAGTTGCACGAGCATTTATCTCGAGTCCAATTATCGGGAAGCCTTAGCCCGCATCGCTAATGCCACCAGAGTTCTCCCTCCGACCGGATCGAAGAAACGTTTATTCTCTCTCACTCTTCCATATATATATAACGTATATGTACTAAATACGTACCGCCATCGCGTATACCCTAATAACAGTTATTCCATGTGCTAGATAATATCACGAGAGAGAGAGAGAGAGAGACCGAGAGAGAGAAAGAGAGAGAAGCGTAGACGACTACGAAGAAAGTCAGGGAGAGCTCGGAAATATATTTTCGACTAATAATATTCATAGCTTCAGGAACATACAAAGAATTTGCCTCACTGGCGATGCTATCGGAAAGTTCTTTGACCAAGAGAACCGACGTATATTCTTCATATACGTATATATATATCCATATATATATATTAGTATATGCTTATAGGAATATCACGATGCATTCATGGCTCGAGTGAAACCTTTTAAACTCGCCTCTGCATTGGTTAGAAAAAAATGTATGCGATGAGAGAGAGAGAGAAAAGAGAAAGAGGAATTTTAAAACCGGCAACAAATTCGTAAGCCGTAATATTTTTCCGTACACATAGAAATATGTATATCTATATATGAATGTATCGCTGAGGAGGGAACACGACCTGCGGGCTGCTCCCGAGACGACTGCAACATCAACTATCAACAATATTGCTGAGGGGGGTCGGGGCTGACTTTCGGGCCTTTTTACAGAAAAAGAAGAAATAAAAAAGGGTAAAAAAGAAACGTGGCCACTGCGGGCGGTGCCACCTTCATCCGCGTTCTCTCTTTATATATATATATATATATATTTCTCTCTTCGGGTAAAGGCGCGGCCCTGCCGAGAAGCAGAGAGGTTGTCGGCGTCGTCGACGCGGCGCGAAACCTTCTGGCTTCGGAGGAATTCAAAATGGTTGCCGCGGTTCCACCGCTATATATATATATATATATATATATATATATATATATGCACACGAGCTGCACCGTTGGTGCGAATCTGTAGTGCACACATATATTTGCACATGGCAACTCGAGTACATTGAGCGGCTTGCAATGTACGCGAGTATATATATATATATATCGTGGGAGAACATGCATGCATGGAGAGCGAGTTTCGCGCGCCACGTATAATCTGCCCATATACCATATATCTCTATACGTAGTAGGTTAAAGAATTCACCGTCATTCCTATATACAAAAATCGGAAGGTTATACCGGTATGGCAATTTAAAATTGCAATTCTGTCTCATATGTTTCGTACGCTTTTATAAATTGTGCATGCATGTAAATTTTGCAGAACATTCAAAGATAGCACAACGCAACAATAGCTAATTTTCCGACTTTTACTGAAGAAAATTCAACCTCGAGACTAGAATTTTTAAGTTATTTTTATAATCCTATAATTCGTATTATAAATCGGTAACGACGGCAAATATTTCTCACAGCTTAATTTATTTACGTTAATCTGAATCTCGTGTTTTTGAAACAACAGTAATTTTAAATGGTCGATATTACCGAACTTTACTCTACAAATATTCTCTTATCGCTGTCTCTCGCTTCGCGACGTCTCGACTATTTTCTCATATCGGATGCCGAACTTATGCGCGATGGCATTTACGTTCCCTCGCGACAACAACGCGAAGGAGGCAAACGAGACGCATGAAAGGCTGAGGCGGTTTTCGTACAACGTTCATAGGAAAAGGGACGACGTGAAGGGTTTCTTGCGTGCGTACCGGTACTCGAGAAGTGGCTTATGTCTGGCCTTTCGGATCTCGTGTATACGCGTAATAACGTCCGGAGCGGATTCAACCGAGGCCCTCAGGTCCCTCTCGACCTCCCCACGTTACATCTTATCGACTTTGCCTCTTGGCAAGCCAACTCAACGAGAATTTTGCCAGGCCGGTCGAGCTCGTACGCTCGGCTCTCACCTCCCTTGTACAGAATATTTTATACTCGTAATACGTTCTACCCGCGATACCAAGCGAAAAAATTCCATCGACGTGAATTTAATTCCCGTTGGATTTATCCCTCGACGAGAAAAAAGAATGCGCGAATACTTGGAATCTCCGTGGCTGCGAGTTTTTATCGAGATCTTATAGCTGTAAAGCAAAATTGGAAGATTTATCTTCGCGATAGAGGGCGCTGCGCCGAGATGGAATACAAGCATCGAGTATTATACCGTGAGATAGCGTGGTAAAAATCCGAGAGGACGAAGAGAAGAAAAAAGAATGTATGAAAGAAACGCCGAGAGACGGAAGATGAGAAGGAAAAAGAAGATGGCGGCTGGTCTATCGTTTATTGGAGACTCGGACTCTCCCTCTTTCTCTCTCTCTGTCTCTTTCACTCTCTTTCACGCGGTAAATGGTCGTTCGTGTTAGGTTTTCTTCGTGAGATCACCTCGGCCAGTTTGGGCCGGGGCATGGACCGATTACAAAACGACCAGGAGAGGGAACGAGATGACTGTGATCGGCGGAGAAAGAGAGAGGGAGAGAAAGAGAGAGGTGGAGACTCGTTTCGAGTCGAGAGTCTTCTCGACGGTGAACTCACGCGGCTCTCGCGTCTCGAGGACTCCCAGCGGGGCAACGGGACGACAAGGAGAGAAGATAAAAGCTGCTGAACTCGGAGGGATCGAAAATACGTGCGCGCCATCGTCCGACGGCAGCCATGCTGCTAACCGCGCGCGTTTCATGATTTTCTCTATGCTTCAGCCGCCTCTTCTCTTCACAATTTGTTATAGCTACTTACAGTTTTTTTTTGCTCGATAGAATATTGAGGATTTTGTTTTTGTTCGTCAAATTAGTTCGATAATTTATTCATCGATACGTACGATTTAATGACCGTGAATTAAGCACGAATTAATGTCGAATAAATATTCGAAACACTTGTTTCGCACCTGTCTCGTTATCGCATCAAAATTAATAACCGTCAATTTTGAAGATGTGTATACCCCAAGTTCACCTACTTACGTTGTACACGCGTATCGTATTTATGTATATACCCGCGAGTCCACCGGTACTTTATACTCTCCCACACGACCCACGGAATTTGTCTTATTAAAGCTCATAAATCTGGGACACGAGGGACGCACTCCAGTCCTATTATTAAAGAGTCGTAAAGGAGAAGAGATGCAGACGAGAGTCGCGAAATATATATGTTTTTATCGTCTCCTTGCCACGAAGGGAAATTGGGATCGAGACATCTTTGTCAATTTGTTTACCGAAAGTTTTATTCTTTTTTTTTCTTTTTTCTCTTATCCGAGAAATAAAAAATCTAGCTATAAGACGCGATCGAGAAACGTTTTATATTTCGTAGACAAAGAATAACGTTTCGGAGGAGACAAGTGGAAGTGTAACGAAGAGCTGCTCGGCGAGAGAACGGGTCTATCTGTTGCCGGTCGTATAACCGCGCCCACACTCGCGAGTTGTACACCCACGCAATTTCCCTTCCGTCCTCCCTCGTACATATTCGTATTTTTCATTGGTCGCTCGAAACACGCACGCTATGAGACGACGAAAAAAAGGCAATATCCCTTCAATTTTTATTCAAATTCACGGTGGACCGACTTTACCCTTCCTCGTTCCCCCCCTCGAGACTCGAGCTTAACCGTATCTCCAACATTTTATTTATTTCTCTCTCGAACGATTACCCACGGCTTTTATCTCGTTCGAAATCCCCTCCTGGCACTCTTTTTCGCTCTCGCCCCCTCGAATATACCCTCGAGGGTCAAAACTCTGAGAAAGGTAAAAGGAAAATATCTTCAGCCTCGCTTATTCCTCTCAAGCATATGATCTCCCCCCCGAAGATCACCGCGTTAGCAAATCCTGAACGCGAGACAGAGAGAGAGAGAGAAAGAGAGAGAGAAAAAGAACGAAAGTTTCCATAAATTCTGAATTTTATTTAGTTCGCCGATTCTACCTAACGCGAGGCTATCGCATCTTTATCCCTCTCAAGCCCACACGCGGAACGAAGAATATACGAGGAAGAAGAGGCGGAGGAGGAGAAGGGCGGTATGAAAAATATATCCCGAACCAAAATGGCGATGTTTTCAACTACGCATTCGTATACATATACACGGTGAATATATTGTACAAAAGGGAGAATGTGGATATAATTTAGATAGCGGCGTTATTTTATACACTTTATGTATCACCGGGTTCTCGTTTAGTCTTCTTCGAATCCCCGCGACCCCTTTCTCGACGAGAAAGAAGCCCCGGGTCCTTTGGCGCGGGCTGGTCTTTTCTCGGTCAGAGACAAAACTCTATATACGTATGAAAGAAACGAGGGAGAACGAGAGAAAAAGAGAGAGAAGAAGGGAGTTCGAGAGAGACGAACGGGCAGACAGACAGACAGGCCACGGGTGGGTTCGTACTCCGGGCGTCCATGAACAAAATAATGCTGAACGAGCGCGAGTAGCTGCTGCTGTCGGGCGGTGCTGCGGTCGCAGCCGCCGCCACGACTGTCTCGATCTATTATACATATATACATATATATATATATATATATATATATATATATATATATATATATATATATATGTGCGTGTATATATAGGTGGAAGATCGTAAAACTGGAACCAAACGAACTGCTCGCGTTGATAGTTGGCTCGCACACAAATACACCAACACTGGCCCGCACGGACACAAACATGTGAGATTCCCCGCCCGTCATCCCTTTTCCGTTCTTCTGGGAGCACGCACACAACCCCTTCTTTCTCTCTTCCTCTCTTTCTCGCATTTCGTTCCTTTTTCTTTCTTTTTTTTCTTCCTGCCCTGTTCCTCTATCACTCCTTCGTCCGTGCTTCGCTAGCTCTAATGAGAACCCGAGCGCATCAGCGATATATATCGCGAGGGAAATTTTCGAGTGGGACTAACGAAGATCGGATGCGGTCTCTCCCTCTCGCTTTCTCTCTCTCTCTCTTTTTCTCTCTCTCGAGAAATCCACTCAGTATATTGCCTTGGTATATTAATACTGCAACTATACGTTGATATATATGTATATTTCTGTGTGTGTTCGTGTGTATACACGTATATATGACCGTAACCTTAATTTATACGTTATAAATCATAAATTACCCGTGTCGGCTGATATTCTCGAAATCCAAAGGACTATGTTGCATTATGAGAATAAATTTGTATCGCTATGTATATATGTAAATCGTATAATAAACACGTACGAGGGTCGGGTTATCGAGCGCGGTGCGTTTCTTTTAAAATAAAGAAAAAAGAAAAAAGAACGATCATTTATATATCTTGTCTCGATTGACCGCGTTCCCTTTTCTCCCCGAGGGACAAACCTACCTTGAACAATCATATCGCGTGTATGGAGCTATGGATGCTTGTAATTTATGTACTTCGACGGATATACGCGGCGGCCCACGCTTTTTTTCCATTCTAACATTAGAACGCCTCGAGCTACGCTCGACGCTCCTCGCGGCCTTTTGTACTCGTACGTGGATAATAATGATATATTTTTTTTCGCATTTGAGACGAGGAAAAGAGTCGTTCGATGGAGATAACAATTGTGCAGGAATGGCGTCGGTTCTACTCGAAGTAGAAATGGACGATACGCATTCGTTATATTCGCCGAGAAACGTGTGCGATATATTTCAACACAGATCGAGCAAAATTATACGATTTTTTCGGTAATTTTTACCGATAAAGTTTATTGTTTATTTTAATCTCGTTAATTCTAAAATTTATATTTCTTAAATTATGAAATATTCAATTTGTGATAGCTCTGAAAACTTTTGATATTTTCGTTCATTGTCATTTATAAAATTCATATTTTCTTTACTCTCGTTATCGTATAAATTTATATAAAAAAATGATGATATCTCTAACTTACCTCTAATTAATTAATTGCCCTAAATAATTTTGATATATTTCGTTAGACGGTTAAATATTATTTTCGCATTTTCGAACGCGATATTTTTCAAAAAGTTTCGTCAGTTAGTATCCCAGATAAGCCTGCTTAAAAAAAATCTGAAGATATTCACCGAGCGATTATTCGTAATGTTCTTCCGCTGAGAAAATCGATAAATCGATCTGAAATATCAGGGTGAGTTATCGATTAAGCGGTCGTGGAATGTCCCATATACTTATCGTACATATATCTATATATATATACACAACGTCATCAAATTGACTCACCTTGCGGCTGTAATGGCGCAGCAGAGGTCGCTCTGTTGAATCGACGGTGACGTCGTTCGAACCGCGACGTTTGCAGATCGATGTCGGCGATACGATTCGACGATGTTCGATTATTGTTCCGCGACTCGATAAGCCGAACGGATCTTTTCTATCGATCACAATAATGATACTGCTATGGCTAGTCCATGCCTCGCGGCTTTTCGATGCCTGAAACAAGCAACGTAAACACGTTTCACAGTTTTGTCTCACGAAAACGACGCGGACGATCGACGCGTTACGATCTTCTCTCCGATTCTTCTGGGACATCGATCACACGAATAACCAACAGTCTTGCCAAGTTTCACTTCGTTATTCTCCCGACACATTGTCTACTCGATCACTGACATATTCGTGTTAAGAGAACAATAAAATGATTAAAAAAAAAAATCTTGCACCAGAAACAAAAATAAATATCAAGACGGAATCCGCATCGAGCGCGTTCCGACGGCAATTCACTGGCATCAGAAATACACTTCGTTCTCCGTAAACGTATATTGTACCATGTTGAGTATAAAAGTAAAAAATTTCTAGGACAAAAAGAGAAACAACGTTTTTTT
The DNA here is from genome assembly GCA_951802705.1 of Netelia virgata. NCBI lineage: Eukaryota > Metazoa > Arthropoda > Insecta > Hymenoptera > Ichneumonidae > Netelia > Netelia virgata. The sequence goes on from OX637868.1 coordinate 7,367,535, forward strand.
CACTCGATTTAAAAAATGGTGGTTAATTTAAAATTCGAGAGAAAGATTAGCATTTTTTCAGGGTTATCTCGTGGCACAGCCGGCTTTTTGCGAAGGAACATGAAGCCTCGTGGACGCACTTGACACCATGCGGTCCATCCTCGTGTCGGTTTGCGAACGACGATATAATTATATCGCTGGATGACACACGCGCGGCGCGAACGAACGTCGCATAAAGAACGAGGAACACACGATAACGATCAACGATATCTAAAAACGTAAGTGCTCGTCGTGGCGAGCTTTGAATCGTCACTGGTTAAGAGCACTACGTATCGTTTCGACTCCTCACCACGTTCGCCACATCGTGTGTAAGGAACACACTCGGTGGTTCGCGATCGATTCGCAAAGTGCCGTGTTCGGAGTACAAAGCGTGTATGTCCTCTCTCTTTCTCTCTCTCTCTCTCTCTCTGTCTTCTTTGCCGTTGGTGCTCTCTCCGCATGCGGTTTAACCCTTCCAAGTATAATATGCGAGCTTCAGAAGGTTCTGTGTGCACGCGAAACACGCACGTATATATATATATATATATATATATATATGTATATAGGTGCATGAAACTCGACGTGTGCACGTAGATGACGGCGAAGTGAACACGCGACGATGAAAAGTGCTTGCACAAAACAGGTTCACGATTCGAAGAAAAAAGATTGAACGATTTCAGTTTTTTTATCCCTTCATTTCAATCGCGTTTCGATAAAAAAATCATCATTAACTCGTCGTAAGAGATCGATGCGTTGTTCAAATTCTAAAAAAAAAAAAAAGCAATAGAAAATTGCAGAAAAATATTGAAATCGACGTTATTTATGGCAGCGCACCTGCGACGACCTCTTTGTCCCACGTATTTCCGCTCAGAGCCGATCGATAAATCCGAGTTTCCCGATGTGCGGGAGGAACAGAGAGAGAGAGAGAGAGAGAGAGAGAGAGAGAGAGAAGAGTCATCGATGTGCACGGACGAGAAATTACTCAGGGTTGGAAAAAAGCTGATGGGTGGCGTCGAGGGTCGGGAGAAAAGTGGGGGAGTAGGAAAGACCTCCGGAGGTTTCGTGCGAGCTGCACGTTTCCCCGAATGACTATTAAATAGTCGCAAAGCGCAACTCGATGGTCGAGAAGAAAAGAAAATCAACGCGTATTGTAATTTCGTAATGGCGGGAAAAATAGATCGCGGATAATACGCGACGGCGACACTGAGGAAGAGGAGGGGGGCACGCACTTTCACGCGGGGTTGGCGAACTGCAATGGACGATAACGACGACTACATATTGATATATATATACGTATGATATAGATATAATAATGATCCAGGCTAACGCCTGGATCATTCTATAATCTATATATATATTTGTGATATGTACGTGTCTTTCGAAGGATATCCTTTCGGCGAACGCGATTGTTTTTTTTTTCTTCACCGAAATTTTTAACGTTATTTTTCTTTTTCTTCTTTCCCTCTACTTTCCGTCGCGATATCGCGAGAGCCCGAGGTAACGCACGTGATATTAACGGCGCAGCGTCGCGAGGCACACTACTACATTACGGCCGTATAATCGCGTGTATACTCGGCACGATGCTGAACAGAAATACACTCTGCTCGGCAAGACTAGCTTCTCACTCCCTCGAGAACGGACTCGAGCGCGCCGTTTGCTGCTGGTTGCTCCTTGCCGCTGCCAAAGCTTGGCAGTGTCTAGCTATAGCACTCTAGCGCTACGAAAGAGAGACAGAGAGAGAGAGAGAGAGAGAGAGAGAGATAGAGAGAGAGAGAAGGAAGAGAGAATGAGAGAAAAGGAAGAGAGAGAGAGAGAGAGAGAGAGAAAGAGAGGATAAGGTCGTGTTGGAAGGTTCGCGTGTGCACAGACCGAAGGGAGAACGAAACAAGCACGTTGGAGAACGACGACGGCGAAGACGACGTCGACGACGGCGACGAACGCGTCGACCGCGACCAAGAGAGACCAAAGACGATGGGAGGTGTGCGTATGTCTTTACGAGGAAGAGAAAAAATATCGGACGAGAGGGAAGAAGCACCGAGAGGTCTTCGAATGAGAGAAAATGAGAGATGAGGCCAACGAGAAATTACTATGCTTGAATCGTGTACATTCATATATATATATATATGACTTGAGGCCAGGGAGCGCGAGCGGAGAAACGAACTAACGTACGCCTTGAGGTTCCCTCCGCGCGCGCGAACCTCGCGGTCTGTTCTCGCTGCTGTATTATCTCTCTCGTTTTCTTGACTCCTTTCTCACTCTGCCGCTTTTGCTCGCAGCGAATTTCTCTCTCTCTCTCTCTCTCTCTCTCTCTCTCTTTATCTTGGTCTCTGTCGCTCTTCGGCTTTAGCGCGGTTGCCGTACGCCATAACAGTAGGATGGAGCTGAGCGTAGAGCAGGCCAATCAGGCGACCCACCTTCGTATCTTTCTCGTGTTAAACTTTATATATACATACATATATGTACGTATGCTAGTGTACCTGGTGAACGCTCGCTATGCCTTCTGCGTATACCGCGCACCTGCGGCGCTATATACATATATATATATATGTATGTGTGTGTGAGTCTGTACACATGCACACACGAAATGAAGGAGGGTCGAGGAAGCCTCGTCTCCTCCTTGTCTACATCGACTCTTCGTTACTCGCGACCGTCTCAATCTTTTCGAGAAAAAATCTTTTACTTTTTCAAATTCATTAAAAATTCATCAAATACAAAATTTTCATTTTTTCTCTCTCGTCTCGAAAAGTAAAAAAGCGTCAATGCGCGAGTAATTTCAAGATAAGGAAGAAAACGAATGAGATCGTGTCGACGAGGACGAGAGGATCCGCCCGGTGGTCGGAAACTAAAACCCGCATGATTGCTCAAGGAGAAAATGGGGGGATTCGTCATTGTCCCACAGGGAGAGAAAACGCGCGAGAGAGACAAGAGAAGGACAGAGAGAGAAAGAGAGAGGAGAAGAGTCGAAGAAAGAAGAGAGAAATGGCCGATTGAGTCACTAAGCTCGCCACTCTCGGCTTTCAGTACCTCATTGGTTTATTGCGGAGTATATACTTTTTTCCTCAGCCTCTTTCTTCATCTCTCGTTTCCTTATCCCTCTCCTCTATTTCCTCTGTCCTTTCTCATCCCTCTCTCACGATGTGGTTCGCTTCTCCGCGGTCCTACGGTTTCTTTACCCCAGGGAACAGTAGAATACAATATATATATATATGTCCTTGCAGATATATATATATATGTATACATAATATATTGTTAAAACCGCTCCAGCAGTCGAGAGACAAAGGTCCGACATTGATTGAGCGCTTCCCTCTCCGGGAAACGTTTAGTCCGCGCGGCTTCTCTCAAGCCGCCATATTGCACGCGAGAGGGAGATAAAGAGAGAGCGATAGGAGGGAGAGAAAAGAAAGAGAGAGAGAGAGAGAGAGAGAGAGAGAATTGCGAGTAAAGTCCGACACGGTTAAAATCTCCTTTCTCCATGGCAAAATACTCTTCTCTTCGGGTTTTGCAATTTTTTTTGCTCTTTCTTCCTTCCCTCATATCTTTCTCTCTCTCTCACGCTCTTTTCGTACTTTCCGCGGTGAGGCAAATATCCCGTACTTCATTTCCACGAGGCTTATAATAATCGAGTGTTGGTGCGCGGCATCACCAGAGACGAAGAGACTTTAGAGCGTTTCACCGTCGGGGTTCTTGCTCCGCGGGAAAAGCCCCCGGGAGAAAAAGATTTCTTCTCGCGTCCGACAGAACACGGGAGAAAAAAACGAGTCGTATATTCTCTCTTTTTCCGCAGCATCGACACAGCCCGCGCATCTTGGCCGGCAAGAAGTCGAGAGAAGAAAGATGGTATAATGCAACATAATTTTTCTCTCTCTCTCTCTCTCTCTCTCTCTCTTTCGTTCCTTCGCTCTCTTCTTAGTCCCTCGTTGCAAACATCAACTCGCGCGCGGCTTCGCGCTTGTACTTCAAAAACCCCTCTTCGGCCCTCATCCTCCCGTTCCCAGCTGCGCAAATGTTCCCGGAAGTCGTCGCATCGAGAGAAGACTCTAGCCTCTCGACGTGTAGTGCCGGTTCGTGAGATTTTTTCGCGACGCCCCTCTCGACTTTTGAATTACCAACTGGTGAACGCTTTAAACGTCTCTGTTACGGCACATTTGTCATTGGATCTTCTCGCTCGAGAAGATACGGGAACAGGAAGAAGAGAACAAAAATAGAGTCAGAGAGAGAGAGAAAATAATGGAGAAAAACGTTAGTATCGACTATGTTTTTCTCACGGTAACGAACGACGCCATTCAAGGCAAGAGACACAATATTTTGGTCGTTTAGATTAATCGACGGAAGGAAAAGAAATCCGGGCTAATATATCACGATTTTCGTTTTCGAGTCGATGGCGGATCTCCATTATGGTCGAACTCGATGATCCGAGAGAGAGGTCCTTGTCGCTATAGCCCGGAGGTCGTATATTCATCCCTATGACGCTTCGTGGACCACCCCCTTGGAAAACTTTACCGTCGCTCCCATATCCTATAGGCTTCGCTCCCCTTTTATTTCTATCTCGAGCAACAATAATAAGAAGCTCTTCTTTATCGCACGATGACGGATATATCGTCGAGAAGGACACCGCGGGGTTCGTTACTATAAAGCTTCTCTCACCGGGTTGTATCGAGGAAGGAGGTTACGGATTATAGGAGATTATTATTATAACCACGTGGAGAACGTAACAACGATGACGTAGGGAATGTATAAGCGAGAGGGGAAAAATAAAAATGGTCGCTGGCATCGATAAAACTCGAATGCGGAAGAAAGCTGACAGGAGAAAAGCGGCGGGAAGGGGATGAAGAACGTGGATAAATTTTGGGCGGGGTCGTCGCATCTTCGTCTCGCTCTCGCTCGTTCTACCACGTGGTAATTATATCCAGAGCTGCTCATTGGGAAAAGTGGCCGAATGAACGTGAGTCAAAATAATAAATGAAAATGCCTCCCTCGATCTTTCTTATTGCACAACACGCCGCTATATCACGTTGGTTTTGACGTCAGAATTAAATTGTCCTTCGTGCGCGTCCGTCGTAATACCGGGAATATATTTGATTGGTCCCATGGGGGGCGAGCGAAGTTATAAATACGAAGCATGTAATAAGCCCTCGGCTGTGATAATAAAAATAATTATGATAATAATAATAATAATAATAATAATAATAACAATAATAATAAATTAAGTCACGATTTGAAAATGTTAAATCACGAAGGTCGCACGTGGCGTTATGTCTAAAAATTTGGATCACGATTGGAATTCATTGCCGCGAGCAGAAAAAAAAACGAAAAAAAACACGGGTTCGACCCGACGAGTCATCGGAGAACCGTGAGTGGTCCAGCCGCCATTTTTCCACCGTTGAGGAAAAAAATACATCAGATATCTTAATTACCGTCCCTCGCGACGTCGAGGATCGAATATATATCTCGTCGGAATTTTCGAGATTCTCGTAATTAAAACGCGAGAAGGCACGACCGGGATTTCTTAAGGCGAATACCGAGGGGGCGAGGTATCGCAGGAGGATGATCTCTCGCAGGACGGCTTCGTTTATCCACCGGAGCGTAGAAAACCATTAATAAATTCTTCCTCGAGACATTATGGGAATGGGAAAGAGGCTAAATCTTTTCTTACCGGCGCGAGAAAGAAGGATGGCGAGAGAGGAAAAAAGAGAAGAGAGGGAAAAAGCTGGGGCAACGGCGTGGGGGAAAATACGGCGTTAATTTTGGCGATTGGTCCGTGCTCGAGCCCGAGTTCTGTGGGAGAAAACCAGAGAGACCGATATCTTAATTGGCTGGTGCTCGTTTATATATATATATATATATATATATTCATCTGCGGCTGCTGCGCGGACCGCGTGTTCACATCATGGCCGCGCGCGAACGATGAACGTTTCTCGTTCTCTCCCTCTCTATCGCTCATGCTCTTTCTCTTTCTCTCTCTCCTCTCTCTCTTTCTCATTCCCTCGAATTCTCGTTAATCCCGTTTAGTTGCCGCGCGCGCTTGGCCGAACGGTCCATTGCCAGAGAGAGAGAGAAAGAGAGAGAGAGAGAGGCGGACGCGTCGAGTCCAACACAAAACACCCGCGCACAAACAGCATGGCAGCCGCAGAGCATTTCCCTTTCTCTCCCTCTCTCTCTCTCACTCTCTCTCTCTCTCTGTCTCTGCACGTCGGACATTATTTTCATCCCGCGGGCGATATATGTGTATATAGCGCTGACGGAGGGTACCCGTGCTATAATAGCACAAGGGGCATGTGTGCTATAATAGCGCCCCGAGCGTGTATAGATTTGACCGCTCTGAAACACAGCTGACGATTCGGAAATTTCGCGAAACGTACGAGCTCTGGATTCGAATCGCCGATTTCACAAACTGTCGTATATATATATATATATAAACACAAGAGCATATGCGCATGAATTTATGGACATATGTGGTTGTGCTATACGTGGTAGACTTTAGCCCCAGATAACCGACGAATTTATAACGATATACGACCAAAATTCTCCACCCCCTAACCTCACCTCCTCGAATCACGCGCGGTAAATCGGTGAATTGGGTAAAAGACAAATAGTCGCCCTCTCTCGTCGCGAGCCAAAGCGAGGAACGATACCTATGGGGGAGAAACGGCCACGCGCGTTTTACGATTTTTTATTACTTTATAGCTGCTTAATGTTGTATGTATAGGTATGTATATATGCGAAACACGCGATAATTTAAGAGGGGAGAGAGTGTAATATTGGCCTACGGTGGTTTTTCCAGTTTGCTTAAACGGTTCGAGGGCAAAAGAGAGAGGGAGGGAGAGAGGTCTTGACAAAGCCATAACTTATGGTCGATCATCGTTCGTCAACGATGTCGTTCTCGGCCTGGGCCTATCTCTCTCTCTCTCTCTCTCTCTTTCTGGCTCTTTTGGCGTTATATAGAAAGTTCGAGAAGAGAGAGTGTCTATAAAGTTGCCACCTCGGACAGAGCCGGTGGGGGAAGAAAATTTAATTGCCCAAGTGCTCGAAGGTTTATAACTGTATAATACATATATATGTAACTACGAGAATATCGTAGCGTAAGATAACAAATACGAGAAAACATTTTGTTCAAATCAAATTTTATTTTATTCTACGTTTTTTTTAATAGCTCTTGGAGAAACAAGATTATTCAAACGACGTTCTATTCCACGATCGACGATATTTTTTTTATTTTTATACCCAACGAATATCCAATTTCGCAATTGAAAATGATCTTTTCCTCTTACAAATAAAAATCCATCAGTTCTGAGAAGACAAAAATGAGATATAATATCGATAAACGAACAAATTTTAAGACATTTTTGTGTCTTATTTCGATTCTCCGATTTTATTCGAAATGATTTAAAGCGCCATTTCGTGAATAACACAAAATTATAGATTCCTCTACTTTGCCCGATCGTATATCTTCCGTTTCATCTTGTCGGATTACTTAGTCTCGATAAATTACCCCGATAATAATAAACTTTCGTGCCGACCAAAGTAAGACATTTTACAGCGTTGTAGAACGCAAAAGACGGTGGCGGTAACAACTAATAATAACGCCGTAACCGTCGATCGGCCATTGAACTTGAATAATGGCGAGTACTGTGGAACACAATGAACCTCTCTTTCGTTAAGTCCGTTAAAAAATAACTCTCGTTCCATCACCCATCCCATGATCGCATTATTATTATCATCATTATTATCATTATCATTGTCATTATCATTATTATTATCATTATTATTATTATTACTATTACCATTATTATTATTATTATTATTGGAAACTTTATTATTATTATTATCAGCACCGCTACTCGACACGCGTGATTTAACGATCGCGAATTTTGTCGTTGGACACATCTATCACGTTTATAACGGTCATTCGGCTACGTGATGTCGATTTGTCTTGAGGAGAAGGCGTTTAAAACGTTGATGCACATCGTTCGTGTATACGCCGGCAGAGAGTGCCTGGGATATGCTCTCTCGCAAAACTGAGAGAAGTGCAACCTCCATACAGACGAAGCCTATACACCAAGAAAAATGGAGAGAGAGGGAGAGAAAATGTTCTCGTGCGTGTGAGAAGAACATACGAATGTAGAGAAGGAAGCAGCACATCAGCACAGCACACGGCAGAAGTGTGCTGAGCACGAGGCGGGGGAGAGAAGAGAACATAAGAGCTCATAAATGCGAATTTAAGAGGCGCAATAAAGGCACGTTGAAATCGAGAGTGAACGAGCACACCGACGCTCTCCCGAGAGCGCGTGCCACCAGAACCGAGAAGTGACTCTCGAGACAACCTCGGGAAGAGAGAAAAGAGAGTCGGCGAGGGCGTATTCGCGTCACACGCGTTTTCACGCTTCTGACGAGTTTAACGATCTATCTCGCATCAATCTTCGCAATTTCGGACAGTTCCGACAATTTGTCGCGTTTTTTGCCTATTTTTTTTTATAAATTATTCGATCGTCGCTCGTCACGAATCTCAAAATGTGCGATTTTTTTTTCTCGAAAAGCATTGTTTTTTCGGGTTTGGAATATTTTTGTTGTTGAAAATTTCAGCTTTTGCTTTTTAGAATTTCGAGCTCTCTCGAGAATTTAAGATTTTCATGAATTTTACCCCAACCCCCTTATTACTCGTTCTACTTTCTCTTTTTCGAAAGGGTTGTGCAAAAAAACCCATGCATCATCCTGAACCCCTTTTCGACACTGTTTACTCGAAGCTTAACGAGTTGTTTCGCCTTGAATTTGTCACGACCCCGTGGTAACCAACGATGAGAAGTAGATATTACGTTTTTCTTTTTTTTCGCTTCTGGCGCAACCCTTCGACGTTCGTAAACCTTGAGCACGAAAAGACGTTAAGGTTTAATGTGAAATTCCAGAGATCTGGTCGGTTTAGTGACGCCCCGTCGGGATAGAAAAATACAGTGGCCAAGGGTGTCCTCGAGATATTTTTTCGCATGAATAATAATATGTATCGTTGAATGACCTCCGACAATATATCAAGCGACATTGACATTTTTTTATTACCCTGTTTTAACGTAAAATCCAACACTAAAAAATTAACAAAATCTGAACAAACCTTCGATGAAAAAAATATCGATATCAAAAATACAAAATTTAACGAAAGCGAATTTTCACATTTTATAGAAAAATTACCTCTTCTCATCTCCTCATGAATTATAATGACAGTCAAGGCTTCGAGTGTTCCCCGAGCTACAATCTTTCGTGTAATGCCCGTGACAAAGAAAAAAGTCCTACGTACCACGGATCTCGAAACGTTATCGGTCGCATTGGGACCATTTCGTTGGAAAAATGCTCTATCGTATCGTCGTTTCGCAACATGAGGTGGGAGAAAAAATGTTTTAGGGCGGATGAAAAAAAACCAGATATAGAAGTGGTTGGGTTTGTATCGAATGATGAAAAAAAATAAAATGCAATCTATATAAACGTGGAGTATATGTGGGGTAAGTGGCTCGGCGTGTACACTTTACGCATATAGGATGCCAAACGAGCGAAGGAGAGCCGTGCTTTCACGAGTTTGCGGGGGTGGATAGTCAACGCGTATATATAGTCGATCGAGCGTACAGAGAGGAGGTGGTTTCTTCAGGTACCTAAACGTAAGTACGCAACGACAGTGTACGACGAGTTTATGGTCTCTCAACGTTATATCGCCTGTATATCGCTGACAATTCCTTGCTAATGTCTTTACCATTAGTTTCGATTGGAACGAGAGTGAGAGGACCTTCTCTGCCCCCATCTGCCGCCTCCCCCGTCTTTTCTCTATTTCTCTTTCTCTTCGTCCCTTTCTCTCTCTCTCTCTCTCTCTCTCTCTCTTCATCGTTGCGTGCCTCCTCGCGAATGTAAAATTATCACAATTGTTTTTTTCGTTGCGAAGTACGAGAAAAAGTAAACGAGCCATAAAGAAGCTGACGAACGCGTCATTGTACGTGTGTAAATAATTACACTGGGCTTTGGAACGAATATGAACGTCACTTTTAATGACTGCCAACGTACAATTATGGAACGTAAATATTATTTAGCAACGACTTTATTGAGACTAAAGACAAGTGATCCTTGCCGAGGCGAGGAGATCATAATTTTCTTCCGCTAATTCGTCGAAATTTTCTCGTATATTGACGGCGAATTAAATGCGACTTATTGATTTAAATTGATAATCGATAAATTTCTAACATCTTTTTATGATATTATTTTCAAACGATGTAGAAACGTTTATATCATTTAAAAGAAAATGCCAATATCGGCTCTCGCGAAATTAAACAGTTTTGTTCATACTGAAATTGCAGCATCGAACCGGCATGCGTGAAAAATAAAGCTCAAAGAAAGAAAGAACCCCCGGCAAGATGTTCATTAAATCCAGACGAGTTCGAACGACGAAAGAAAAATTCCGACTGAATTCTACGTCGGTCGGGTAAAGAGTTCCCAGTGGCAATATCACGCAGAGTTCTACATCGCGTGAACGAGATCCGAAAGAGTGAACTGAAGCGAGAGGCAGAGTTCCGTTGCAAAGAATAAAAAAGAGAAGGAGAAAATAACAGGAAAAAAAGAAAGGGGAAAAAAGAAGAAAAGAGAGACAAAAGAGAAGTATAATGGGTCACGGATTCCGGGATCTCGTGGAAAAGAGTGCACTTAGTGAGAAAGAAGCGAGGTATCTAATGGATGTGAATATATCGCTGTAATAAATTTCGCAAAAAGCTGCAAGCCGCTCGGACACGCGCAGAATCGCTTTGCTCTACCTTGCGTACCGAGAGACGAAGCTCGCTCTCGTCCGATAGTAGAAAAAAACGAAGAAAAAAAAGGAAAGAGAAGAAAGAAAAGAGCGAGAGTAGAACGAGCAAGAAAGAACGTCGGAGAGAGGGTGAGAGATTGAGAGAGAGAGAGAGAGAGAGAGAGAGAGAGAGAGAGAGAGAGAAACGAAGTAAGAGTATAAGTTCGAGCTGAAGCGAGAGAGAGAGAGAGAGAGAGAGAGAGAGAGAGAGAGAGAGAGAGAGAGAGAGAGAGAGAAAGGTTTAGCGCACATTGGAACGAATAGCACGGGGGTCTGTTCACCCGTTCGCTTCGTGTTACACCCCCGCGTCTCCTCGCGGTTATATGCGCTGCAGGGTGAACGAAGGGATTTTCAGGGGTGACGGAGAGAGAGAGAGAGAGAGAGAAGAAAAGCCACCCTCTGGCCAGAGTCAGTAAGGGGGTTGATATATATGTATATGCAGCTTATTTCTCTCGTAGCCATGGGCGAGAGCCAGTGCACATACAGGGGATGAAGAAGGGATGATGGTAGAAAAGGCAAACCAAGAGAGACATAGAGAAAAACGAGGGAAAAAAATACGACGGAAACGTCAAGGAAAGCCTCGCCCTCTGCCACCGAGCGTCCATCGAGTCTGGAGCAGAGGAAGCGTCACGTTTTCGGTACGTGTCGTGGAGAAATACTCGGCGGCCATCTTTCGACGCTTCGACCAATGAAAATGGTCGCTACGTCGGTGTTCGCTAGGCACCGAGTTGGAGCGGGGGTAAGGGGTGAAAACAACCCCAATGGAGCCCCACCCTTGATACGCGAAGCATCCCGGACGGATCAATACCGGAGAACGAGAAGCAAGCTCCGACCGCGCCTATTTACCCCCTTCTACCACCCCCCCCTTTCCCCGACGCACCCCTCCAGTACCTGAAAACCCCTACAGCCCGTTGGAGCTTCGTGCAACAATGATCATGGCGAGGTAACCGTGCGGCAGGAATTTCTCTGCACCATCCTCTAGCACACCCCTTCTCGCGTCCGGGGGTGCGCAAAGCCACCTTTACAGTTTTGCTCCCTGCAGCTCGTTCTATCTATCGTACTCGCCCTCGGTCTCTTTTCCATGGTGATGTTTCATCCCCCGTCGGCGTCTGCGCAACATTGAAGACTCGAGGAAAAGCCGAACTATCCTTCGCACGATTGAACCCATCTCTGGGTCTCTCTTCCACCCTCGTTTTCCGTTTTCTACGTACGGTTGGCAAGTATGAAGACAGCTTAGACGCTCTCTCTCTCTCCCTTTCCACTTCTTCTCCTTCCTTAGATACAGGTAGAATATCCTTTCTTCATTAAACCAAAGTTTGATCGAACTTCCACCCCGAACCCTAGGAAAGCGGGGATTCGTCCATGGAAGGTTTGATATACGTGTGCCAGAAATTTCTATGAGAAACGAGACGATCTCTGACGAGAAGTATACACGAAGGATGTCTCTTCGATGGCAAACTTTGTATGTGCGAGTGTCTGAAGCGAGAGAACTGGTATTTTTCCATTCGACGCGTTCGCTCCAACTCATGGATTTCAACGATGCTTCAGGATCGAACATACGCCAGAAGGGCTTACGCACGTTTTAACGAGAAACGAGAGGTTTTTACATTCCAGAAGTGGAAAACGTAGCCGGAAATAAGTTTCGCGTATACTCGATACCACCTGCACCACCATCATCCCCTCAACAGAAACGAAACCCGCTGTATCGGATTGTCCTAACAGAGTGTAACGCGCCCAACGTGTTACGCTCTCCGTCGTCTCCCTAGGGTAGTTTCCGGAACATTTTTACGTCACGGTGCTATTAAACTGCATTGCACCCCCTCTCTCTTTCTCTCTCTCTCCCTCTCTCTCGCCCTCTCTTTCATCACGTCCTATATCTCTTTTCTACATTTCGATATCCTGTCGCGATACTTCGTCGTGCGATTCAAGGCGAGATCATACGATTGGAATGGAGCGAAAATCCCCTGGACATTTCGCTCGGCTCTCAATCTTCAGCTTTCAATCTTCACCGTTCGCATAGTGATAAGAAATACAGAAGGGTTGACGAAGAAGAATATAACCCTTCTAGAATAACTCCATGCAACGAATGAGACTCCGACTCGCTCTAGTGTCTCGAAGTCTCGAGGTTGCAAGTCGTAGTTTCCTCGAGAAACAAAATGGCGGATAAATGCCAAAGTCGAAGAATGTCAATTTCATCAATCCCCGTACCACCTGTCCATTGTTCGCTGTTTCGTCAGGCTCGTGTCGTACCGCCGATCCACCGGTGTTATTCCATTCTCGTTCATGGGAACGAGACCTTTTCGCGTTCCAACGAACGCACGCAAAATGGCCGCCGCGAAAGTCCTAAAGGCCGGCGTCGCGATGAAGACTCATGGAACAATTTGGTGCAACCTCGAGATGCACTTTCTCAGCGCCGTATTTCGCAATATGTCGGATGTACCTACCTATCCGGGGACACAGCGGCTAAACCAAAGATTAAACTACAAAATCATGTACGAAGTTGGGGGCTTGCGAGGTTGAGAGTCAAGTTCCTTAGAGCTTGAAAACGCCTCTCCGAGTTGCCAAAGTACACTCTACGCTCTCTCTCTCTCTCTCTCTTACGAAGCATCAGCGCAGCATCACCCAAAGAGAAGAGATGAGAGAGTGAGGGAGAGAAACAGGAGTACTACTCTCTCGGTCTCGAGTACGTGTCTGAGGATAAATTCCACTCACGCTGCGGGTCTCCAACTTTGAGAATTCGACTCTCGCACGCACACACACACACACATACTGGAAAGAGACGAGAGAGGCAAGGAGGAAACTTGGATCGTAAAATATATTCTCTCTTGTTCACGGGGCTCGCGAAGCGCCCCCCTCCCCCCTCCTCGCGATGTTTTCTCCATCTCTCTCGCACACTCTTTGGCTCAGTCCCTCGTTCGTTCGAGTATTACACTCCGGGACTCCTGGGGAGGTTGGGAAGGTTATCCTATCGGAGAGAGTTGATCCGACGAATCGCAAGTTTCTTTTTCATTTCTTTTACTCGTTTCTTCCTCGTATACCTTTTTTTTCTTGCTCCTTTTGTCTTCCTCTTTTAATTCGAAGAAGAAGGCTTTGCTGGATCGACAGAGCGAGAGAGAAAGGAACGTCGAGGGCGCGGAAACTACGGCTCGGGGAGAGGAGATCTCTTCCGCTGGAACGCGATGCGCGGGGGAGGGTTCGAGAGAGGATGGAGAGAACGAGAACGAAGAAAAAAAGAAAAGAGAGAAACGCAGGAGAGAGATAAAGAGAGAAGCAAGGAGGCAATGAAGCGAAGATCGAAGCGATGACGGAGGTATGAGGGGCAAAAAGGAAATGAAGACTTGCGCGTACCGCTCTCTTGAAAATAGAGAAAGAAAGAAAGAGAGAGAGAGAGAGAGAGAGAGAGAGAGAGAGAGAGAGAGAGAGAGAGAGAGAGAGAGAGAGAGAGAGAGAGAGAGAGAGAAATCTCTCGCGGCCGACTGCATATGGGAACCGCTCTTTGATTATCCGCTGGTTCGTATAATAACAAGTTCATAAAGACGTCGGTGCGCCGGGCAAAGGAGAAGATCGCAGAAGCAGCATTGCCATGTTTTATATATATATATATATAAACGATCGCTGTGTGCAAGTCCACCGGCAATGAGAAAGGAGAATATCCGAGAGAAAGAGGAATAAGAGATCGTGACTGTACCGAGGACAAGTGGTGGGGGTGGAATATGGCGAACGAGCGAGAGATGGAAGAAGCGAAAACGAGAAAAGTATAAAAGCGAGATGGAGAATAAAGGAGCCTTTTGCTGCATCACTCACGTGCATTTAAATAATATGAACATTTACATACACTCTACACTCCGACTCCAAGGGAAGACGAAGAACGAGAGAGCCCTCGAGCCGGAATGCTCGTTCTTTCTTCACTTGCTGAAGAGATATGACGCTCTCTGTCCTTCGTCCATCTCTCTCTCTCTCTCGCTCGCTCGCTCGTTCGTTCGCTCTCGTAGCAGCAACGGGATCCGAGCTCATGAGCAACAGCAGCAGCGGTCCGCCATTTCCGTTCACGAGGTTATTCTCATATCTTTCGAAAAAAAATCGCTTAGATGACGACGAACGCAGTAGGGAACACTGAATTATTAAAATTATTGAAATTTCAAGAGAATTCGAATAAAATCTTTGATATCAGAAAAAATTGTCTTCGAATAAAAAACAAAATGTAGAAACGAGTAACGAAATCTTAACTAAACGTACTTTTCTCCACGTGAATACCTATAAATCATTTTTTGTATACAATATTAGAAAATACAATTTATAATTACAGATTATATGTAGAACGATATTAATTTGATAAATATGTTAACGATTCAATTATGTTTACGAACGACACGAATATGAATCTCGTTTAAATAAAATATCCACCTAGACTTTACTCGTTCATATTCTCGTTGCAGCGATTTGTACGACTCGACGATAAAAAAAAATAAAAATAAAAATAATACAGTTATTGCCTTTCTTCGCAATTCGGGGCGATCGTTAAAAACAAAAAAGTGCACAATCACTGAAGGGTATTCGTCGACTGTACAATTTTTATGTACCCCCGTATTCATCAGAGCGCAGATTATCCTACCTACTGGCAATTTAACGCAACGTTGGTTCATCATCGTATTTCCTCGTTTGTGGCAAAGAGCGCACAAGGAGAAAGAGACTCGCTTTACTTTTCCTAGCACTTCAGTTTTTCTCATTTGCACCAAGATCGAGGTTCGCGAGAATAATATCTCTCCTGGGATCCTTTTTCGTCTCGAAGGATCGTAGGAGAGAATGAGATACTTCAATATTAAATACGAAATTGGATCGTGAATGAATTTCCATCTTTGTGCCTTCTTCCTTTTTTTGTTTTTTTTTTTGGGAAATACCACGAAACTGCCAATTCCCAGAGCGAAGCTCTCAGCAGTCCTCTCGCATGCATACGTAAATTTATATACGTTCTCTGTCCCGTATACGTTCTTGGGACGAATCTATACGCGCAGGTAGAGTTGGACGAGAACCGTGACACATATAAAAACGCATATATAGCGATACAAGTTAGACCAAAGAGATGTCTTATTTGAAACAATGTTTCTTCTCTTCTCTTTCCTTCCATCTCTCTCTGTCTCTCTCTCTCTCTCCTCTCTCACACACACACACAGTCTCTCTCTCTCTCTCTCTCTCTCTCTCTCTCTCCTTCATTCTAGCTTGCTAGCTCGCGAACGGACCGCCCGTAAATCCTCATTTCGAATCCCGAGACTCGTATAAAATACCTCGATGTGGCTCAGGATCCCGTGGAGCTATGTGCGGTACCAGCCCTCCACCAACCTCCCACCCACCCCCTCCTGAACGCTCTTGCACAGTAGAGAGAGAACGCGAGCACACGTCAACCACCCAGCTCAACATCAACAAACTCACTCTTGTACGCCTCACTCACACACTCGTAGCTTCGTTCAACTCTGTCCAACTTACTTCTCCTCCGCCGTGGGGAATACGCCTTTGATATATCACCGCGTGCTTGGAAACCCTCCCGTTCCCTTCCCGCTTCATCCCTCTACCACAGAACACCACCATCATCTCTCGCACCCTGCTGGTTCTTTCCATCGTACAGGCACACACACGCACAGACACGGACACACACACACATATAGATGGAAACGCTCGTGCGCTCGAGCTTTTATTCTGGTCTCTCCGTGTTTCCTCTCGGGCTTTTTAGAGCTCTGGCCGGAACTGGAAAGGTTGGCTTCCGAGCGCTTGTTCCTGCTCTCGCTATCTTTTCCTTTCTTTTTCCATTCTCTATCTTGGGTTTCATGGTAGAAAAAGCTCCGTGGAGGGAAAACGCACCGAGAACTCATTTATCAGTGATGATGAAATTTTCTCCGAGAAATTAGAGAATTGGAGAGTTAATGTGTAATTTGATGTAATAAGAGATGGAAAAAGGCATTTTTTGTTCAGTGGAAAATATTGATAACGAAGATAATTAAGTAAGAGTCGCTCTTGAAGTAAAATATAATATGTTGGTGTACTCGAGCCAGTAAAAAAATAATCGATAATACCTAGGAGAAAGAAAAAAGAAAATGGTAAATTATTATCGAATATGCAATTTCCTTTTTTCTTTCTCGTAGCCGACGAATCACGGCGAATCATTGAGGGATCGCGGATCTCGTGGATTCTCTTTTTTTTTCTCACTCCCGTCGCGATAAATCAGAAAAAAATGCGAAGAGAATGCGTGGTGAGTAGCGGGGAGCCGCGACACGCGAGTCGTTATATTTAAGTTAATGGCGCGGTATAATAAAGTTAATGGCTTTATGATAGCCGTTCAGGGGAGAGAGTGAACAACAGAGAGTATATAGTACGATGTTTTTGTATTTCCTTCTCTCTCTCAGCCTCTTTGCGCTCTCGGCAGCTCGAAACTCTTTTTTGCATTGGGGAAAAAAAGAACAAAAAAAGAAAATTATATGCAAAAGAATTCGAGAGTCTTCACGAGGGAAGAGTCGCGCGAGCCCGTCAGTCAAAAAGTATCGTCGGGAACGAGAATCGTCGAGAGAGTCCATTTTTAGTGTGGACCCCATCTTCCTGCTTCTCGGGATGGACGGAGTCATGAGGCAAAGGGATGGGGTGCAACTATATAGGCCATGCCACACTGGACAGCATTCTTTTTCTTCCTTAGTTATTCTCTCTCTCTCTCTCCTCTCTCGTCGTTCCGTACGTCTCTCTCTTATGACGCGAGACCTTTCTCTTCCTTTATCACATCGTAAAGTTCTAACGATTCTAACGTAGCA
Organism: Netelia virgata; assembly: GCA_951802705.1. Taxonomy (NCBI): domain Eukaryota; kingdom Metazoa; phylum Arthropoda; class Insecta; order Hymenoptera; family Ichneumonidae; genus Netelia; species Netelia virgata. The sequence continues at coordinate 7,385,151 of OX637868.1, forward strand.
ACACCTCCCTAAGAGAGTTTATACATATATACTGGAGAAAAGACACGAGCGATCAGGAAGCATCCAGCATCATAGACAAGAGAAACACGCGATCGACGGAGAAGCCGATTACTCTTCATTTATAAACATAAGTATATACCTGTGACAAAGTTTCAGACGAATGCAAAATCGAACATTTTAGTTCATAAATAAATTTTCTCTGGCACGAATAAAATGTATTTCAAATCAATGCTATTTATCTCGACAAGTCGTGAATTTTACGTTTCAACGAATCACATCGGATTCGAAGAAACGCTAAACGATCGCGAATGTCATTTGCGATTAGAAATTGTAAAAATTAACTTCTTATCTCGTTGTAGTCGTAAAAAAATCAGTGACGTGAACCGACACTTCTAGGATGACAGTGAAATAAAAAATAAAATTAAGATTTTGCGTGAATGTAAGTCGGTCGTTTGGGTCGCTTAATAGATCGTTAACTCGCTCCTTAATGCATGCCCACTGAACAATTATTTGTAATATATTATTCCGTACGTGAAAAAAATAATGTTATAGTAACAATGTCTATATACACGTTAAAGGAATATATATATATATATACATTTATGTGTGTGTGTATGTGTGCGCATGTGCCACATATGTTTAGATGAGCTATTCAACTGTCCACACAAGGACGCGTTTTGTTGTTGGGAATATATATATATATATATATATATATACACACATATATATATACTCAACACCGTCATCGCTATGGTCGCGGCCGCGAGATTATTGCCGTTTAAACGAGCCACACTTTTCACCGCTAGTTAACGTACACACATCTAATAAACATGAAATATAGCGACAATAAAACAATCACCGTGTAATACCGAAGCGGCAACCCCGCAGCTCGAACATACGATTGCAAACGCGCACGAGCTGCACGGCTAAACGAGACACGAGAGGAGTAAGTGAAATTAGATAAATTTTGAGTTTTTTTTTTACACGCAACCACGAAACACGGCTGAGGTGTGCATACGATATAAAGTAAATTTTGATTTTTTGGTTCTTACCTTGGAGGAGCTTGGATTATGAGAATGAGCGGATGATAAGACTTCGACCCGACTGCATGAGGATTTCTGTAAATAAAAAATAATGATTAAAAACGTGAAAGTATTCTTTTTATTTTTATGAAACAATGGAAAAATCGAATCGATCGGCTAAAATTCCGTCGGAACGGAATAAAATCTATTGGGTCGAAATACGAGTTATCCTTGCACTAAATGAAATTTGATAAGTACTTAGTTATTAAATAAATTTTAATCGAACGGTCGTCACTCGAATAATAAAAATATTTCAAGTTTGTTATTTCTTATGAGAAATATTGTTACGATCGGTCTCGCGACGTATGTTTCAGATCAGAGCGAAGGGACGAGGCTTTAGAGATGAGGGTCGTTCTCCGGGATCGAACAACAGCCGACGAGGAGGTGCCAGGAAGCGAAGAGGTCACAATTTGTACGACATCGCTCGGTAATTCAACGCTTCCTCAAACGACGACGTTCCATATTCATATTGAGCTAAGCGCGTTTATTAGCGAGACAATAGCGGCCACTCGATGAGCAACACCTCGTAAACCTCGCTTCGACGAGCTCTCGTTCTCCAGTAGCACGCGCTCGCACAATCCTCCTTTAACTCTCCCGCGTTAGGTATGTTGTAAATGCGATAAATAAATATACATATATATATATCTAATATCTAGCTAAAATCTCGTCCACGCTAGAAAATCTTTCGCAATCGCACGTATAACGTAAAAACTATTTTTTTTTTTCACGTTGGATCCATTACGATGAAATGTAATTGTAAAAAAAGTGACAAGTTTCGTTCGAATTTATCGAATTTCACTTTATTTCTGTAGGAAACCACGTTTCCGAGAATCCTTGAAAATTCCTATAGGAATGAGGTCGCGGGCAGTAAGCGGCGAACAATTATGCTTTTTCTATTTCTATTTTTCTTACGCGAGATCGCGAGAAAGACGAGAGACGGAAAGAGAGATCTGTGATTCAGGGTTTTTTAGCCGACCGTCGGACGAGAAAATGGCCGCCGCGTTGCATCGCCACGGGCAGTGCCAGCGACGAGAAAAAAAGAACTCGGCAGCCCGCCCCCATTCTCCGAGATGTAACAATTCTACAAAACTCAAGCTACCGTTCCGAATTTTTAAATGCAAATTTTTTTAATGCTCGATATTTACCTTTCGTGCGATGTGAAAAAAAATGTTCTCTCCTATTGACGTTCTCGAACGAGCGCGTTTGATCACAGTTATCATCGTCGGCGCTCGCCGTCGGCCGGACGAGACGAGTGGAAATTTATCGAACGGGAGCCACGAGAGAGCGAAACTCGTGTGATTTTTTCTTTGTTTTTTTTAAGAACACAAATTTCTAAAACACAGCGGCGATGGTTACTTTGGACGAGCGCGAATTCGCAGACTAAAATTGCTGCGTGTGTGTCAGCCCGGCGCGCCGTCGGAATCGAAACTGCCCCGCGAGCTTCGTAGGGCTAGGAAACAACGGCGAGTAGGACGCACTGCTACCAGAGACTTTTCGGACAGGGAGGTGTGGAATAAAGAGAAAAATGAGACGAAAAAGAAAAAAAAAATAAGTATACCCAACGGCTCTCTTGGTCGTCGCGACACGGCCTTGGATCAGCCTCGGTCGCACTCTTTTGGCTCTAATAGTGTGCAACGGGTGGACGAAAGGAAGTAAACAAAATTGGAGTATTGACGGAAGGGACACCGCGATGTTCTTTTGCGGCTTAGCACGAGTTCGGTGAAAGCTGAACAATTTCAAGGACTCTCGTCAGGGGGGTTGCCGTTGGAATGCAATCGATGAGTTTTTTTTTATCCTAACTAAACGCCATAATTTCACATAAATTGTCTCAAACTGCAGTAATTCTCTATATTTATAACTATTTGATCAATTTTTCTCAAAATAGAATAAAACTTATTGTTATTTAATTTTATTCCATTTTGTTTCACTTTATTTCATAAACAATTTTGTTTTCCTAGTGGACTCGACTTCTGGACGATAAATTTTCTTTCGTCGAGGCAAACAACAATCTCTTCTAACAATAGCTTAACATTCTATTTTCTAAATTCAAATTCAAAATTCTCTCGTAGTCCCAGAGGGTGAGGAACCTCGAAGCAAAAAACAACAATGGGGGCTGCCTCGCTGCGACACGGCCTTGAGTCTCTATTAGGACTGAGAATAGCTGCAATGACCGACGGTAGAAAAAAATTGGAGTATATTGACGGAAGGAAGAGCTGTTTGGAAGGGTGAAAAAAAGGTGCCATTACGAGGGTTCGAGTGGCGGCTGGGTAAAAGTGACCTTCGTCAATATATTCACGAGCCGTGGTATACTCGGAATCTCCGGAATGTTTTCTGAACGCAATTTGCCGAAAGTATTTCCTAAAACGAAATTTCCATAGATTAAAAAAATCCAACTGCATCAAGAAATAATTTTTTTTCGATAAACATGTATTTTTATTCGATTCGAACAAATTATTTTCACCTATAATAGGTTCGATTAAAACGTGCGAAATGTTGGTTAACCGAAAGAAAAACTTCCTCGAAATCATCAAAAAATCGTTAAATAAAAATTAACTTTGTTGTCACAACGTAAATCAATTTTTTTAGTGTATGGTGTAATTCAACCGTTTTCCGTCGGAAACAGAAACCGTCTGCGGCCTCGCCGGCCATCTTGGCCGTTTCTCCCCGTCGCCCTCTCCGCCGCCGGTAACTCGCTGATATCACGGATCCGTGACTTTGATGGCGTCCCGGAGTTGCGATAAGGGTTGTTTCAACCCTCTCCTTTCCCTCGTAGCGAACATCACCGCTCGCACACCTAACCTAACCTAACCTAGTCCAACAGTGGCATAGAACGTCCCTTCGTCCTCTAAGAATCGCTCTCGGGCCTCTTTCGACGGACAAGAGGAAAAAACGAGGAAACTCGATAAAGAACGTGCAAAAGAACGCGCAAAAGAACGAGAGAAAATGTCTCCCTTTTCTCGCGACATGCTTTTTGCTTCGAACGTTTTCCCCACACGTTTTTCGCTTCGTACCTCCTCTCTCTCTCTCTCTTTCTTTCTCTCTCTCTCTCTCTTTCTTTCTCTCTCTCTCTCTCTCTCTCTCTCACGCTCGATCACTCTTCTCATCCAGAAAAGCAATCGTTCTGCGACCGGCGTGATGGCATAAATCGAAAGTCATAACGACGACGGCGTCGCCGACTCTAAGGCGCCTGGCGTCTTCGTCTCTTCGTTGTCATCGTATCATCCCCTATACACTTGCCTATACATCGCTCATTTCTTGCCTCTTTCTCTCTCTCTCTTTCTGTCTGTCTTATTCTCTACACCCTCTACCACGGTCCACCTCATCAATCATACAGCTTTTCGAGATATCACTTTTTTCAATGCTTCTCTAGCGTCGAATATTGTTGCGTCTTATTCTTATTTGTCAACGTTATATTGACTCACGTAAACAAAATAAGGTGTAAAATCGAATGTTTTTCTCACCACGTTTGTTTATAACTTTAAGTTTGTTAAATATTCTATTTCAAAAATTTTTCTTGAAAACTTTGCGAGATATACGTAAAAGCTTTTGTAAACTCCTGGGAGTATCGCGAACGATGTGTGTGCTCGCTATAGAACTCGGTAGAAAAAAGCGAACGATCGGCAAACATGCGAAGCACGCTCTATGCGGACCAGAGAGCTCGCTCTAACGCAGTGATGTAAGGCTCACATGCTCTAGGGTCTTGCGTCGTACATATACATAGGAAACACACAGCATTCTCTTCCTTCCGTTCTCGTTCGCTCGCGCTTTTCGTAATATACGACTTCCGTACGTTGATGGAATATTCGAAAAATCCGTGCGACGCTTATCCCCCCTGGTGGCCGTGCTATTGACGATAAAAATACAAGTGAGAGAGAGAGAGAGAGAGAAAGAAAGAAAGAAAGAGCATAACGTATTCTCCACGACGAAGAAATACGTGACGTAAGTACCTTCCGTCTGACCAGTTCCCTCGATGGAAGAAAACCTTTTCGATATTCGTGAAAGATTCGAGAAAATGAAATTATAAAATAAAAATATTTTTCACCCCCTTGAGATCAAAACCGTTCCTATTGAAATAATTTTAATAAAAATTTGTTTGCGATTAAAGGATTTTGTAATAAAGTTTAAATTTATTCCAATAAAACGAGAAAAAAATATTCACTTTTTAAAAAGTAATAGTTGAAGGTAAAAATGGTGCAAAATTTAATTTAATGGCTCGTTCGTCGTTCTGACCGGATTAATGACACTACAAATTAATCACTTGTATAATCAACAAAGCAAAAAAAGGGATTAATATCACGATGATTCATCTATTCCATGAATAAATAAGCCCGCAGGATTAAACATTCTAGCGTGTTTCGTCGAAGCAAATCCTCGAGATCTTTTTTGATTTATCTTGATGCTCACCTTTCATCGTGTTTTCTAGCCGAGCTAAAAGCGATATAAAACCGAGTCTCGCGTGTGTTCGCAGCACCCGCGATCTCTTGGTTCGCGAAATGTAAATGCCAAACGCGAATAGCAACGAGCGTAAAGTTTCCTATCCTCCATTCTATACATAAACATATACACACATATGTATATATAGACACATATGGCGTCTACACGTGTATTTAAATGTAATCAACATCGAGCGGGTGAATTAATTCTCTGAATAGATAGAACATATTGTACGATACACGTGGAAAGCAAACAAAAAACAGCCGGCGTGAATCGCAGTGAGACTAGTTCAAACGTGACTCACGATCCGATAAACTCCCCTTAATCTCTCGCAATACGTAGCGTTATCTACAGACGAACGCTTATTGCGCTAGCGTGTACGTGGGCTTTTTCGAAGTACACACGCCGTGGGATATTTTAAACCGAGATAAACGTGACAAATTTCCTGTGGTGGCGAGAAACTACTATTGAAGTTGTAGCAGATTTAACAAAAATTCTATTTTCGCGAATTTAACAATTTTTTTCCCCTTTTCAGTCACGAAAATTGTATTATTTTTATAAGAAATTAAAGCCATTTGAAAACGTCGGAAGATTTCTGATAGGATTTGATCTTGAAACCTGGAGAAATGGAACCAACAAATTTCTCTGTTTTTCACTCAGCCCTGAGAGTCTTAAAAAAGTTGGAATTTCAAGTGGCCATAACTCTGCCCCCGTTTGATCGTTTTAGAAACTTAATGTTCCTAAAATCTCCTGGATAGTCTCCGGAGATATTAGTTGAGTTATTTTCAAGAACCTCATTTTTGTGGCAGCGTTGAAACGTTGAAAAATCTTCAAATTGAATTGACAAAAAAGTCACAATTTTTGTTTTCAATATTGATCATCCAACTTAGAAAACCTGTGATAAATTCTCAAAAATAAGTGACCCAATAATAAACAGTAAATAATTTCGATAATTCAGATATGAAAATTCATATAAAAATTATTTGGTAATATACGATAAAAAATATTTTGGCAAATTTTCATCTCGTTTTATATTGGCGAGACGGGCGATTCTCATGTGGGTGGTTTAAATACACGGAATATATATCGTCCTGTGCAAGATCCACAGACGCGGTACGTCGTAGCAAAAACAGTATCTTTCGCAGCTTCGTCTCGCGAACGCTTCAGGATCTCTCCCGGTTGGTGTTAATACTCTGTCTCGCTCTTTTTCTTCCCGAGACTCTCTCGCGACCTCGCGCATAAAATCTCGAATTTAGCAGGCTGCATCCGTCGGACTTTAGTACATAGCGCATGTACACTCTGAAACATTCTCTCTCGCTGCGCTCTTTCCCTCTTCCACGCGCGCGAAAGCTCGGCGATCATTCCCGGGAGATATATCGCATATATACATATATACATATATATATATATATAGTAAATGGACCGTACGAAAATCCTGAGAAAAATAAACGGTTATAAAAAGAATTCTACTCGGAGATGCTGACGCTCTCGTGTTACCTTCGCGCGACCGTAGCCTCGGACATGTCGTTTCACGAATCTGCCCAGATAATCCGACTGTTTACCGTCCGGAGCTGCGCAAGCCGGGGAGGATGTTTCCACGGGAGGACACGAAATGAGATAAATAAAAAGGGAGAGAGGAAAGAGAATGTGAAAAAAAATCGTCTCACGATCGAAAAATCAAAAGTATAAGTCCGCGGTTCTCCGTTGAGCGTAGAATGGGGAAGTATTTTTAGAAGATCGATCCGAGATGTTTTTTTTCTGTGGCAACGTGCAGCAGATTTTTTTGAGAAGTCTTTTTTAGAACTCGAGCCACCATTCTCGCTTAGGGGTGCGAGTGGAGGAGGGGTGAGCTCTACTGTTACGACAAGGGTATCTCTTAGGGGCTATTCCTATGCAGCAAAAGCCGGAAATGTTACGGATTATAAATTTCCTTCTCGCTGTGACGGATCCGCCCTATGAATTCCCTCGTACGAGACTCTTCGCTCCCTTCCCTCGAGCATTATCTCTTGCCCTTTTCTCTCGATCGACGACGATATTTCCGCTCGTAAGAACGGACAGCGTACTTGCAGAACACGCGAATACAATTATCTTCCTTTTTCCAAAGTTATTTTTTACATGAAAGATTTCTTTTCTCTTCTTTTTCGTTATAAGTTGCCCTCTTTTCTTTCGTCGAGGCAAAACTCCCTCGTATATTACGTCACGTTCACGATAGATCCCTCCTCGCCTTCCTCGTCGGTGGCAAGCCACCCCTTTGTGGGCCTCGAGTCAACGAACGTGGTAGCGACTATAGCACGATCGCGTTCCCTCTGGCGTTCGTGAGGAGGAATGAGGGGAGGTAAGGGAAGTGGAAGAAAAAGAAGAGAGAGAGAGAGAGAGAGAACGAGAACCAGAGGAAAAAAATACGAAAGAAGAAGTGGAAGCAGAAGGAGTCGATGGGCGGGGTATAAGACGTTTCCTCGGTGGGAGGGATCGAAGAAGTCGAGAGAAAGAGAGAGAGAGAGAGAGAGAGAATGGAGGGGATTCACCTCTCGTTTCTCCTCACGAAGAGCAGTGAAAACCCTCATCTCTCGTCTACGAAGATCTTTCTCTCTTACCCTGGAGCACATACCTTGCACACATATATATATATATATATGTGCACGCGCCTCTATATATCCCGTACTATACGACTAACAGAGAGAAAGAGAGGTGTGGGAGGGAGATACGCGCTCGTAAAATACGAGAAGCTCTCGCGCGCGCACACGAGGATCTACAAAGAAAATACGAAATTACGAAGTTGGCTGGCAAAGACGACGACGACGACGACGACGACGACGATGACGGCGACGACGACGAGGAGAAGGCTCGTATACATACCTCTCGAAAATCCAAAGAATTTGCTTTATTTCCATCTCCCTTTATCCCTAAAGCACGGTCCTTAAAATTTCAAAAAACATAATAAAATTCAATTTTTGTTCCAGCATGTTTTTCCTTGAGACTTTTGTTTGAATATTAGAAAATTAATTACGACAATACGAGAAAGTAGAAAATTGTTCGACACGTTTCGTTGTTTTTCGTAGGGAAAATGGAATCGGTAAAGTCTCGTACCGTTAAACGGAAGGGTTGAAAAGCGAAGGGGTGTGTTTTATTTCGAAAACAAAAACCCATTCTCCGATACCAGACAAGGGGTAGGGTTTTATGTCATGGTATGTAGCTATACGTATATATTATATACACGGATATCGCGACCAACCCCACGAATTTCATCTCGACCCTCGCAGCCAGTGTTAACTGTAGATAACGGCCAACCCGCGACACGACACTACGCTACAATGCCAATACTGGCTGGTTGGATGCTGCGCGAGAGCCTAGGGTGGGTCTTTCGCCGGGCGCTTGCATGTACGTATTCGTGGCTGGGGGTTGTGGTTTTCAACCCTTTCCATCACGACCGAATCGTGCTCTCTCGTGTGCGAGATTCGCTCACTCTATCGCCCTCTCTCTCTCTCTCTCTCTCTCTGCCTCTCCCTTCCTCACCCTCATCTCGACAATAACTCTCGTACACTCCTCTGTCTGTTGCGAGCGGGATCCACCATAGTGAAAAGCCTCGTATACCGGGGGGCGTACGTGCGATATATAATGGGCACGTACCGACTCCGCTATGCGATTCGAGAGAGGGTTTTGCAACACGCCGGTAGTCAACGCGTTGGCCTACCCTCGCAGACCGTAAAGTCCACGTATTTAATTTACTGAATAATTGGAATCAAGCTGCCTCATTTGTGTGCGGTCCGGGCTCGCGGTGTTCCCCGCGGCGCAATCCCACGGCAACCAAGCCTTCCCCCATCCACAAAGGAGAAACGAAAACTACCCTCGGACGCAATTTCCAGCGAGAGCATTTGCGCGAAAGAGCGACCTCCCGTCGGGTTGGGCTTACTCTCTCTCTCTCTCTCTCGGGCTCACCGTATGCGGTCCCGCTCGCACCTTGATTAGGAGATTTCTATGCCCTCGTAAAAGATGGTTATTCATAGTCAATTTACGCTGGAAACAAAATCCACCGGCATTTCCAATTTAACGTATTCGGGATTTGAATCGGGTTTTCGAAAGTCGAACGATTCGCGCAACGTTTTCTCTCGGTAGAGGCAAAATTTTGAGGGATTTTTTCTTTTTTTTCAGAGTCCAGAGTTTCACGAGGAATAAATTAACGTTACGGGCCATGAGAGGCAGCCTGTCTGGGATCTTGGTTGTGACGTTAAATTCCCCGTCCCTCTTGCTCTCTCCCTCTGTATTTAATTTACTGAATAATTGGAATCAAGCCCCCGTCCTCATTTGTGTACCGGAGAGGAAGGGAAGTTGAGCGAGAGACGCCATTTAGGGAGCTGTAGTTGTTCAAAACGAAAAGCACTCCGCCCCTCTAACAATTTCAAGACTACAGACGAGCGTATCGAGCGCGTAGCCCTTTCGCTGCGAGGGAGAAGAGATAGCCTTTGTATAGCGTTGCGGGGTAGACGGTAGCTCTCTCTGTGGGATACCGCTGCGGAAGCTTGATGAGGAGATTTCTGCGCCCTCGTAAAACTGCGCCCCACCCAACCCCTCAAGAGAGAGAGAATGAGAGAGAACCACCCTCTCGCGCTACGACAGCATAATGGGAATCCCTTCTTCTCGCATCTCTCTCTTCCTCTTTCTCTCTCTCGCTCTCGCCCCTTCGCGTTCGCAACGAGCGCATTGCTTCAGCGAAAGCCAACCCCCCAAAACCTATCGGGCCCCGGGAGGCTTGAATAAAGATGGCCAGATAATGCCACGAGGGAGTTTGCGGAACGAGATAGACGCCCGTAGAAGGGATTATCAGGAAGAACAGTTGTGGGAGCTGCGCAAAGGGGTTGGTCACGTCCGTGTGTAACCGTGCAAATTTAATGAGTACCTAATTCATCGCGACGTCTTTCAGTTCTTTGTTTCATCAAATTTCTGGCAAACAACTGATTCTTTATCCAATTTACTTGATAACAAAATTATAACTTATTACTTTCAAAATTACAAGCTTGTCTGATAATTTCGAAAATAAGGGATTTTAGGACCTATTTTCGTGTTCATAGAGATTCAACATTATTTTTCATCATAATTCTCGTCTCCATTCGTTCGATCCCACTTTTTTCCAAGCAGCTCTATTTTCCTCTTACCTCAAAAAAAAAAGTGGTAAAAAGCTTTGAATTCCATCAGATCCGTGAGGAAGGTTGTGTTCCCGGGTTCTGGGAAAAAGCGGGAGTGAGCGAACCTTATCAAACTTTTCCAATATAGAACGAGAATATGGCGGGATAGAGGATAAGCGTTACCGCAGATAATGGAAGTGCAGAGAAAGAGGGAAAGAGAAAAAGAGAGGGTGAGCAAGGTAAAGATAGAAGCCATGGGGATCGCAAGCTGGAAAAACCCTGCAGAGTGATGGGGGTGGCTGCTGGAAGCAGAGGGAAGCCCTAGGATCATCGGAAATGGCGCGCGGTTGTTACAGGAAGGCAGAGACTGTGAAGAGAGAGTAAGGAGAGAAAGAGAGAGAGGACGAGAAAGAACGACCGGTGGTTACAGGATTAAATAAGTGGCAAGGGGTTTGAGAGAGGATTTTGCTGCTGATGCTAGGGGTGAGGATATATATATCCTCACCCCTCCCTACACTCTCCCGTACGAGCTATACGTATCCCTAATTCGGTAGTAGTTCCCGGGGGCGCGTTCATCTATTCTCACCAGCACACGCTAGTTTGCTGAAGCCGCGCGTGTGTTCACGCGTATATGCGTGCATTTTTTGTTCCCATGTGTGTCTGTTCTCCAACACGGTGTGGGCTAACCACGTTGTTTCTAGATAGAACAGCGTGGTGCTGGCAGAAGAGAGCGCTGGGTGGAAGGAGGGGGTAGAAGGATAAACTGAGAAAGAGGGAGCGAAAGATTGGTACCGGGGGAATTAGGTCCGCGGAGTGGGGGAAGCTGGGCTACCCTGTATACCGGTTCTTCGCGCACATGCGCTCTACGAACGAGCAGAAGCAGAAATCGATGGCCGCGAGGCTTCTCCCCTCTCCCGACCCACCGTGGCTTGTTTGCTACGGCAGCGAGATCCAGCTTGCCGCTGTTGCCGCGGTGCGGCGGGCTATCGAGTGGAAGGAGTAATGGGGGGGGGGGGGCTAGAAAAAAATGAAGGAACTCAGCCAGAGACCGAAGAGTAGGGATGACGACGGCAGCGAAGAAGGGAGAGAAGACCTTCGTCACATTTTGGATTCATTCGATTCACTCCGGAATACAAAGTATCCAATAAATGTCCAGAAAAATCGAAATGCCATCTTCGAGGATCGTAGTGAAATGGAAATTCCTGATGGAATATTAATCGACTATTAAACGTCTCTTTCGTTGGAAGACATTGTTTCTTGGGTTATTAGATGTGTTATCGTTTCAGGAGTAGATTAATGCGAGAGAGACAAAAGGAAGGGTGAAGGAGAACTGGAATGGAAAGTACGTTGACGTGGGTGTCCGCTCTGAGACAAAGACGTTCGGTAGCTTGGAACCTTTCCAGCGATCCTGAAGAAAGAAAATTACGGAGGCTGAAAGACCTGGGTGGTCCGACTACCGCGAGCAAGACGTCGGAAACGCAGAACTTCCGAAGCGTTGCTCTCATGTTCGAATAAATAATGCCAATGAACGTGTACATTCAACGTTACTGAAGTCCCTTCGTTAAGCCCGCACTATAACAGCCTCCATGAGCTCCCAAGGCTGTACAAATTAACCCGAGCTGACGCCACGAATCTCTCGTACTGAAATCATACCAGTTACCAGTTACGGACCGAGCTTTACTGGTAATCACTCGCATCCTGTGGCCCCGTGCATATAACCGCAGGGATTTCACTAGACGTAGAGTTCTGCGAATTTATCGCCATACCCTGGATTATAACCAAGCCCATGTCGGCTATTCCCCGTGTTCAAATCTCGAATCTGCGGTACACGCATCGATAGACGACCGACACATGATGGATTATGTAGTGGATGGTCAAGAGGGTACATGGAATTTTCGTGTAATGGGGCGTCTCGAAGCGGGATGAGTTGGGGATAGATAGAAAGATGATCCACACAATGAAACTGACTTGTGACATTTTGTGCCAGTGAAATCCTGGGACAAAATTACCACAAAAATTGGACCATTTCTTGCTGAATTATTCTTTTTTCTACCAAACGATGGAGGGTCGGCGAAATTAATGAATTTCGCGACGATGAGTGCGGTCTGGAATATTCCGATCAGTTTGGTTCAGGAAGATATTGCAGGATACCGGTCAATTTCATGATGCGAATTTCCACCCTCTCACGCAACTCATATATAGCTGGGGAAGGGTAGAGGTTATGTACCCAGGCACATACGCCACGATACGTAACATCCATGTGAATCCTGTTAAAGCGTGTATACAGCTTTATGTACGCTCACGGATGGCCAACGCTGCTTCCAGCAACGAGGAGGACCGTGAATGGTTGATAACGGCAACAGCAGCAGTACACCTCCGGCAAACTCCGTAATTACTTCTTCCCTCCCCCCTCGCCATTCCTCTATAGTACTCCAGCTCCGACAACTTGGTCCTCCGTGGTGTTGTAGCCCTGCGGCAAGATACTGTACACCGTCGCACCGTGTATGGCCTCTCTGACGTTTTGCATCATTTAATGCTGAAATTACGAGATGGTAGAGAGGACGATCCAGAGACTATTCATGGTCGTAGACCAGGTATGCGTTACTTTGGTACCAGCTTCGAGTTATAATATATGACTATCGTGGACAATCTTTGCAAACTCGCTGCGTTTACCGATAAATCAGCCTCAGGATTGTGAGCACCAAAGGAAAAAGTGCCCAAAGGAGAGTAAATCGAGCTTGGTAAGGACTCGTAGCAATAATTTTCTACGTCGATTATTTAGGGCAATGAGGAAGCTGCGCGAAGTTAATACTTCCTTCGTGCAAGAATACCCATATCCTTGTTCCTAAGGGCAACGAACAAAGGGTCCTGACTTCAGGGGGATATCCTTTTCAGGATCGATATACCTGGACGAGCAGAGTTACGCTTCCTGACGTCGGTGGGTCTTGGAACTTTCTCGCAGGACCCCCTCGATGTCGGTACCGACGACCCTGCGAAAGTCTGCAGGGACAATCTTCCTTACCAACGAACGCCCTCAGGAACGCATCGACCGATGGGAAAATGAGAATCGCTCCGACCTCGCCATGGTACGGTTGGGAGAATTCTTAACTACCATCGATATTGCAGTTTCCCATGCTTTCAGATTTTTGCGGAATTTTATTTTATTTGCTCGATGAATAACATAAACACTTTGCTATAAATGAGTCCTCGAAGGATACAATTTTAATAGAACGCATATTTAGCGTGTGTAAATTATTGTTTATTCACTGAGAAATTTGTTAAAGGTCGAGGAGATTTTTCGTTGAAAACAAAACAAAAATAGAAATCCGTAGACGCAAAACGCGCGTTTCATTGAAATCGAATGTCTCGTAATGTGGTCGAGATCTTATCGCTCGAGTCTCTTACAACAGCTCTTTGTTACCGTTTAAATTTATGAACGATAAAAGGTGTAAATTGTAATAATAACAGCTTCTCTCTCTCTCACTTCCGCTCTCCCTCCAGCTCTGGTTTATACGTGATGAAATCCCACGTAAGTGCGCGTTCCTATGTTTATTGTACTCTATTCGTACCGCGTCGCTGAAGGTGACGGTACGAGTAATTCGCAGCTATGCGTGTACTCTCCGTATTCGCATTGCCGGCAAAGCAATTTCCTGAACGATCGACCGACGTGAAATGTCCCACTTCAACCCTTCATCGACCGTTTACCCAACCTTAAAGAGCCGAAAAAATATGACGCTTTATATAGATCCCTCGTGCTCACGCTGAATCACAATTTTCTAAATGGTCGCAACGTTCCCTTTCGTCAGATGAACGAAAGTTAAACGGGCTCTTCTCCATAAACGCTCCGTTTTTTTAACCTTTAACCTGATTTTTATTCGTGCTTTTAACAACTGTCTCGTCTGGATTTTTGTTGTCCCATGCTAATTTTAATTTCTCGATAATTCTATCGTATCCGTGAATAGGATTTTAGTTTTGCGGGCCGAGCGTGGTCCATCGGACATGTTTGTACGTGGATTATGTCCGTCGGGAACGATGCGCGCGCAAACGAGCGCTCGCTATGATGGCCGCCACAGCCGGCGTTTGCCCGGAACGCGATTGGGCGAAAGAGCTGGAGAGGCTCGTAGTTCCCGGGTAACCCGAGGGGAAGAGCACGCCGAGAATTCAGGAAGGGATGAATGACCACGTTTGAGGTACGCCATTGGCAGAATTCCCATGAGGCGAGGCCTTCACTGCCTGGAAACATCGTGTTTCGGCGGCCATCATGAATTCCAACATGGCCGAACTCTCTCCGACGAGCTATATATAGTCTGTTCGTGTATACTCTGATTTGGGATTCGATCGTGAATATTCGATTAATGAATTCGCGAACAGGATTATTAAACCAAAAACAGGAAAATGAAGGAACGAATGAATTCTTCGGCTAATAAAATTCCAACGTATAAAATCTCGTAATTATTTATAATTCGAAAATTAATCGGACAAAAAGTAAACTCCTGACACCTCAGATTCGTTTCTCGACCTCCGGAAAATACCTAAAACCGCAAATCGAAAAGCTTTAAAAAAGAAAATCCATCTCGTCACAAGTAGATCATCACCGAGCACCATAAATCCGACGGTCTATAAATATTTGAGTTCTCTTACTTTTACGGTGGGGAAATGGGATAGACACGGAATATCCCCGTACTCGGGTACCTACGCGTCGAAGACTAGAGAGAAGATAAATCCAAGTCAAACAAAAGAAGAAAAAAAAAAGAGAAGAAAATTATCTCTCGTCGCGCACACACACCCCTCGCATCTCGTCACTCGTCCATGATTACTTCGGCCAACACTTTACCTGGCTCTTTGACACTTGTAAATCAACAAATATTAACTCACTAGCGTTGAATAAACATCGGCGCGCTAATGTTTGAACGACCGGTCGTCCAACGGGTTATCTACGAATCTACACACGTTATACACGTATAGTGCGACGACTAGCCATCCTCGCCCACGCTTCGTTACTCGCACACCCCCAGAGAACGAAAGAATAATAGAAAGAGAAAACCCGTCGAGCGTATCGATGACAGTTTTTTTTCGTTCCTATAACACGTAACGCACTTCGTATTTTGGAATGAAAAATTAAAATTAGAAAACATAATAATTTTTAGCGAGACAAGAATATTCCGCAATAACTTATCTCTCTCCTCACTCCTCCATATCCATGAAATTATTACCCGCCGCTTTGGTTACTGAGAACACGTAGGTATAATTACGATGTCGATCGGTATAAACCGATCCTTTTCTCCTCTCTTGAAGGTAACCGAGCTCGTACCACCTCGCCCCAACCCCCTCATAGTCCTTACTTCCGCAAATGTACATGCCGCTATACACGATATCCCTGTTTCTCTCATTCGCTTTCTCGTTTCATTCATCGTATTCCCTGTATTTGCCAATTAATAGATCGTACCGTGAGCAATCAACATTCGGTACGACCTCGTTAAAAACCCACTATCCGCGTCTCCCGACTACTCTGCGATACACGCGGGTATGTATCAGTGCATACGGTAAATTATGAGACCTGTACGTTTCTCTATAAGTTGCGAGGGCGCACTTAATGATAGTCAACGGTCCTGGATCAATTATTAATCAGATTTTCGATCGCTGTTTTAACACAGTCGAGGGGTAAAACGCCGTGGTAGTGCATGCGCGGCGAATAAGATAAACCGGGCGTTTTACGTAAAGTTGCAAAGCAATCCTATATAATGTACATCGTTACGTGTATAGACGTATACACATATATATCGGTGAATATATATATATGTGTGTGTGTATGCGAGGGATGAAGAGATGGCGTACAAGTGTTTACGACGCTAAATAATAATAACACGAAAGTTTATGAAGCTTGACAGGCTAATACCTCACGGGGTCATTACATTGCATCGTAATTATAATTATTATTACACGCTATAATTATCCACAGCTGAGATACTCGCCCACGAGCCGCGGGGAGAGAGGATTAAAATGGTAAGCGTGACACGCATTATTACGTATGTCTGAAGCTTTCGTGGATATACGCCTACGTATCGAACCCAATGTGGTCGTTGCATTTTCAAATTTAATTTCTTATACTTAGAAACGAGTGAATTTTCGGTTAAACGACTCGCGACGCGTTATTTTTTATCGGACTTTCACATTTATCGAAGGAGAAACACGTTGGAACGTAATTCGTAACTCTGTGAAGTGCGATCGACGAGATTTTCATGGAAGGGTCGAGTTGCGTATACGTTTTCGCGGAATAGTTCATTATTTCGGGATTTCGTTCGAAATATATTTGAACTCTTTGACGAAGTACCGCTACTTTATCAAAAGAATGCTGCATGAGTTGTATATTTATATATGTTCATGAATCACTCGAGAGAGTTCAAGTTCATTGATCCGCGAATTCTTGCCGCCGGTCTGGCGAATGATATCACGCTAGCGGGAGTTTCTCGAGAAACGCATAAAACTCCGACAAGAGAGAGAGAGAGAGAATGAGCGAGGGTATACGGTTGCGAGTACACACGAGTCATTATGTGTACGTACGTACGAGTAAGCGAAGGAACAGTCTTTATACCCGCACTACGACGACCGCTCGGTCCTTTTTTAATATATGGAGCATAACGAAAGACCGGAGTCAAAACGACGCCGACTTTGCTCGTATCTCGGAGAGATTTATTTTTACTTCTTTTCACCCCCCAAAGTGTGTTATATTCTCTCCTCTCGCGTGATCGAGGCGCGAGAATGAAAGATGAACCACGTAAGCGATAAAGACGATTATTTGGCAGATGTATAGTACTCTGTGTTTATGAAGAATGGATGACGCGTTGCTGGGACGGATAATGTTTTTCAAAGAACTTGTAATCTTTCATCGTTCGAGATCAATAGAAATTGGTTGTATTATTGACAAGTTTTTGTTCTTCTTGAATAATGACGTAACGTTTAACAATTTCTTGATTCATTACGAAAAAAAAATCCTAAAAATTGTTCATTAATATATCTTATCGATTATTGTCATCGTTGACGAACAATATGAGGTGGAGAGGTTAGAAACAATACTGAAATAAGTAGGTACTCGTGTAGCTCCGTATACAGAGTATACCTACACCCTCTCCATCCTCCCCATCCAATCCTATCACCATACAACAACGCTCGACGCACCTGTGAACCTTTATGGTTGAATAATAAAAAAAAAATAACTTTTTTTATAAGCTAAAGAGAGATTTCTGTATCGAAACGCGAATTAAAAGAATTTCGAGCAAAAATGAATAATAAGAATACATAGAATTAAACAACAGTATAGAATTATCACAAAAAAACATTAATAATCCGTTTAATAAAAAAATATCGTTACTGCGTCAGTTCATGAAAAATTGGTTTCGTCCAATTTGTATCGATGCCGGACCAATGGGATCGATCGATTTACATCCAATAAAATAGATTTTTTATACACAATTTTGCACGCACGTTATAGTCTAGGAATTACAAAGTAGGTACTCGCAGATATCGATCAAAATATCAATTAAAATATCGGATAGAACGATGATTAAAGAAACTAAATGCTACTCGAGGAGTCGAATTGCCCGTCGGTGAGTGAGCTTAGGGTTCGTGTCCCAACTTTTTCCACATACCTTTAAATATCTTCGGAAATTGCACGTATCTTTCCCAACTGAAAATCCTCGACGTCCTATGTCCGATCTGGCAATATTTCCAATGGCCCAATTAATTTCAATAGAGCCTACCGATGGATTCTCAACAACGCCAATTGTAACATAAACGTTGAATTATCACTGTCGTCACTCTCACGCACAGAGCACCGAGTCTCGTCCCTCGTTTCCGTCGATTCTCGTACGGTAAATAACTCTCATAATCACGATCCTTTAACGTCCTTTCTCACCCTCCTCATTATCTATCATCACTACTAAATTATAATTTGTCCAACCCCGTCACACTTTTTTACATAACCAAACTGTATCACGTGCGTTCCATCAATAATACGTTTCTTTATCGATCGATTACGACGTTCACGGGATAATCGATCAAATTTCAGGATTCGCTAATCCCCATAAAATTTAAGCGA
Organism: Netelia virgata; assembly: GCA_951802705.1. Classification (NCBI taxonomy): domain Eukaryota; kingdom Metazoa; phylum Arthropoda; class Insecta; order Hymenoptera; family Ichneumonidae; genus Netelia; species Netelia virgata. The sequence continues at coordinate 7,403,882 of OX637868.1, forward strand.
CGAAATCATCGTTTTATATTACTCCTTCACGCGCAAATTACTTCGTTTTTAATTGCATTTAAAAAAAAAACGAACGTTATGAAAAATTTAAACGTCCATTAAATTCAACAATTAAACCGCGTAATTGTGCTCGCAAACGCATCGTTACCACAATTTTGTTTTCATTCTCATTGCTCTACTATAGTTGTTACGTTCTGTGTGTGTGTTTATTCTTGTTTTATTTTACTTTTTTCGTAATACTTTATAGATACGAATTTAGCGAGTAACGTACGTAGCACAACGAGCCAAGAAAAGTGTTTTCCCTTTCTTTCTTTTTGTTTTTCAGCAATGTGGTCGACGCGTAAGACGATCGCGCGTTACAGTATCGGTTTCTTATTTCCTTGGCGCGCTTGCGTGCGTGCCAGACGCCAACAATGTACGTCGCGGCTCGTAGTGAATAGCACACAATATTTCAAGAGCATAACAATGGTCCGCCGCCGGATTTGTGAAACGGGGCTCATGGTATCTGCTGGATTGGACGCGCGTCGCGCACTCTGTGAGAGAGGAACAAACCCTCGGGTCCCTTAACGTTTTACTCGCATCGTGGTCTCTGCGCGCTCTCTCTCTCTCTCTCTCTCTCTCTCTCTCACTCACTTTTCTTCTCTGTGTTTCTTTCCCTCCCACTCCCACTCTTTCTCTCTCTCTCTCTCTCTCTCTCTCTCGCTCTCTCTTTCTCTTACCGTTCACCCCACCGATCCGATCGTACCGTTCCATCTCTCTCGTCTCGTGACGTCCGCATTATCGCGAGAAACGCGAAGCGCGCCGTTTTTCAGCCCCTCGCGCCATAGCGGATTCTTGGGCTTTGCGCGGGCCTCCCACGCCTCGCGCACCTCGAATCCGCGAAATCATCTCAGCGAACCAATGGCGCGACGCGCCGGGAGCGCCGACCAATCGGCGCACCCTTGGAGCGTCCCCACTACCGACTCACCAGACGCTCCAAGCCCAGATACTTCTCTCTCTCCCCACCACTCGAGCCGCCTGCCAGGAGTTACAGAATCGACTAGTCAGACGATGCCTCGTCCGCGTAATTTTCAGTGTTCTATCGTATCTATATGCCTTATCAATGCGTACGTATTTTTTTTTCTTCTTCGATTTTATCAATTCTATTTCTTTATCAATAATTATCTACGAGGAAAGAACGAAACGTGACGGAAATAACGATAAAGAAGTACCACGTTTGGGCGAAAATATTATTTCACATGTGACGAAAGCAACTGCAGTTTTACTGAATCGTCGTTGAGGTTAGCATCGGTGGTTATAAAAAAAATGGTATATGCGCACTAAAAAAGAACTCTTTGATCGCTTCGCGTATCATTCCTAGGTAAATTATATCGAAGAATTAAATTAAATTTTCGTAACAACGTTGAAAATGATTTGGTCACGTGTCAAAGCCATTTTGGAGACTGATTACCTACTAAGACCATCGTCACTTCCCATTGCTGTATTTTACAATTATCCCTCATAACCCCGTTGTACGTAAACCCCGTGACCCATGAATATCGAATGTACGGGACCTTTATCCATTCGCGAGTATAGTGCGACATAAGAACCCCAAGACGCCATACGTATGTACTCGAAAGAGCATTAAACTTCTCATATAGACGGAGACCCTCGAATGTACACGATGCTACAGAAAAGGCGGATGAGAATATCCTCTGTCCCTTCCTCGTTCGCCCTCGGGATAACGCGTGTTCCAATTATTCTTGTCACGACGGATCTCTCAAGAGAGCAACCCCTCTGGAATATTATATACGGACGATGACCGGATGCGAGACATAACATATCTCCGAAAGCGAAACTGAGAGCAGGGAGTTCTCTTTCTTTGTCTCTGTCTCTCTCGCTCTCTATGCTTGCGCTTCGTTTCTCGGAAGCTGCGAGGAGGACCACAGCCCGAATCGATCGGCTAGGGGAGCTTGGGCCGGGCAAAAGCCCGGGCCTCCTGCACACGCTCTGCTCTCTCTCTCTCGTTTCTGGCGGCGCGCGCTTTCCTTCTCTCTCTCTCTCTCTCTGTTTCTCTCTCCCTCCTCGCTATAGTCTAGTTCCCTTGCAAAGTCATGCGAAGCTCGACGTTTTCCGTTGACGCTGGTCGTTCTCAAAATTTTCCCGGAACGATGAATTAGAAGAGTTCCTACTGACGGAAAGACTCTCCCCTACTTTATGTTTTCTTAAAACCTCTCATGACGAATATTCGTTCGTCTATCAAAATTCTCAGCCATAAATACAATAGAAGGGAAACAAATTGTCGAGTACCGGTAAAATGTCTGCTCGGAATGCTTTCTGGAATGGGACATACTAATTATTATTACACGATAAGACTTTGGGAAAGTGATTCGGTATGACGGCGGGGTACCGCAAGAGTAATGGACGAGAAAAGTGTTTGTCCCGTTTGTCCCGGCGAGTGCGTAATACTATTATGTGCCCATCAGACGTTGTACCAGAAGAGCCGGTAGAGAGGAGCCCTCTCTCTCTCTCTCTCTCTCTCTCTCTCTCTCTCTCTCTCTCTCTCTCTCTCTCTCTCTCTCTCTCTCGCGATGTGTATCGCGTAATACCTAATACACGGCAGAAGCGAAGAACGCTCGGCGTTGTTGCTACTGCCGTTGGTGGTTCTCTCCTACTGGCATCGTACACGTCGACCTAGAGTCGTTGTTATATTTATCGTGATACTCAAATACGCTTTACGATCTATTAAACACCGCGTCAAAACGCTTCATGCCCCGGCGAACCGAGAAAAAGAGAGAGAAAGAGCGAACCCCGAACGATACTAGAAGACCTTTCAAACCTCGTGTTCACTTGCTCTTTCTCTTGCTGTCTACGTGCATACATATATATATATGTATATATTGATATGATATACATATACATGTATATATTCACTGAGACGACTATCTCGGGAAACCCAGCAAGTACTACTTACCGCGAAACACTTTCATTCCGCAACGCAATATAAAATAATATTAAATCGACGTTTGAATATTATGGTACGTGCCGTAAGCGTAAAATCAATGCCACGAACGAGACGTAAATATCTCGTAACTCGGTGTGGAATGACCATAATTAAGGATTTTTCATGAGCAACCGTCAGTGGCACGAAATCGAACTGACTGTCGACAAATCGACCTCATTTTTTCTTTTTGTTTAATTCTCTCCATGATTTTCAAATTTTTATTCGTCCGTTACTCCCACGATTCGGTACATTATATCGGTATTTATTTTCTAACTATCGTGGGATCAAACGAAAAAAAAGAAAATGATAAATTTTTATCGATTATTCGATTTAACTTATTTATTTCTTTATTTAGTTGTGAATTTATTCATTAACGAGAGACAATAAAAATTTAAACTCGAGTCTACGACGGGACTCGGGTGTCGCGAACGAACTCGTAGAGTCGAAACCCGTCCTTCGTTACCAGGAGGAACGTGTCTATTGTATGTTTGAACGTGCAATTAACACCTCGGGCCCAAGTGAACCTGCAGGTTTGTGCCGTTACTCGCGTGCTCGTCGTCTACGAAGTAATAACCGTCGAGAAACGTGCAAGTCGACGAAAAACACCGGCTGGTGTGCAGGCCTCGAGTTCGTTCTCTCTCGGTCTACCACCTGTCAATTAACGCATTTGTTCGTCCTTTATCACTGACTCCTCGCCCGCTGTACTTTCCCTCTTGAAATCGTCACGCGTAAAATATTCCTTTCACTTTTTATCAGTATATCCTCGCTGTTTATTTTTATCGCATTTACCGTTATTGCGCTGCGATTGTTATCATGAATTACACGATATTTATCATCTTCGTTGACGTCGACCATTTCGAAAAAGTTTCAACGAGAAAATTATTTTTCGGAAACGCGCGATGGTCGAATTAATTGGAAGTTTTTATTAAATCTGGACAATACTAATTCATGACAATATTTATTGTTTCTTTTTTTTTTGTAACGATTTTCGAACGCATCATTTTCATCAACGATAAATTTAACTTCGATGTTGTTACAATTTTACATGGGATTTCATATCATTTTTAGTTGAATGTAGGATGGGATTTGACAAAATTGTTGCACAAAAGTTGCGGTTTGAAAATAAAATTGAGAATTTCTCGTAATTCTTGAGTACCTACGCTGAGAACTCGATATGGAATACCATTTTTCTCAAGGATAAGCCTTAATGGCGCAGGCTGCATAGCCTGCCATATATCTTATGGTATACGCATGGGGAAGTCTTATTATTGTGCCCGGTACGTCAGCTCCGCAGATTGCTTCCGCGTTCCACCGCATTTTCGAAAACCCTTTTTTTTGCCGTTTTTTTCTCAACCGACCGTCCACTCTCGCGCTTATACAAGGTCCGTCTTAAAAGGCAGAGAGAACAGAGCGAGCGAGAGAGAGCAAGCTCAATTCGATTCGAGCATAGCCGAGAGAAAAAGTGCGTGCACGAGCACAAAAGGGCTGCGGTCGGTTTGTTGCCGGAAATATTTTCGGTGGCGTGGCTAATCGCGCGTTCATTTACCGACGAGAGTGCGAGTAAACGGGGGAGGAAATAAAGATCTGGGTTAAGGTCTCGGACTAGAAAAGGAACGAATACAGAACTGTCAAATTGTGACGGAATTGCTCGTCTTCCGACAGTCGCGAAAATAATTATCCAATCATTAATGATTTCATTATTTCGTGAATTTTTCAAATTTATTATTTTTTTTTTTTAATACGAAAATTCGAAATGCCCTACGATAGTCATCGAGGACAGGGGCAGGATATAATCAACGGTGATTCAACATTTGGCGTCCGAAAATTTCGACTCGGTTCGTTTCTTCGCTCGAGACCTTAACCCACATATTTATTCTTTATTTATTTTTTTGGTTCGCGTCATTCACTCGCACTCTCGTCACGCCATCGAAAATATGTCCGTCAACAAAACCGACCGTTCTTCGAGAAACGAGAGCGAAGCCTTAACACCAACGCGCGTTACAAAAGGACGATTTCACCGGAGATTGCTTCCGCGTTTGTGAAAAAAATACACTGCCGTCCAAGTTCTCGCCGACTACCCAATGTTCCTCGAATCGTCGGAAATATAATGGAAAAATGTGAAATTCGAGGGTTGAAAAAAGGTGAAAACGTTTTCGAGCTACTTTCTTGGATGGAGGATACAATTTTATTGCTTCGAGGTTTCGAAAAGTGCAAAAAAAATCTTCGTTGAAACATATTTTGGGAGAAGAAGATTTTACTACGCCACAACGGCTTATAGTTTTGCCCGGCTCATCAGTTCTTTGCACGCTTTGATCGGTCTCGCATCGTTGCACGTGTCGCGAGATATATTACTTTTTTTTTGTAAAAGAAGAATCGTAGATATCGATATATATATATACATATATATATTGCGTTGTTTATTGTATCGAGTTAATGAGTCGCGAATATAGTGACCTGAATTACGTGAAGTTAGTCACGCGCAAGCTCTCTCGCTTGTTCCGATCGTGTGAGTGTGTGCCACGTGTGTGTTCGAGCAAGTCGTTCTAGACTACGTAAATGTATATAGGTATAATAATAATAATATATAGCGGCGCGACTTTGGCTTAATTACGATGGGATATCGATGAGAGTAACGGGATTGGAAAACGCGACTTTAACGAGACCGATAACAAAATCAATCTTGGACGGTTCTGTCGTGCTGTCGAGCAGAAAAAAACCAACTATATACGCTCTATCGATCTCTCGCGATTATTATTTTTTTGTTCCGACGTGGACACGTATCTGATATAAATTTTACGACTATTTTCCTACTAAATAATTCATAATTTCGCTAAACTTTTCACGCGATCGCGTCGATATAATTTTCATTGAATTCAGTGCCAAGGATAATCGTAGGAAGAAAATTTTTAAAAAATCACGAAATCAAAATTTATAAAAATCGTCACGCGTTCGTAAATTTGTTTTTTCGTAATTATCGATTACACCGTTCGGTATCTTTCGTTGAACGTACGATTATTAATTCGTCTCTGAACGAACGATGGCGATGATGTCAACTCTACTTTGTAAATTCTGAACTTTGACAAAATGTCAAACGACATTTTCAACTGTTGCTCTCTCTCCCTCGTGGCGGAGAGAAATATACGCGCGTTGTCTCTCCCGAAATAACATTATTAGTAGCGATTAATCGAGTTACGAGCTCATATTCCATTGCTACTGCTCGCACAATTAATGATCGAAGTTTGGTCGAACCTCCTGAGAGCAGAAGCGAACAGAGAGAGAAAGAGGGCGATATTTCGAGTCGAAAAATGTTGACCACCGTATGCTCGCGAGCATTTCGGTCGTATCGTACGATAAACTACACGGTTGTTCCGACTCACCGATTAAACTTTTAGTTACGGAAATACCGGTACACGGGGTGTTCTGAAAATTGTGTACATTTATATATATATTACACTGTAACGGATTATAACGGGCGACGGTGAACGACGATCATCCGAATGCCATTTTAGTCGTTCCGTCGCAGCTTTGTCTCTCGTTCACTCCCCTGGAATTGCGTACGAAAACTAACAGTGATAGAGAGCACCATGTGAGAGTTATCAATCCGAGCGAAGCATCTGGAACGGCTGAACGTTCAAGACTAGAAAATACCGAACTGTTCCCATTTTTGTGCGAAAGCACGAGACCAACGATTAATGTCACACGTGACTTTTTATTTCATCCCCAAAATCGTCTTGGACGAACTACTTCGAAAATGTTTACTCCACGTCCCTCGCACTCGCAACAACCGATAGACAGGGGTAGATTCATCCCTGTCTCCAAACCTCGATAAGTGTACGTTAAAGATTCGTTCATGAGCTTAAAAATAAATACGTTTGCAAAATCAATTTTTATAGAGGAATTATTATTCGACGAGGTGGATCCGGTTGAGCTAAAAAAGAGCGTAAATGTCCACTTTGGTAGGATTTATTCGACGAAATTCTATAAATATAGGAATGTCGTAAATTAGGGAGTGCGACACCGAATATTTAAAAATCTAAAATTAGACGAAAAAGAATGTTTGTGTCACGAAACTTATTAAAAAAACGAGTTTTTATGGTAATTTTAAAGCTAGACTTATACGAAATATCGTTTCAAAATTATTTATAACTTCTCGTGGAGGTCGATCGGTTCTTTTTTTTCGAAAATTAATTCTCCGTCAAATGAAATTCGATCGAATTAACAGAAAATTTGTACTTTTCATTCTCCCGGCATCTATTTTGCGAGATCATCGACATTCTATCCACGGCGATATTCTTACCGTCGCCAAGCTTCGAAGCGAGGAATTTTTTCCCTTACGTATAAAAAAAATCTCGTGAGCGAGTCCGTAAAAACGAAATAATTATTATTTCACTTCTACCAGCATTTTTTGCTACAACCTTGCACTTGTAATCGCGATAGAACTGTGAAGTTGTAAAACAAAATGGAAGAAGCGTTCGTTCGCTGTCAATCTTGAGTCACACGTTTTTCTCCACACGCGGCACGATTTTCCGATCTCATACGTCCCCTGAACATTTTATTTATTTTCCCGGTCATGAAGAAACGATAAAAAAAGCCCCAGAATTCTGCCTTATTTTCCAGCTGGAGGTGTAAGAAAGCATAAAAGACACAGTCGTTCTGTATACCGCGCTAAAAAAATTGACAACAAAATTTCAACATGATCGACGAAAGAAAATTGACTCACCCTCGCCCTTAGAGCAACGTCGTCAACGAGATTCCTCCTCCTTGGTCCTCCTCGACGGATCACCACCCCAAATCATTTGCCTTCTTTCTCGTCCTCCAGTTGTCCAAACGAGAAGCGTCGATTTACACTCGTATAAAAAAAAAACTTTCATCCCCCGTGTTTTTCTTGTATTTTTCACCCGACCCGAGAACTCGTATTTCCGTTACAAAAAACAACCTCGCAGACCCCAAAAGGGAAGGAAAAATCACGGAACAACCGACGAGATTACCAGAAAAAATTACTACTCTGGAAAAAACATCCCTCTTTCTACTTCGAAACGAGAGAAACGAAAGAAACAAAAAAAATCAAGGAAAGATCAAGTACGACACAGCATGGGATAAAATCGATAATTATCTCGTTTGAAATACCCGTTATAACGAGAATTTATGCGACGCCATGAGTCGAGAAAAAAAAGAAAAAACGGAAATTGACTCTCGTGAACGTAAGATGAAAATTCGAAACAGGGATTGCCCGAGAAGCCCGGCCGTTCTGGTTAGGATCCCGGGGGTTGCTGACGATATCCGATGGCGCGAGTGCGATTGTCCACAGCGCGTCGGCGTCGAACCTCTCGTCGGTCTTTCCTCGACGTCGGCGTAGCGCCGTCCTCGATGCTGGCCAACCCCCCGTGCGCGATGCGCGCGGCGCACTCGAACCAACCCTCGCGAACAACCCCCTCGCGGGCGATACCAAACCATATATATATATGTATATTTAAAGCACTCTACGAAATTATACGAGTGAACGACGTGCGTTGCACGTACGTTCGTTCATCAGCGAACGAAAAAAAAGACACACGAATGAGAGAGGGATGAAAAGCGAGTGCTAGTTCTCCCTCGCATCCTCTGACATTGCTCTTATCTCTCGTTCTCTCGTTTTTAGACGCGAGAACGAGAGATCTCTTCGACATAGAAATTGCAAAGAGTTCCGACGTTCTTTTCTCCGCCACGACGCGATACTGGCTTTGATGATACACCGACGATATTTCAGAAAAGTTTTGTAACGGTAGAGTAGATTGCCGGAGGATGCGACGTCGCAGCAACTGAGTGGAATTCTCCGACGATCTCCGAAGTCCTGGATTCCGGCCACTCCCTGTTGTGAAACGACAGCCAGCTACATACTCGATGTATATTCGAGTTTTTTTCGAAATAATTCGAGGAGGGAATACACCCCTATTTTTTAAACCCCCGTTTTATAGAATAAAAAATAAATATTCGTATCGTCAGTTTTTCAATTAAAACAAAATTTGATTCTTTTCCATTTAAATTCGCGATAGGCTGGACGGATTCGAAATGAAAAGTCGGAGGGGAAGCTGACACGAGGAAACTTCTTTTCGTCTCCGATTTTTAATATATGACAAACATCGTAGTCTTGCTGCGAAAACACTTTTCCCTCTTTATACTCAATTTTGCGTTCTTCAGCTCACGATATCGTCCATTATCACGCGCGTTAAAGGCCCGGTGCAATTTTTATTTCTTTCTTTTAAATATTTATCTTTACGTCCTACGTGCTTTTTTACCATTTCGCAATCGAAATATCGGACTATCCATTCGCAGCATTTCCAAGAGCTCGCTGATAACACGCTCCTAAAATTATCGTTCTTTATTTTCCCTCGGTATTATTATTTCCTTCCAACAGAATTGTTTTTTATTCGAAAAAAACTAGAAAAGCAAGCTCCTGTTTCCTGAATAATGTCCTCGCTACAAATGTGATAAAAATAAAACGATCGGTGTAACGTTTTCTAAATGAGATAAATCTTTCCAACGGAATTTACATTTCTCGACGAGATTGCAATTTGGAGGGACGCCAACGTACCTACGCACCGTGTGTGCACGAGATTATATCGCTCGATCGATTCTATCGCGGAATTCTGCGTGACCGTATATGCAATTTAGGTTCTCTATCTCCAGTACGTACCGCGAGTGCTGAAGAACGCATCTACCGGCCGCTCGCGCGGCCATTCGATTGACAGATATTCGGTAACGTTCATTCCACCGTTTATGGCACGTGTTTACGATTTTATGCTTCATCGTAAAGCGACGAATAGTTGGACGGGCCAACGATATGTATATATATATATATATATATATATGTATGTGTATATATATGTATTTGCAACCACCACCAACACCATCACTGTCACCTAGGTACACAGTTCTCGCGCCCACTCTAAGAGTGTGTATACGAGAGTACACGTACACTATTGTACATATACCTGGTTCGTACTCGAAGCTAAAGCGAGAGCTCCTTCGAACGAGCTCCCACGTACGATATATACGAACGGATATACAGATACGAGGTTGCCTGCTTTCAGTCACGTTATTCACAGTATCGTCGGAATTACGACGTTTGTTTCCCGATAAATGTTTCGCGAAAAATATTGCACTCGACTATGTCTAGAGTCCGTTGCCCTCGAGTACAGTAAAATACTCAAAAATTTGGGACGGTTCTACGAATAAAATTCATTAATATTGAAAATATATCCGAAATAAATGAAAAATCGATACGAAATTTTATCCAAATTTTATTTTATTCAAATATTTTTAATTTTGTCATTCGATTTTATTTACATAATATTCTTTTTTGTTTGGGTATATCGTTTTATATATTTTCATCGTTGTGTTTAACGCGGACTGAAGGTGCAACGAGGATTAACGACTGACAATTCTCTAAGAAATTCTTTGAATATTTTTACCGCGCTCGGACATCGCGCAACGGCCATCGCGATGTAACGACGGCTCTTGGGATACTTTATTCCGTGACCGCCGAATATGGATGCGGGCAAAATCGTTGCGCGAAATATTTGCAGGCAGTGTTCTACATATATAGATAGATGGCGATATAATGATGATACGCGAGCTCTCATAGGCTGCGAGCCTCGACTCGTAAAATCCACCACTCTCTCACTTTCTCTCTCTCTCTCTCTCTCTCTCTCTCTACCCGTTTTCAGATTTGACGATCGAGAATTGCGCGTTACCTGGCGGCGTCGACTACGTACGCGTCTTTTTCGCTCTCTGTTACGTTGAAAGCGACTCTCTCTCTCTCTCTCTCTCGCTTGTACATGTAACAGCGCAGCATTCGCGGATGCAGCGCGCGAGGTAAACCTCGCAATTTTCCCGTAACTAAATGTGTATAAAAATCTCTTGGTTGTACGCGCGAGAAATTTTTAGCCGCGCCGAGAAGAGACCAGCCAACGGGGCAACGAGCCAACCACCTTGGCTTCTTCATTTCATAAACTAGTTTTTTTTTGTTCTCTTATGCCGTTGCCAGGGTGGAGAAAAATATAAAGAGAAGGATACACAGAATGGAGAGAAAAAAAAGAGTGAGAGAGGGAGAGAGAGGGAGGAAGAAAGAGAAAAATCCAAAGGCCTTTGCGAGAAAGAATTTTACGAACGCAAATTACAGAGTCTCGTGACCGCCTGGCTGCCAACCCCGACGCTCTAGGTGTTCGTATATGTATTACGGTCTCTCTTTCTTCATTTCTCTCCTTCCCTCTCTCCTGCTTAAAGTTTTTCAATAATCCTCTCACGATTTTAAAGACTCATTTCTATATATATATATATACAGAAATATTTCTACCGTTTGCAAAAAGAACGAGCCGAACACTCGAGCGATTAGAGAGCCACCGAAAGCTCGAGGAATAAAGACACACGAGACTCCTCGCAAGAGAATATATATACTCGACCTGGACCACTTTTATAACCGTGTACCTACTTACGTTAACGCGACGTTTGAGGTCCTTGCCAGGCTCTCGAACGAGGGTAAAAAATTAAATTAAAAAATAAAATATAATATCCCCAACTACTATTGGGGTAGCTTCTTCAGTCCGAAGGGTGGAGAGGAGCAAATTCCAACGATCATTATTCGCGTCTTGACGACTGAGGCTTTTCACTTGCATCGAACCTTCGTGATTGCGGGATTATTACAGCGAGAAATGCACCGGCAATTTTTACGATGAATTATCGCTAGTCGATCCTTATTTCTTCGTTTCGTCGTACTCGTTTCGTGAAAACAATCGATCGAAGTTTGAAAGAAAAAAAAATTGAATAAAAATGTTCTCCGTACCACGAATTCCAGCGATTATTATTTATCACCGTATTATTTTTACGATCCTAATTGCATACCGCGCAGCGACAAATTACCGATTATGTTATGTTTTTATTTTCTCTTTTTTATATTCACAGGATTATCGTTATTCCGAGAATTTCTTACGCGGAAAGTTTAATTGTTTTCCGATAAAGTCCGATCAAGTCCGAATCGAGAGATTTTTTATTCAACCCCATAAATATTCGTTTGAACGAGATAAATATATATGTGTGTGTGTGTGTTATGATATTAAACGAATTTTTTATAATGAAAATAAAAATCGAGTAAAGAAATCGTTTTGTCTTGGTTGCGCAGTTTTCCAGGAACAACAGATCGCGGTAGCGGGAATAGCAACGACGGGGAGAGACAACCCTCTGTTCTTGCAATTCCCTTTATCTCGCGTTTCTGGTGCGTCTCACTGACGTAGAAAGAGCGGGAATGTCGGAAGGAACGAAGGTGTGGAAGCCCCAGGTTACGGTAGAACCGCGAGAGCATCGTAAAAGAGCCCTTTCCCGGGTAGAACGATAAACCGATGGTACGCGCGTATAGAGAGCTACGTACGCAGAATATACTTATATATTCTCCAGCCCTTTACCTCTCTCTCCCTTCTGTATTTCTCTCTGTCTGTCTCTGTCTCTCTCTCTCTCTCTCTCTCTCTGTCTCTCCCTCTTTTTTCCCTGGGAGAGAAAGCCGTGCGGCGGCGATGAAATACTATCTCTCTTTAATTATCGTATCCCCCGTCGAGTCGTTCGCGCGAAAGCGAGGGGGCGCCTCTCTGAACATCGCGCCAAGAGAAAAAGGGAAAGAGAGAGAGAGAGAGAAAACCACGAATGATATAGAATTTCGTTACTAAAAAAAAAGGAATGTTCCGACTCGTAACGGCGCCCATCTCGAGTATCGCGAAAGCGTCCTGGTAAAAGCTCTATATGGATACGATATGAAAACTCCAAGTCCAGGAAATCCGATGGTGATTTTGTTTTTGCTTCGATTTTTTAGTTCGTTTATTTTGCAAAATATTTTACGATTTTTAAAATATAAATAGTTTCAAAATGGAAAAAAATGATGGAAAAAAGAAGGGTTGATTTCGTAATACAATAGAATTATCACTCTCATCTGTTTACCTTATTATCGGGCTTATTCGAAAATTGGGACTCATTTCGATAGTGTAAAGCGGTATACGTCGAGGGGATGGATCGGCATAAAAATAAATACGAGCCAAATGGAATTCCCGAACTAAAAAAAAAGTGTGTATTTCAAACTTCCAACAATATTCGGCGATGTCCGACTAAAAACAGTTTTACTACTCGAAATCTTACCATTCCTATAATTTATGGTTTAATCATTGTAGCGTGACACATTTTTATTTCCAATAAAAAAAAGCCATTATTATCGAAAGCCCCTTGACCATCAATCATTTTTATTCAACGGTTTAGAAAGATTCCACTGACGCTAATCGAATGAGAATATTATCGAACGAAGTACAAAAGTATACAAATGTCTGCTCCATTTTACTGAGGCAAGTCCCATAACCGAAGGGTCGACCAAAGGCGGAGTTTCCTAGTGCCCGTACAACAGCATCGAGAAAAAGGGAATAACACGAAAGTCTTCCCCCCTAAATCCCCCACCCTTACATTTCTTTCAAAATAAATCCAACTCCCAAAAATCTCACATTGGCTGTGAACACATTTGGAACAAATTAGTCCCAAAAAATGGAAGGAAAAGAAAAGTTAGCCGAGCGAAAAAAAGAACAAATTCTTTTTCACATCTGCTAATTCGTCGGCCATCTTCGAGAATCTTTCATTGTCGAAAAGATCGATTTTTCAAAATAGACGATCATCTCGTCCAACGCACCAACGATTATATTCTTTCCTCGTGCTATATCACCTGTCGACCCTCGGCAGAAAAAGACACCTCCGGGCGTCAGCTCGTCGCGGCAATAATTCTTTCTGTAACGATCATCGTTTCTCACTCTTCCTCTCTCACTCTTTCTTTTTTATCCCCTGAGACTCTCTCTTCTGGCTCGCTCTGTAAGGTGGGATCATGTCGCGGGACTCTCGACTCGGTATCATCTCGTCGTTTCTTCGCTTTTCTCTCCACCGACGAACTCTCTGGCCTCTTTCGTGCCACGGCTCCTCCCCTTCTCTCTCTCTCTCTCTCTCTCTCCCTCTCTCTCGTCCGGAATATTCAACTTCTACGGGGCGAGAAACCAGCCATACTTACGTATATAAATATATATATTTATAATCGCACGGCGCAGCACGCCTGCCCGACACACTTAATTCATGACCGTAGAGTTCGCCGTGTGATCCTCCCCTTCGAGCCTCAAGGATATCGGCTTGCCTGACAAGCCTGTCGTGAAAACCCAAAGAAAAGAAGAACGAAGAAAGGAGAAGATGCTGAGAAGGGGAGACTCGAGTCGAGAAAAACAAAATGAAGAAGGCGCGCCATACGTGGACGAGAAGAAAGACGATACCCGAGAGACATTTGCCAACCATGTATCTCTCCGACATATGCGCGAAGACCATAAAGAAGCATTAATCGGGACAACAGTCCCTTTGCATACGGCAAGAAGAAGAAAAAATATGTTTATTTATCCGAATCGAGCAAAAAATCGTAAATTAAGAAGAAACACAAACAAAATATTATATTTCACGTTGATATTTCCTACAAATTTCAAAATCATTGAATTTTCAACGTACGAAAAATTCATAACGACGGCTCAAAGAGAAATCTTAAAAATAAATTAAATCGCATATATGAACGTCGGATGACCTTGAAAAATATATATTTAGACCGATAAAATTAATGGCGGTACGAACGCGGAGCGTGAAGAAGATACGAAATAATGCGTCTCTCCCTTGCACGAGTAAACGGATAAGAAACGACGGGGAATGAAAAGAGGAAGAAGTGACGGAAGACGTTGAAAGGAAAAGCCTCTGCGCGAGATTCGAGAGAATAGGACATATCGAGAGTTTCATGAATAAGGGATGAGACGCGAAATCCGATATAGTCGCACGAGAGAAGGATAAGCACGACGCGTTTCGCTCTCTCGAGCGCGCGAGTCTCCTGACAAAGTCAGACTTTCGTATACGTATTCACATACACCACTTCGGTAACCCTATATGTATATATATATATATATGTATGTAATGTACATTAGCTATAGCAATATACGCAAGGGATGAGAAGCTGCGTGAAGATTCTCTCGCGACAGGACGAGCTTACGGTGTGTCGTTAAAGTATAAAATAAAGTCTCTCTCCTCCCTAAGCCTCCGTCTCTGTCTCTCTCTCTCTCTCTCTCTCTCTCTCTCTCTCTCTCTCTCTCTCTCTCTCTCTCTCTCTCTCTCTCTCTCTCTCTCCCCCTTCCATCTCTCATGCACGGATAGAAACACTGTTGGATCTTTCTGCTGCTTCGACGACTTCTTTTTCGCCTCTTTTACTCGGCACCGAAGTTATATTTCTCCTTGCGAACGCGTCACGAGAACGAGCAGCCAACATCATGAAGATAAATTTCGTACATATCTCGGCGTAAGATCTCACGATTCGCGGTATATAACGAGCGTGAGATCCTGATAATAAACTCATCCTGACGATGGAATCAAGTGGACATTATAAGCCGAGATATAAATTCTCAATACTGACAGTAAAAATCGTGAATTTGCGTTGAATCACTTTGAAGAAGTGAAAAAATATTGCAAAATATTTCTGAACGAAGGACGATAGTTAATCGTGTATTAAAATAATGGTTGAGAAAAAGAGGAGCATTCAATTATCGAGAGTTAATTATTTTTAATTAATTTGAGCTCGATCTTTAATGAATTATTTGAGTAATATTTTAAGTAATTTATTACGGTTTTCGCATACAAAATTCAGTTTAGTAAAAAGATGGCTGTTTTTTCGTTTTTGAAAATATTCAAATAGGGGCAAGAATTCATAAATTCTACTTTTCTTCGTACGGAACCGTCTGCAGTTAGTTGCTATCATAGGGGTCTTAATATTTTTAAATATCTACCTGTGACACAGCTGACGCGTATCTCCGTCTCTCTCTCTCTCTCTCCCTTTCTATGTAGATATACGTATTTTTTTTCATTCGCTCGAAGAAACGTGCACACAGACGTTCTATTCTACCATTAGCTTCTCGTGAGTCACTGAAAGAAATTACCATTTCACGTGCGCTGTCCGGTGGACGTGAGCGAGTACTGTACATTGTCGAGACGGCTCGTGGACTCTCCAACTCTTTCTCTATGCTTACACCGCCGAAGTGTAAATTTCAAGTGTAAATTCAGACTACAACCGGGCCAGAGAAACATCGTTCTCTGGCTTCTCACTGAAACTTAATATTTGACTTAATTTGATTTTTGTTTTTCAGCGGAATTGTCACTTCGCGATTTCCGCTTTGATGTTTCCCAAAAAAAAACAAAAACAATTCATACAAAATTTCCCAATCACTCGTTGATCTAATTTATATCGCAAATTTTCGTATTGTTTCCATTTTTATCCGAACGAAAAATCAATAAACCGACATTACGAAAATATGTCGTATTTTTGTATCGCCTAATTTTACGTCGCAACGCCGACAACCTCGACCAGGACGTGGCTTGATATTTAGAATTTTGCGAGATGAAATTATGTTACGAGGAAGATGAGTGAACAGGGGTCGAAAATGAAAGAGCCCCGAATACGAGGACGGAAAATGAGCGAGGGCATAAAGACGCGAGCAGAGGAAATCATATCGAGCATTATACGTATATACAGATGTATTTGGCCCGGGGCGACGACGTACGAAACACACCATGATTCTATTAGCGATACCATTAACGACATGTCTTTATTATGCTCGGAGCTTCGCGTTTATAGTTACAACTTGAATATATATATATATATGTGTTATATAGTTTATCCATGTATATCGCGACCCTGAGAGTACGGATGCGCATCAACCGACGTTACGTTGGATATATATAGAAGGGATGAAAGATTGAGTATAAAGCGAAGGATCGAGGGTTGTGCCCACCGGCGTCAATTAGCTTTGATATAGACGTATATACCTAGTTATGTTATTCTTCGTCCACCCCCGCGCATAAATCACACAGAATGATTCACAAACATAGGACATTTGCACTTTCGATTCACGAATGTATTCGATAAATATTAGTATAACTTTTTCAACATTCACACAGAATTTTATTCTTTTATTTTTAAAAAATCTTCAATATTTCCCAATATTCGCAATTTTTTTTATCAAGACTTTTTTCCTTGCTTCGATCAAATAAATTCTTTAAATATTCTATGAAAAATAATAATAATAATAATATTTCTCGAGAAATTCGTTCACTCGTCGTAGCCTGATTAAAATTCACAACCCTCCATTATGAATCATCCTGTACTCGAGGTTCCTTCCCTCTCGTCGGTGTTTGTTCACCCTGTCGACGCATATCTCAGAGTTACGACCGTACGTACGCGATCCTTACGAAAATGTGGGTGGGGTCTGGAGAGAGGGAGAAGGAGAGAGAAAGAAGAGGAAGAGAGCGAGTGTTTGGGGGAGCGAAGCTTCGATATACGAGGGTTGTTCCCCGGAAAGGAGGGTCGCTCGGCTGTTTCGGGTTCGCCGGCGTCTTCTCGGGACGCTGGACCGCTCGAATGGATTTGTATGCTTAAGAAGAGAAAGAGAGAGACAGACAGATGGAGTGAGATCGAAGAGGGGGGTTGGAGAGAGCGAGTGAGAGGCAGCCGGTCGAAACAAGCCGAGCGTGCAGAGCAAATGGCGTCTCTCACTCGACTCGGCTAAGGGTGCTTCGAGCAGGGGTGTTTCCTGGCCCGGATATTAGCCAGAGTCACGGGGAGTATTATACTCGTGTTACACACTCGGCGGACCAGACGAGAGGGGTCCTCGACGATGACGCTATCTTCTTCCACACACGGTCCTCGGCATAAGGGAGAGCGGGGTCAATTGCATCACCTGAAGGTTACACCGCTATAACGTCACAAGGGCGTAAAACTCGTTGTAACAAAAATGAACTATACGCCCTTCCGTCTCTCACATAAATAGACGAGTAAATAAAAAGTTACAGAAAGAGATATTTAGACACGTGGTACGTATAACGTCACGTGACGGGAACCAACCAAGAAAACACATGACCCACCCCTCGATCTCTGGACTCGACCATCCGAAGACCAACGGAATTTCTGAACTCTGGACTCTTGGCTTTCCCGCTCGATTAACTTCTCCGTACTTCGTTATTACGGAACATACACGTATATACACGCATTCAGCCCATCCCTTAACTAACAATCGTATAGTCCAAACGATCGAGGATGCCAGGAGGGTTTCAGACCGAGACCCTGGAGGATCTTACTTGTGTAGATATAAAAATAAGGTCGTATACTCGCGCGCGTATGCGTGTATTATATGAAATATCGAAGCACGGAGTCTCGACCGAGAACACGAATCCACCCTCGCCCACTTACACAGTCCCAACCCTCTCCGATCGTACCCTCCCACAGCTTTTCCTCTCTCGTATTATTCCTCTCTCGTCGAGCTCGATAAATCTCCCGTCGCAGGCTCGCGTTTATTTCACAACGCGAGTTCCGCAGCGTGCGGACGTTCGCGCGTCTAGGTATATATATAAGGGTAACGGCGACCCCGCGAGTTATGGATCGTGGGGTGGATCCGCGACTGCCTGATGACTGTGTGTATATATATATATATATATATAGCTGGGAGTACTCTCATCGGTATACGGATCCGGGAACGTCTATATAGCTATATGACACAACGCCCTATGTACTTCGTTCGTCACTCACCCCTCTATCTCGCTCTCTACTCTCGCAGAGCGAAGCAGGTTTACGATCCAACGGACTATTATTCTCCGGTGCGGTGCAACCCCTCTCGCAGGTCGCGGATGTATACGTGTACCTACTCGTCTTCGTCGTCGTCGTCGTCGTCGTCGTCGTCGTCGTCGTCGTCGTCGTCGTCGCCGTAGTCGTCGTTCGCCATGACGGAAACCCCGGGAACGATTGAAAGCTTGCTATGTGCGAGCACCGAACTGGGAAATATCGGGATGTGTATGAATATATGTATTGTTTTATGAGGCACGACCTTCGACGCGGTCGGAAAATATATAAAAATCGAATTTCAGCACGGTAGTGGAAAAATATTTAAATATCGAGTGGATTCGTTCGTATATAGTGGAAAAGAACGTAAAAATCGACTGGATTTTCTGTAGAATAAATGTCGAGTTATTCGGATAAAGTTAATTGAAAGTTGGGACAAAATTTGGTTCGATGAATCGAATGATGAAAAGAATAAATGTTTTTTTGCTGTTTTGTTTTAAAGTTGTCGTTCTTCGAATTACGCGCTTGCTGAGATTTTGACAATTATTCTCAACTACGCGAGACTCGTTTTGACGATTAACGACTATGCAGATTGCGGACGAGGTTACATTATACTCGGGGATGTCGTATTGCCGAGCCTCTCTCGGGCTTGCGGTCGTGGATAATCAATGTTGGGAGCGGCGAAGACGGGACGAGTCCGCACGAAGAGGACGCGGTAATTCGCATTCCGGGGGGTCTAGGATGCCTATGGGACAAGAAGGAAGGAACGAAACCCTGGAATCTCGGGGCTAATAACGTTGTACAATATCCTGTGGTCACTCGCTGGTACGATTCATACATTTTCAAGCAACCTGACGCGAACGACATTCCTACTTAAATTTTGCAATTATTTTAACGTTTCGGAAGGTTTAACGAGGATTTCTCTTTTTTTTTGGAGAATTCGTTGGTATTTCGTATAACGAGGTTACTCCTCGGTGGATGTGGGAATCAAAATTCTCAACTACGTGCCTTCGCGTACAGAGGGTGTTTCATTCCTCGAGCACCGAGATTATCGTTCGAATGCCAACTTTACGAGAACTTGACTCTCTCTAGCAGTGTCATAAACCATTGAAGGCACCCCATCAACGAGTTATCCGAAATGTAAACAGTAGGTACGACAGACTGCGAGCTACGTAGGCTTCGTTTAGAGCCAGAAATTTTTGTTTTTGGTATGGAAATATATTCGGGATGATCGCAAGGGGATGATAATGATCAGCTGCAGAAAATTATGACCCGAGTTTTGTATTAAATAAATCAAAATTAATGACGGCAGTGCGAAAAAGAGAGTCAGCAAGGAGGTTTCTCGAATGGAAATTCTTCTTGTCGAATTAATATTCAAACCGAACAAAAGTTTTATGAATAAGAAAATATATGTGAAAAGGAAATTGTACAAAAAAAAATCGTTGGTAAAAAAAACGTAGCGTGGGAGCGCTTCGAAGACATTAAAAACGAGCGGATGTCAAGATGCGAGAAGAGGCGACAAACTAACGTGGGATCTTCGTCGCGCGTGTAAGGGAGTTCAGAAAACCCGTTGGTATTTCATCCATCTGGCTTGCTAACGTCTTTGAAAATCCGGAAACGCTCTCTCCCTCTTTCGAAAAAATGAGAGACGAATCGTCGAGAGTACGAAATAAGCTCGGGACGATAGTCGGTGGACAACGGCAAGCGGGACCCGGAAAAGGAGCCTGGCTGACCTTAATTGGTTTATTGCTCAAGGATTACGCTTTGGTCGACCGACGGCGAGCCCCTTTTTTGGCTCCATGAATTTCGAAATTTTCGTTGCCGTTGGACGTTCTCGCTGACAATAAGACGCGGCAAGGGTTTTTGTTACGGTGGTCGCGACACGGCTCCATGCAATTTCGCATTGTCCTTAACGATTTCGCATTGTCCTTAGCGACAAAAATTCTTCCATTCGATAAAAATTTATTTATTAAACATTATTATCAATTTCAGTATTCTCATTCAATTGAAACGATTGAAATTACACTTGTTAAAAAAATGATATCAACACCGAAAAAAATTGTATAGAAACACATAATGTACGATCTGAAAAACAAAAGATTTTCGAAAAGACCTTCCACTTTTGTTAATGCACGGAAGCGAGTGGCGATTTAATGATTCAAGCACGGGCTCTCTGGTAGTCACGATATACATAATATATACCTATGGGTGTATGTATAGCGCCTACACATAGGTAATTCCAGGTTAACTTCGCCAGAATAAGAACTATCACCCTCCAAGATATTCCATATTTTTATTTCAGCCGTTAAAACACTAAACAATATGAACTGAAATCTTATGAAATAATGACTGAATTAATAATTAATGAACTATCCCTCAGATTAAGCTGATTAATATCTTTAAATAACAAGTCGCCAAAAAACGACTGGAAAAAATAATTATCGCATGGGCGTGGTCCAGCAAAAAAATCTACAAAAAATACTCAGCGTTTTTTAAAGTTGCGATACTCGCGTGAAAAAATTCAAAAGCAAATTAGAGACGGTGCAGGTCGGATCCTGGTCGAACAAACGTGGAACGACCCATATCTATGTAGATAGGTACGTACAAACACACTGGACAATTTAACAGCGAAGCGGAGCGTTACGGCTGCAATATATTTACACGTGTATTTACGACCGGCCACTTTACCCTTTACACGACCAAAGCGAAACAGCTCTCGCTCGCTCGCTCTCCCTCGCAATTCTCCCCAAAGCAGAGAGGCATCGCACGCGAAAATACTCCTCTACCGAGAGAGCGTAGCGCCAATTTTTTTTTATTTTTTATTCCTTCGTATTTTTCGTTTCCCTTTCTCAATCATTTACCATCTCGCCACTCTGCCAAATTATACGATACAACACCATTTGGCTGAGACTGAAAATTAACACGGCTCTGCCTAGAGAGACTCGTTCTTCGCGAGAGACGTTAAACAATCGGCAGACTAGACGTATTGCTCAAATTATACCCGTCGCTAAATCTTTTTTTATCACGCCAAAGACAGACGAGACTCGAACTCATTTTCATCTTCCCTAAAAAAACACACACACACACAATTTATTCAAACCAAACGAAAATAAAAATCGTCGTCTTGTTATTACATTTACCGTCACTAAAAATTCAAAATGCCTAAACAAACAAAAATAAGGAACTGTCAACAAACAAACAAAACATATAACTGTCCCAATGAAATGAAAAGGAAATAGGTATAATCGAATAGAAGATGGATTGAATAAGTCGAACGAAAAATGAACAAGATCGTGTGATTTATATATCGAATAAATTTGTTTTTCTCGAACCACGAGGCCATTTTTCATCACAGCCCACCGGAACTTTGAGAATATAGGGGGTTTTCCGGACATGCACCGAAATTCAATAAACTCGCCTACTACTGACGTTACATAACGTCGTATATATATATATATTTGCTTGCGATATATAGACATATATATATACAACACCGCTCGTAACTCACTCGCAGTAATAAAGAGGTGTCCGTCGCAGGTGCACATTGTGCTTATATACGTCATATATAGCGTACATACGTAAACCTGAAGCACAGGTACTATATATATATGTATATAAAATATCTATACTACATATACATTGACGGTATATCGCTGGGGGTGTACTCTTGCCGGGAGTTATCGATTTACTGCGAGGGAGAGATGCCCTGGCTCTCTCCGTGGACTACCACCGCGCGGTTTCGCATCGGGGTTTGTGCCCTGCCGGGCTTCGCGTATGAACGGAAAAGCTCTCCGCGTCACCTAACTCACACACGTACCGCGTGGGCATAGGCTCGATTTTAGCGCAGCAACAGGCGAGAATCTAACGAAATTACGAACTAAAACGTAACGTTCACTTTTCTTTTTTTTTTTATACATCCATATTTTCCTAATGTCTCTTTCTCTCTCTTGTATATTATTATTACACCGTCATACAATTCTACAACGAGAATTTTTGTTGATACTTAACTCGGCCGCAATTTTTACACCTCCGACGACCGACGTTCGGTGCTAATAAATATATTACGACTCTCATTAAGACTCAATTAAGAAGATTTTTACCGGTCGTTTTTTTTTTTCGTTTCGTTCTTCTCTTTTTCCCCCCTGTTTTTTATCCCCTCGATGTTCATCCTCTTTACGATTTTCCATATAATCGGGGTTAGTTCTAGAACCCGCTGGCAAATATATTTAACGTTTCCGATCAGAATGTAAAATGCAGGGGGACAATTGTCGGGGGTTGAATAAATTCTCGTTAAAATTTTCATTAAATTAACGACATTGTTTCTGCTCTTTTGTTTTCGCGATATTCTTAACGCGTTACGTATTAACGAGCGACGGCCATTTTGCGAGAACGTTCCTTGTCTTCTCTCTCTCTCTCGCGTGGAAAATAAAAATTCACGGTGGGGATCGCCGAGAGAGAGAGAGAGAGAGAGTTTCGAGGTAGAAAAAGAAAAAGAAATAACGAAACTGTGGTTATCGAATTTCGAGAGAAGCCTGACGTGAAATATCTCGTGCGTGCCTTGAAAAACTCGAGAGAAGAGAGTATAATTCTCGCCACTCCCACAAGGCGCGTATCTGGCGGACGCGCAGGGGCAAAAGGAGGGGGGAGGGAAGAGAACTTTTGGGGAGACGCTTAAAAAGAAATAATTCTACACCCAACCTACGCGGAGATTTTTTTTCTCTCTCTCTCTCTCTCACACATGTTTTTTGTTCACTCCTGGTTTATCCACCATTGCGGGTACTTCTAACACGAGAGACGAGAGAGGTCCTCGTGGGCCATCTCTCGTCGCCCCGGACACGGACCAGTCTCCTCCGCTCTCGGTCCAAACTCGAGACCAAGAGCACAAATCATCTCGTTTTTCTTTCTCTTTCTTTCTTTCCTTCTCTGGTCTCTCTCTCTCTCTCTCTCTCTCTCCGCGAGAACTCCGAGTGCCACTCCTTTTTAACGGCCTCTTTTTCCGTTCCCCGCCACACGAGCTGAGAGAAACGCACCAGCTTGAAGACGGGAGTGGACGATAGCGTTGAAGACCAGCGCCCACCCTCCCGAAGCCTCTCAACCCCCTAAAAAAACATTTCCCTACCCTCCTACTTTTTCTCCGAAAATCACGTGAGAAAATCAGCGATTGGAAGAAATGCCTGAGAAATAATTCGCCACGCTTCAAATATAGATGTTATTTTTCATAAGATTATCCCACCGTGATCTTTCCCCAAAAAATCCATATTTGAAAAATATTCTAAACATTTACGTGAATTTGGGGTGGAGATTTTGTTATTTTTAATGCGTGGAATGATCGATGGGAAGAATTCCCGGTCTAATACGACAATATACCACTGTGTATCCGATCCGAAGATTTATTCTCGAGTCTCTTTTGATTTGACTTGAGGAATGGCCGTTGAGATGACCAAACTCCCGAACGCTCGTACACGTTCAGTGCCGATTCCGAAGCGACCGTCAAGCTAAAATATACACACACATATATATATAAATCTATACGTGCACATGGAGAAAGAGAGACGAGACGAGATGTCCTGTCATGGACGACACGATAGGAACGAGTCCTCGGAATAGCGACGATACGGTTAGCGGATATGAGGACGAGGTTCGCGAGGTTGGAGAAGAAGAGACATCGTCGGTGGGCAATAAAAGCGAGAGACGAGATGAGTACTCGTCCCTCATCTCGTCCACGAGAGGAGAGATCTCGCGAGCCGATAATCGTTTATACGGTTAAGTGCGGTCCTATATAAAGCCACGATATATAGATATATTTATATGCACAGGTATAGACACGATATATATGTATATATGGTTGTTCGTCTTCTCCCTCTTATCGCAAACTCCAAGATGAGAGAAGCCACGTCGACAGAAAACTCGAGAACGTCGTCTTCCCCGGTCACAGCGTCATTCGATAAGGATAATTACACCCCCTGCGTGCCGAGAAGTTCCGCGGCGTTTTTCAAACTCGTTTTAATCTTTTTCCTTTTGTATTTTGGTTTCTATCGCACGTTCGAGCACTCTCGGGAGGATTTAGCTTTTAGTACGACGTACAGCAGAATGTAAACAGTTATACGAAGGATGTTTTACGAATTTTAAACGTTATCAGAGCGGAGGATGTTTGATAAAAAAAATGACCAAGTTCGGATATAAAGATTAACACCTGATTTTTGCATAAATGTATCGTCCAGTTTTCTTGTCGAAATTCATAAAAATATGATAAATAAAACAATATTCAAAAAAACAAAATATCCATGTCGAAAAATATCGATTTTATAATTCAAAAATCGTTCAAATAATGAAACATTTTTTGAGATCCCAATGTTTACAATTTTGTAAACGAACTTACGGTTACTTCTTGCAGTTTAGCCTGTCGATTGATCGAAATACGTGTAGGTACTCGATAGAACCATTCGGGGAATAAATTGCGACAAACGCTCTAGTCGTCTCTACGACCCTTCTTTGTCTTCGAAGGAAGAAAAAAAAGAAGAAAAAAAACAGTTAAAAGAGAACGAAAAATACTCCGACTACCAAACCGGATGGCTGTTGCAAAAAAGACCAAGGGAACTTGCACACGACTGTATAATGCCCCGACCGTGTTGCAGTTAGGGACGAGAACGGGCGAGACATTTCTTACTCGCTCTCTCTCACTCTCTCTCTCTCTCTCTCTGTCTCTGGTTCCTCTCGCGAATTCTCGCCGTTCGAACTTACTGCGGAGGAGCTTATTCGTCGGTCACATATATATATACATATATTACAGTAGCATTTATGGCCGTATGGGCAACGCGCGAATATTTATGCGAGGACCATTATTGTCTACATAATAGTGGGTATATGTGCCGGACCGCTCGTCGAAGAAGCGCGAAGAAAATACGCGAGAACGACCGGCTTATATGCATACCAAAAAGGCTCAGCGACTCGACGCATGCACGTATATAGAAAGAGAAATGCTTAACGCGATATGCTGGAACTCTCGGGGTACGAGCGCGGGTGGGTAACACAAGACACGAGTGTACCCGCAATTTTCTTGGGTATTATTTCACATAGTGTACTTTTGCGGTATGTTCAAGCGACGCTACTGCATTCGAATTGCGGTTGGAACGATCAAGAGCTTGCGCATAAATGCAGCAACTGCGGGAGAACGAGACGAGAGAAACCACGATGGGATGTCTTTCGTTCCACTCGTTTTTTTTTTGTTTTTTTTTTGGACGAACAATTAATTTTTAAATGTCCCGATTCGTTTAATGATAAGGGTTGAATTATCGACGTGTATGTTTTTAAAGCTTGGATTTAAATATTATTGATTTAATTACCGCTACTAAGTGATAAATTAATGAAATATTGAGAATTTTGTTTCTTTCGAAAATAGCTAGCTAGAAACCCTAGCTCCTTGTCTCAAGGGTTGTCGTAAGTTCTACGAAAAAAATACAACCCTCGTGAGTCCCGACGTCGATACCGGTATCCTGATCCCCTCGAGGGTGCAAACAAAAAAAGGAAAAGATTAAAAGGGAGAGGAAGAAGACGGAGAAGAGGAGAAGATAGGACGAGAGAAACGCCCAATGGTGGAACCATCGCGCCCCCGAGCGCGGATAGGATCTTCACGGTGCTACGACATCGACTTTTTCGTCTCAAGCCGCGAGAGATATTATCCTTAGCGAGGATCTCCCGATGCTGCGGGTTCTACACAGCGAGAGCTCGACGGTGTTGTAGCTTAAGCTCCCTTCCAGGATCCTAAATCACGTTTGACTCCTCCTCCCCCCACCTCCACCCTCTGCCACCTTAATGGGTAAAGAGCTGATCTCTCCGGGGCACGAACAGTGCGAGGAGAATCGAGAAAAGAGGATCCTCACCGCATATCTCGCGTCGAGCTGACAGAAGAACGAAAAAAAAAAAAGTAAAATAAAAATAGTAAAATAAAATAAAATACGCTCACGAATGAAATCTCTCGGTCGTCCTTCTCTTACTACTCTTTTCTCTCCGAATAGTAAATCTCGCGAGACTTTTTATTATTCGCTGTTGGAGGAGGCGCGAGGCGTCGGTATACGAGGTTTATCCCTCTCGAGAAACGCGATTCGTGTATTTTTTTTTTTCTTTCACAACGATACGTATAGATCTTTTTTCACCGAAGCACACCTCTGTAAACTCGACATATTATTTATCTCCCCATTTTTTTTCTTCTTTCTATTCGTAGGTACGACGTAGGATTATCCACCGTTTGATATATCATTGGTTTCTACGATTTGTACGCGGAATTACGGCTGTCATTTTTAAGCATATTTTTTTTCTATTATAGCAAGATTTCTTCTCGTATAATTTACGATTGGAGTTAGAATATCCGTGCGAGCAAAGTGTTTCCAATTGGATGAACAATTTTATTTTATTTGGAGAATTGTTTATCTCCGATCGATCAATATTTTCGATAGTTGAAATTTATCTTTCGTAAGCATGTCGACATCGATCATTAAAATGTTTGATTTTTATAATTTTGTTTACAATTTTTTACGCATTATCGAAGAAAATTATTTTTGCGAATGAAAAACAACTTTTTTTACCGAATAAAATTTGGACAATCGTCTTATATGACCTCTAGTATAACAAAACGTGCACTTCACCAGCCTTGCACATTTATTTATCCCGCAAAAGTTATTGTTTCCTATTTTATTATAGCTCGTTATTCGCACCTGCCATCGGAAAAACGAATCTCATCTTCTTCGGCGTAACATCAGGTAAGACGCACCTGCGTATATCCACTTTTCGAAATGCTTTTTTCTATTTCGATAGAAATTCAATTATCGTTCAGGCACGTCACGTATAGAAACTGATAAAGAGATAATAATATATCAGCGAGACAACGACGTACGATAAAACTTATCCGGGGGTAGGGGGTCGTGTGAAGAGCGAGGGCATTAAGAAACCTATCGAGAGACAACGAGAACGACGAGCGAAAGAGGACCTTTCAAGGATTTATACGATGAAGGACTAACTAACAGGACGAGAGGAAAGCAACTTGCCACGAACGATGGGGAGCAAGACGTTTATCACAAATAGCGAGAATTAGTCACTTTCTTCCCATTTCGTCGGGCTAAAGAAGTAAACGGAAACTTAAAAATATCTATAGTTACTAAAAAAAAATATCGTTATCATAATTACCACTAATTAATCAAAATAATAAAAAAGATAATTACATATACATTATTCGAAAAATCGTTGAGTATAATTAGTTTATTTTTAAATAGTCGATCCCCTTTTTCTCACAGCTACGAATAGAAATCTTTTCCATAGTTCATGTTCTCCATATTTAGAAAACGAATTTTGGAAGTGACGGCGACTTGAAGATTTCTTCCCAAAATATACCAAAAACCAGTCGAAAAATAACACGGGCGCCTATCTTAAAGAAACTTAAAAAAAGAAACGAATTCTCGAGGAGAGACGAGCATCGGGGGTGGAGGAAAAAAAACACTTTCGAAAAAATATCCATCGGCACCCTTTGTGACGAGCGCTTGCACAGAGCGCAGACTGGATGCTGGGCAAGGAGAAACTACCAGCCCTCGCGCCTGCCAGGAAGAGAAATCTAGGCCACGGGACGCGCGGCTATTCTCATTTTTACAACCCCGCGGTATTTCTCGCTAAGAAAAATACAATTTTCTCCCTCTACGATCCTTACTCACATTTTTGTCCCTCGAGATCTCTCCACTTCGAGGAATTCTGAAAATATCTCGGATTTTAGTCACGGCCAACTGTTCTTTTTTCTATTATTAATTCAACGCAGAAACTTTTTTCCTAAACGATTCGTTCATTTTTTAGATTACAATAAATATAAAAAAAACATTTCACTCGGTTGCAATTTAATTCTTCTTATTGTCAATGTAATTATCGCCCCCCATTTCGACAGAATTTCTTAACACCGATAAAAATCCTGCGCTGAATAAAATCTCACAAGCATTGTAAAAATATATTTCGCATCAACGACCTTTCTTTCATAATTCCCAGGAACGTTCTCGGACAAAATAGGTCGTTTACCCTAAAAAAAAAAGAATACATATAAAACGATCGAAATTCTAACTCGGAAGAAAAAGGAGAACGATAAATCCTTCTGCAGTTGCAGGCAAAGCAACATTGTAAAATCGCGTCCTCGTTACC
The DNA here is from genome assembly GCA_951802705.1 of Netelia virgata. Classification (NCBI taxonomy): domain Eukaryota; kingdom Metazoa; phylum Arthropoda; class Insecta; order Hymenoptera; family Ichneumonidae; genus Netelia; species Netelia virgata. The sequence continues at coordinate 7,432,711 of OX637868.1, forward strand.
GGGACATCTATCTCACTTTATATGACTTTTGCCAAGTCGTTAGTTGGATTGAATAGCTCTTCGCAAGGGCCCTGCGAGGCTCCCTCGGACGAAAGAAAAAGATACGAGGGAAAAGAGAGAGAGAGAGAGAGAGAAAAGGAAGGTAGAAATATATAGCAAGAAGACAAGCCATCACACACGCACGGAATAGTCATATATATATATATAACGTATATTAGGTAGTATGTACGCCAGAGTTCTCGAAGAGCAGCCACACAGTCCGAGAGTCTCGTTTCACGTGTTAATAAATAGCCGCGCGTTATTACCGGCAAGCTAATTCCTCGGCCACTCTCTTCATTTAACGAAGCCAATTATGACAGGCATAAATGTAAGCACTTAATAGTTGTGTACACACACAGAAGAGAGAGCGAAAGAGAGAGAGAGAGAGAGAGAGAGAGAGAGATGAGAGGATGAAGCACGCGCCCGTTCTCTTGTATGTTCCATCAACCATCAGGCGCCGCGAGACGACCGCGTGAACTCTCTCTCTCTCTCTCTCTCCCTCTCTGTCGCTCTTACTTTTTTCTTGCATCCTTGGGCGACCAACAATTTCCTCCGGTGCAATTTCATTCTTATGTTCGTTTCCATGTCGCATAGTACTTCTTTCGCGTTGTAAAGATTCGCTGTTCTCTCTCTCTCTCTCTCTCTCTCTTTCTTGCCAATTTCTTTCGATAATGATAATTAAATGTATGCAAATAGAAGATACGGTCGTGGCAAGTGCAACAAAACATTTTTTTAAATATTTTGTTCATAATTTATCGAATAACGGTTCCGAGGAACAAACGACCGATGATCTTCCGTGACTATGCAATTTTTTTAACGATGGAAAAGAAATAATTACTTTGTCACAGTTTTTTTTATTTGTATTTATTGCTACGAGAATTTTTCGAGGAAATCCTAAAGAAAAGATGAAATAAACAATGAGTATCGAGTAAATAGCTTGGATCGACGATAACTCACGTCACTATTGTCGATAGATGCATTTTTAAGAAATTGTAGGAGAAATGCGTAAAAATATGTACATATATGTACTTAACAATAAAAACATTCTCGCAGTTATCGATAAGTTTATCGATCACCGCGGTATTTGCACGAATTTAACAACTCGAAGTTATAAAAATGCGAATGCGCGGTTAATGGATTGTCGACTTAATTAGCTATTACTTTACCGATGAACAATGGACCGTTTACTCCTCATAATTTTGTTGCAACACTTCAACGATTTATCGAAATAAAAACCAATCGATACAAATAAGTATTCGCGTAAGAGACATAGAGTTAGATACAATAAAATTAAAATAACTCTCATTCAAATTTAATTATTCTGCCAATGAAGATTAACGCGAGACAAATTTTTCACAACCCTTCTTCCATGATCGCTCGGCACAATAAAATGTATGTAAAGGAGAATTACAATGACAACGAAAATTCTCTAAAACGCTACCGTCGGAAACTTTTCAATTTCTCACCTCAATAATGCTTTAACCTCGGAGGACATTAACTCCACGCGCATTGTCGTTAAGAAATCAATTTGCCCCGATACAAGCCCGACGTAAAATTATTTAACGGTTGTATTATAAAAGCAAAACGCCGTATAACAAAATGGCCGTTACGAAAAAAATGTTCAGCCGAGTAGAGGGTAAACGTTACCCCTTGACTCGGCACTCGGGCATTTTGTGCGCGCACAAACGTATTCTCGTAAATACTTAAAAGCGGCCAAGTTCGCTATGTAAACGGCTTTCATTCACTCGTATACTATAAGACTGTTTATACAACCATACTTAGTTGTACACTGTATATTGTATAAATATACGTGTATATAGGATATGTGTATTGGAACATAGGGTTGCGCGTACGTTGCATCGTAATTTTCGCAGCAGCACATATTTTTGACAATAACGGCTTAAACGGCCATACTATTATATGTTGTTGTATGGTACATAATAACGTGTAGCCATTTCTCGGCCATCCACCAGAGAGAACGAGGGAGAGAGAGAGAGAGAGAGGGCCCATTTTCACACACTACAATTCTAATGGCTCCTCGTTATAAAACGAGCATATAAGTGCCTCGTCGCTTTTCTAAAAGGCATTTCGGTACGTGCTCTCAACACTCAACGTAAATTCCTTCGTGGGAGAAAAAAAGAACAGCAGTAAAAAAAAACGACAGATAACAGTGGTTGAGAATCGAAAGGTGTTGGTACGTAGCTAGAAAATTATCCGAAATTCTCGCGAGTGTCTCTACGCTGTTTGCGCAATTCGTTAACACTCCCTCGAGGCTCCTTGGACAAATAGGTGAAAAACCTGAGACCCCGTAGCCTAAAATATGAGTAAGAATGGCCGCACCTCCCGCAATCTCGCGTCGCGAGGATGAAGAGGATTTTTAAACAAAAATTTATTTAAAAGAAAAGAAGAAAATGTATATTCTTATGTTCGTGTAAGATTAATCTTTTAGAATTGAAAACAAATTATAGTAAGGCAGTGAAGAATTTTCTTTCGTGTAGGAAAATGTTATTTGGGCAAATATTTAATTCGTATTTTTAAATTATAGTTTTTATTTTTATTTTGCGTTAGAAGACTGGTACGAATTTTTGTTTGGAGCGAATGGCAAACGCGCTACCTAGGGGCGGTTTTCCGAACCTGCGTAGATTACGCATCGATCTTACGGCGGTCTCCGAGGGTAAGTGCATAGACTGTGACACACAGCGCCATCTCTCGGGTACGAGAGGAAACGTTACAGAAGTTGCATGAATACTTTTTTACCCTTGGATTATCGGTAGGGTAGTGACGGAAGAATATCGACAGAATCGACTGATGATGCTAAAGGAATTTTATGGAACGAAAAGAAACATTCGAATACGGCTAAGAAAGAAATTATGCAACCGATTGAGTTGTCGGTAAGTTATCACAAATTAGTAACAATTGAAGATTAAAGAACGTATACATTAAATTTGAAGCAGTTTTTCATATTTTTACCCGTAAATAAAAAAAACAAAAAAAACTTGTGTGTTATTGTTACTATTATCTACCGAACAATTCTGATAAAAAATCCTAAAAATCTATTTCAGTTTGTAAACAATGTACCTCTCTGAATTTTAACATTAATAGGATAGGCATCGTTACAATAATACAGTATTTTATATTTTCAACTAAAAAGCTTTAAAAATGAACGCTACAATGAAATATCTATCTATCAATAAAATATCAAAGATCGAATGTTCAGGTTACCCGATTATCGAGACTCAATTCGATACAGTAGCACCATCGTAAATATGCAAACAAAAAGAAAAAGAAACGTTCTGGTCACTGGAATTCATACGGGTCTTATTTGACCAAAAAAAAAACGTTTTTCTTCCTACCGGGCTTCGCGGTTGGAAACATTTTTTGTGGAGAAATAATGGTTCGACCGAGGGATATACATTATTATATATTGAACAACCCATGTTGTCCTTTACGGATTATGGCTTTTTTGGTTTTTATTGCCTCTTTTTAAACAGTGTTTTTATGACTCGACCGAAAAAAGGGTTCAAAGCCTTTCTCGACGTATCCACAAAACCTAGATTCTGCTATGTGCGATGCGATCACTCCGGTCCGATTCCACAAAAAATGTATACGCACGAACCGTATAGAATTATTATAGCAGCAAATATTGGATCCAAATCTTTTTTGTACGATCGTTTGCCATGTTATAAAATAGATGAATCTTGCACTATTTTATAAGACCGCGATATACTTACATTTTTTTATTCAGGCTCTCATAGTTGTTCGTAACAAAAAATAACGACTACATAAATAAACTTAAAACTGAAAAATCTTTTATTTATTTATATAATAGCTATTTTATTGTTATCTAACTGCTATGAACTGCATTGTATTAACTCTATCAAATTTCACATACCAAAAGCACATACTTTTTTCAACAAACGCACTGAAAAACAACTAAACAGTCTTCCAAATGGAATTATTAAAAAAAATAATGTACATGAGTCGAGAACGACAACCATCTTAGAACTTCAGGGGGAAGAGAACGTCAACCCCCCGATATTGGATTTTTCTGCCGTTTGAAGCACCCTCTGGCTGCTACCAACGAGTTCTATCCAAGGGATGAGTTTTCTGGTTGGACGAGGGTAGAAAACGCGAGGGTGCACCACGCCCATAAACGAGAATGGCCGCTATAGTAAAAGGGGCCGTGGCCATGGCAACCCAAACCTATTTCCCAACCCCCTCGACGACGGGAAATGGGGATTGCAAGCTCGTTAAGGGTTGCGACCCTCACGACAGGAAGAAGGAAAAAGCACCCGGTGCGGAGCAGGTCGAGAGGTCAGAACTATCGTGCAACATACTAGGCAACCGGAAGATCGGGGTAATCCGGGTCACCATGTAATACAAGTCATTCGTTTTAACATAAAACAATAAACAAGTGAAATTAACAGGAAACTTACTTAGTTTTTTTCAATTATTCTTGATTATAATCTCGTATCTATTCTCACAATAATTTTCGAAAAAATCGTTGGACTATTTTTTAACCGATTCTTGAACTATATTTAACGTGTCAAAATTAATAATAAGACAATTGATTCACTGCGAAGCCTTGAAGTATCTTTTGGTGAAGATAACGAACTTCACTTTCAACATTTGTTTACTGAAAGAATTCGCTTCACGACTAAAAGAATAGGAATATTCTCTTAAGTGACTCGCATTTTCCCCATCTTCCATATACATTCCAGCACATGCGTCGTGAAAAAGTTACGTCGATAGACTTTTCTCGTCGTCGGTTTCATCCGAGCCAAGGCTCTTAAGCTTTCTTTTTTTTATATCTTCGGTAGTATAAGTGGGGTGAATGGGCGCCAGGGCGGTAGCAACTTTTTCCAAGCACTCTTACCGCTGCTACTCTCCACGAGAAATGGCCACTTTAATAGCTCACGAATTTGCAATACCATTTCAGGTTTTATTAGATCATATATTGAGTAGAGTTGGCGATGACCCATGGCTATGCTCTTTGTCATTACATACATATATATATCGGTAATAGCGGAGCGATATTATAGGAATTCGAAGATTTCGCAGCTCGTTTTACTTCGCGATCCGGACCCTTGCCCCGATGATCGTTTGTGAACATGACATTCGATATTTCATTCGACAAATTCATCATATTTACTAGCGAAAAAACTATAAATACACCAAAATCATTTGAGGGCACTAAATTCAATTAAGTAGGTACGCCAAATTTTATGCAGCCGATTACGAACTTTTCCAATTTTACATATTTAAATTCTTCAATGAAAAGTTTATAGTTATAAATTCTCACACGATTACTTACTAAATCTAATATTATGACTTTTAATATTAGTAGTCAGTTCTGTTTCCTAATACTCGTATTAATTCTATCGATATTTGATGATCGCAAATACCATCTCGTAAAGGAAAGAACTATCACTTCATGGATAAAAATTAGTGTCTCGCTAGAATAATTGATTGAGGGCATATACAAGATTGAAAGAACGAAGGGAATATTTGATGATTAATATCTGACGAAAATACTATCCTCGCTGGGGACTGAAAGCTATAGAATTTACACTGCGGTTTTTTCGTAAAAAAAACATTTGAAAACAGTGATCTTGGAACGATTAGTTGTAGAATTGGGACCTGGGAAGACAATATCACCTGTAAAATGGAGACGTTTTACCTGCAGCTACTTGAATTGATGAACATTTTCCCTTCTTTTTATAAATCTAATACATCTAATACACCGCCTCGTATATTATAAAAGCATATTTTGATTACTCGGTTCATAGAAAATTGTATAATGTTTATAACCATACTAATTATAAAAATGTATATAAATAACAGTCAATGACAATTATTAACAACTCAAATATTCAAAATACCACTTATTCGCAAGTCATTTGGTGATTTCTACGATGTCTAGTTGAATCTATACCAAGTCAACAATGAGTGCAGGTAACATGTTGAATCAAGCTCTGTAAAAACTGCCCAAATTTCCAATTAATAAACGGTTTAAACGCATTTCTTCAATTTAAAATAATTCAGCAGGCATTTTTACAAGCTTCTTGCATTAGTGAAATTATGCAGGACATGAAATTCTAAAATCTCATTCTCCCAGTCAACAGCCCTGACAAGAACTTGCCATGGAAAAGTATGTATCAAGTGTGTGCCAAGTACGTTTCAAGTACGTTTCGTTGAGGGAACACACTTCAAACGTACTTTGGCTACAGAATAGCACGTTTCGTTACGCGGTTGAAACGTTCTTTTTCGCGTGCCGTCGAAACGGACTTTAGCTGCAGAATAGTGCGTTTCAACCGCGTTTCGCGTTACCCGGTTAAAACGTACTTTTTCAGGTGCCGTCACGCGCTTGTTACGCGGTAAATTGTACCTGAAACATGTTTGCGTTCGAATTCACATGCTTGTCACATGCTTTGGCGTGTTTCGAAACGGGTTTGGCGTAACGAAACGTGGTTGAATCGCGGTTGATTTTGTCAGGGAGATCATTTCTTTCGTATTAAAATGCTACTTTTCCCATTTTTCAAAAGATACCGCGACGAAGTCAAAATTCCAAAGTTCAAATTAACAGGATATCTACACGGAAAGAATTTTTAAGTAATTTTTACTGTGAAATCACAGTAACTAAGTGACAAATGTGCAATTATTCAGGTTTTTAGGAAATAAATTATACATTTTAATGGAAATGCATAAAAATGTACTGTTGTGTGATAGAAATTTAAAAAGTTTTCAAGAATTTTTACTGAAATTAACAGTAAATTTTCGTGAAGCGTAAACATTACTACAATAAGTTGAAAAAATTGCTGATCCAAATGAAGATGTACGGTGCACATTGAGAATTTTGCGTTTTTATCATACAAATTTTAAAAAGGAATCCGAAATTTTCCGTGCGTCCACCAAAATGTTTACGTTCTTCACAATAAAATCAGTTAAGGCGAGGTTTGAAACTAGTGTCAATTTTTAACTGTTTGCACATTTATCACCAGGTTCAAGTTTTTAATGTAATTTTTACCGAGATTTCACCGTAAAAATTAATAAGTAATTCTCTCCGTTTATGTTAATATCCTATTATCATCGATCTAATTATACAGATAAGAAATTTAACAAAATTAAGACATTTTTGTTTACTATCGTACACTTTATAGGAAGCAAGCTCTTATATGCCAATCCGACATGTACCTTCCACTTTCCTATGACTAATCCAACAAATTTCCGCTGACGACTGATTCCAATTTTACCCTAACGACATGGTGGACCCTTCGCTCTATATTTCTCGCAAACAATTCCTGTTTAATCTCCCGATTAAATGCCCCATTCTAAATTTATCTCTATGGCATCTCATACAGTCCGAGGAATGTCAACGTCTTTCCTTCGTTTCTACTTCAAACCTAATATCAATCGTCCATTCCCTTTCTAATCAACCTCCGCTCCCATACTCTACCCTCACGATCCCATACGCTACACAATTCGTTCACCACGGCCGTTTTTCATTATCTGCATTCGTGGGCCTTTCGCCATTTGATTTACAATCCTCACAATCCGAAGAATAATACGATTCTTTGCTCGGCACAGACCACGAGATTTGGTGGAGGAGCATCCTTTCTCTAACTCATATGTACGTGACCCGCGAATGCATGCAGCCGTGTACAACACACTGAGGCAAAGAGAACTCGGTATACATAGAAGTTTTATGGTACCGGGGTCGTCGCGGAGGGTTGGATGAAGGATATACGATACGGTAGGAGCGAAAACGGAGGATACCGGTCTGATGGCGAAGAGAGAGAGAGAGAGAGAGAGAGAGAGAGAGAGAGAGAGAGAGAAAGAGAGAAGGAGAGAGATGGGATCGTAAAACTCGCGCGTTATAAGGCGCCCCGAGGGTTGGATTATGGCCTTGGGGCCAATGCAACGAGATTGCCCGAGGGTGAAGCGCTACCAAGCCCGATCGTCATCCCCTTTGCAAGAACCAATCCACGTCCACCACTCTATGGATGTATATAGCTCCTATCTGCAACCTATATGTCCGACAACAGCGTTTTTTCCTTATTTTTTTCGCTCGGAGTGCAAAACGTACTTGGTGCTTTCATCTTCGCAAGGAAAAAAACGTAATGGCGTATACGCTATAACGCGCTTCAACGTGGTAGTGTGTACGGCGACTTCGTCAAATATTAAACGTCTACTGCTTCCGAATTAAGATCGTTAAACGGATCGTGAAATTTTTCACGGTTTTCCTTTTCCTGTGCTGATCCTCGATGTGCCGCGGCCGCTACTTCGTACACATAAAAAATAATGGTCGAAACAGTCTCGTGTACTTTTCACAGCCGCGCGACACGCAAGCCTAAGGACACCCTCTTTCTTGAAAGTGGAACGAGTCTACGAGGATCTAAGCAATTTTGGAATACGTGGGAGGTACGTGGTACTAACTAAAAACGTGATTTTCGAATCGAACCTTTCGCGAGGATCTTTTAGCCACGATATTTCAATTTTATAACGACAATTTTGCGATTTTTTTTGAAGTTTTTGAGTCGAAGGACAAAAGGTGCACTAATGCATACAATTGTAAGATCATTATTATTACCTTCTCGAGTTCACTTGGATTACTTACTCGCTAAACTGTAAATTAGTGACAATCTCTGAAGGTCGTTTTAAAAATGAAATCAAAGTGCTATCTCAATTTATCATAATGTTTGAAGTCAGAAGGTTTGCTCAACCGTGAGAGGTTTTTTTACAATTTTGGAAAACAGAAATTTCATTGAAATATATAAATAGTAGAAACAGTAGAATCATACGAACAGTAAAAAGATATAAACTTGGATTCGTTATTTGGGAGAATCGACGAATATATTGTCCTTATCCACCGGATGGAAATTTGTATTGGCTCTATTTCTTATAATTATTATTTTTCTATTAACTGCACATAAAATAATGTGCAGTTAATAGAAAACATTATTGTGTATCAAGGCTTGGTAATTTATAAAGAAGCCAACCCTTCTTGACAACAACCCCAAACACAAATCACTTTCGAATATTACAGAATGTTAAACAAAACTGCAATGAAGATTGTTTATTTTTTTTAACGAAATCATGATTAAACTTTCCTAACGTTGCTGTAACGTGATCGTTATTCGCCGCTTTTACTGTTAGGCAAGAAAATGTCTAAATTCGAAGTATTTTGAATCACCAGATAACAATGGTTCATTTTCGTAAATTGTATCTGTAAATAATTTGAGAATCGTAATATATTATGATTCGATAGACAGCATTCAATTAACACGATGGACTCAATAATAGGCGGCAAACTGATTGTAAATATAAAAATCGTTATTTTGATATGAATATAAAATAATTATTCAAATTATTATGATATAACTATAGTTATAACCACATTTATTTTTGGAGTTCATTCAAATAAAAAATAAATTTGTATTTATCTGGTCGAACAGCCACCGATGATAACTGTTTGATTCCACTATTTCTCAATTATCAGTATTCGTGCATGAAAAAAGGGACTTACTACTTGTAAAAGCTTTCTGCACATCTCCGAGACCGGCGCACCATCTTTCGAGTTAGGATGACTCATTTCCCTTCTTCGAAACATTCCGCCACCCTCCGCGTCGAAGTTTTCTCTCGTTTCTGATGAATTTACACAAAAACTCTTTCTGGAAATCATACAAACGTGTATAAGACCGGAAGTTCCCCATCCAGCGGACATTTTGTACGCGTCATAGGTCAAAAAAATGTAATTAGTTATTAATTCTATTTTTGCAAATAAAAATGTAATTATAGTTATTACTTCTATTTTTGCAAATAAAAATGTGGTTAGTTATTAATTATGTTTTTGCAGATAAAAATGCTATTATCAAAGAACAATCATATTATTTTCACCATGACGGATATATTTTCGATAATGTCGAAAAGTGCGGATAAAAAATTGCACAAGTCGTTAGCTATGCGACGCTCGAAAAAAAACTCGCCTTACTACATTTGATTTGCCGAAAGCGTCATCGCAATTTACACTACATCACGTTTGATGTACATCCAAAGTGAATCACGCGAAATGAAATTATCCAGAACATTCATATTTGTTTACATATTTTGACCCAGTTCTGCGATTTCACGTGACACACATACTGTTACTGTTCCTTAAGGCTCATTTACATTTATCACTTTGAATGTTCATCTTGAAGGAATCATCCAAAGTGATAAGTGAATGAACGAACCGTTTGTTTATATTTTTCACCGCGCCTTCACTCTGGATGAGTTATCGGTTTAGAGAACGACTTTTTCATTTAAAGTTGGTAAAAGGTAAATCTTAAGTTTCATCGTTCAATTTAGGTGAAACAAAACTTAAAGGCATTTTACACTCATCGCTTTAGATGATTCCTCCAAGATGAACATCCAAAATGATAAATGTAAATGAACCTTTAATCCCAATGATCATTCACGATTCCTAGCAGGTCTACGACGTGTTATGCGACATTTTCGATCAACGGACGCGAGTAATCCGATATGCGCATAGAAAGTCCGGAATAACAATAATATTCCTAATATCATAGTTTATCCGAGACGCAATATTTTTTCCCAAACGTACGACTCGACCTCTCGCGAGAAGCTTGCGACTCTCCCCGTAAACATGATCGAGCGTCCTAAGCGTGCCAAAATGGTAGAAAATTATACAACGCCTTACACGCATTGTCGTCCATCCGATCTACCCAAAGTTTCGGAATTAAATCACGAATGTGGGCCATCGATACTTGAGGAGGAGCGAATTTTTGTTTTGTGCAAAAAGACTTTATTAGGGGTTTGCGGAATTGGACATTTCTCATACGATTGACGCTAAGAACATCTCTCGAAACTTCAACTCTTACCGAAACGTTGCTGATTCCCCTGTTCTTCCGTGGTAGAGCACTCGATAGAGCAGCCTGCCTCCACGAGATCACGCAGAACTCTTCCTTTTCGTACTGAAAGCTAGCGCTAAGTGATCGCCGTGGTGCAATTACGAACTACCACCAGTGTAACACGGAGAAAAATTTCGACGGGTTCCCTTTCCCAGCGGTAGTGCAGAGCTCGCAGCATTTGGCTACGAGCCGCTGCGCACTACCGCTAGATGTCACGGCGCGCGTCTGCTACAAAGCCCCGGTACAGGAGGCGGACCGAAGACCGAGGCCTCGTAGCAGGGCCAGCCGTGACCCGCCCCGTTCGAAAATCTAATACTAATGCTCGGCTATGCACATGTAACATACACTAGTGTGCATGTTACACGTGCGCTGCAACAATTTCTTTCTCGCTACAATATATGGCCGAGCGTACCAAACATTCAAGTTTGTTTTTGCTGCAACCACAGCAATAAAAAACAGAATTATGATAATTCTGAGTATGCAACGACAAACGTCGTTGGCATCTCGCTCTTTAGCAGACCGAGTTTATTAATTAACATATTTGTTAATTCATTATTTTTAGAAATTAAAAATATCTCTGTCCATTGTGAGGACAGATTCACAGCGACAGGCGTCACTGGCACCTCGCTCTTTAACAGAACGGTTATTAATCTTTAACATATTTGTTAATAAACATTTATCAACAATTAAAATTTTCTCTGTCCACTTTAGCGGACAGACTTACAGCGACAGGCGTCGCTGACATCTCGCTCTTTAGCAGAGCGAGTTTATTAATTAACATATTTGTTAATTCATTATTTTTAGAAATTAAAAATATCATTTTTTCATTATTTATTGAAGAAACTGCGCTGATATTTTTTATCATTCAGTGTATATCGCAGAAGCTTCACTAACCTTTTTTTATCATTTAGTATGTATTAAAGAAACTGCGCTGACATTTTTTCATCATTCAGTATGTATTGAAGAAACTGCGCTGACGTTTTTTTCATTATTCATTTTCATAAAAACTAGCTCCGTGGGTGGGAAAAATTTTGTTTCACTAAAAATATTTCAACACTACGTTGTTCGATCGGAAATTTCCCGCGCATTACGAAAATCACGGTTATTCGTTCGATAGATCGAATCTAATGTCCAAAATCCCTGAAAAACCCTGAAATTTCACGTTTTTTCACTTTTTCACCTAGAAATTATTACCCGACCCCAAAACTACCCAATGGATTCATGATCAGCTCGCCATTTCCGATCGATATAGATTTTAAGAGTGTGGAAAAATGAAAAAATTGAAAAAGGTCGATTTTTCGACCCTAATGATCAACCTTGCGACTCGGGGGGTCCGAAAAAAAAAAATTTTACCGCGCAAAAATTTCACAAATGCCATTCGATAGGCAATTTCGTCCCGATGAAAATTATGGGGCATTTTTTCCCGATAGCTCAAAAACTCTGGGAGAAAAGTGCGAAAAACCGAAAATAACGATTTTCCCGCTTAAGGTCGATAAAATCTCAAAAATCAAAAGCGAAACCAAGATTTTCTTGTTGTACGGGAAATTTACGATCGACATAGATTTTTAGAACTTCGGAAACGATTAAAATTCACCGGAATTGGATATATTGCGAATTTCAATGGGTATCGCGAAACCCCGAAAAAACGACTTTTCGCGCTTCTGTATCTTGGTTCTCGTTTGTCCTACAGAAAATTGCACGAATAACTTTTTGAAGAGCTCGCCGAGACGAGAAGAATGGCGCAAGAATCATCGGAATATCTTCATTTTTGTGGCTGTGATGAATTTTCGAAAATCACGATTTTTTGACGAAAGGGGTTTGCCCCCCAAAAAACTAGCTCCGTGGGTGGGAAAAATTTTTGTTCACTAAAAATATTTCAACACTACGTTGTTCGATCGGAAATTTCCCGCGCATTACGAAAATCATGGTTATTCGTTCGATAGATCGAATCTAATGTCCAAAATCCCTGAAAAACCCTGAAATTTCACGTTTTTTCACTTTTTCACCTAGAAATTATTACCCGACCCCAAAACTACCCAATGGATTCATGATCAGCTCGCCATTTCCGATCGATATAGATTTTAAGAGTGTGGAAAAATGAAAAAATTGAAAAAGGTCGATTTTTCGACCCTAATGATCAACCTTGCGACTCGGGGGGTCCGAAAAAAAAAAATTTTACCGCGCAAAAATTTCACAAATGCCATTCGATAGGCAATTTCGTCCCGATGAAAATTATGGGGCATTTTTTCCCGATAGCTCAAAAACTCTGGGAGAAAAGTGCGAAAAACCGAAAATAACGATTTTCCCGCTTAAGGTCGATAAAATCTCAAAAATCGAAAGCGAAACCAAGATTTTCTTGTTGTACGGGAAATTTACGATCGACATAGATTTTTAGAACTTCGGAAACGATTAAAATTCACCGGAATTGGATATATTGCGAATTTCAATGGGTATCGCGAAACCCCGAAAAAACGACTTTTCGCGCTTCTGTATCTTGGTTCTCGTTTGTCCTACAGAAAATTGCACGAATAACTTTTTGAAGAGCTCGCCGAGACGAGAAGAATGGCGCAAGAATCATCGGGATATCTTCATTTTTGTGGCTGTGATGAATTTTCGAAAATCACGATTTTTTGACGAAAGGGGTTTGCCCCCCAAAAAACTAGCTCCGTGGGTGGGAAAAATTTTTTTTCACTAAAAATATTTCAACACTACGTTGTTCGATCGGAAATTTCCCGCGCATTACGAAAATCATGGTTATTCGTTCGATAGATCGAATCTAATGTCCAAAATCCCTGAAAAACCCTGAAATTTCACGTTTTTTCACTTTTTCACCTAGAAATTATTACCCGACCCCAAAACTACCCAATGGATTCATGATCAGCTCGCCATTTCCGATCGATATAGATTTTAAGAGTGTGGAAAAATGAAAAAATTGAAAAAGGTCGATTTTTCGACCCTAATGATCAACCTTGCGACTCGGGGGGTCCGAAAAAAAAAAATTTTACCGCGCAAAAATTTCACAAATGCCATTCGATAGGCAATTTCGTCCCGATGAAAATTATGGGGCATTTTTTCCCGATAGCTCAAAAACTCTGGGAGAAAAGTGCGAAAAACCGAAAATAACGATTTTCCCGCTTAAGGTCGATAAAATCTCAAAAATCAAAAGCGAAACCAAGATTTTCTTGTTGTACGGGAAATTTACGATCGACATAGATTTTTAGAACTTCGGAAACGATTAAAATTCACCGGAATTGGATATATTGCGAATTTCAATGGGTATCGCGAAACCCCGAAAAAACGACTTTTCGCGCTTCTGTATCTTGGTTCTCGTTTGTCCTACAGAAAATTGCACGAATAACTTTTTGAAGAGCTCGCCGAGACGAGAAGAATGGCGCAAGAATCATCGGAATATCTTCATTTTTGTGGCTGTGATGAATTTTCGAAAATCACGATTTTTTGACGAAAGGGGTTTGCCCCCCAAAAAACTAGCTCCGTGGGTGGGAAAAATTTTTGTTCACTAAAAATATTTCAACACTACGTTGTTCGATCGGAAATTTCCCGCGCATTACGAAAATCATGGTTATTCGTTCGATAGATCGAATCTAATGTCCAAAATCCCTGAAAAACCCTGAAATTTCACGTTTTTTCACTTTTTCACCTAGAAATTATTACCCGACCCCAAAACTACCCAATGGATTCATGATCAGCTCGCCATTTCCGATCGATATAGATTTTAAGAGTGTGGAAAAATGAAAAAATTGAAAAAGGTCGATTTTTCGACCCTAATGATCAACCTTGCGACTCGGGGGGTCCGAAAAAAAAAAATTTTACCGCGCAAAAATTTCACAAATGCCATTCGATAGGCAATTTCGTCCCGATGAAAATTATGGGGCATTTTTTCCCGATAGCTCAAAAACTCTGGGAGAAAAGTGCGAAAAACCGAAAATAACGATTTTCCCGCTTAAGGTCGATAAAATCTCAAAAATCGAAAGCGAAACCAAGATTTTCTTGTTGTACGGGAAATTTACGATCGACATAGATTTTTAGAACTTCGGAAACGATTAAAATTCACCGGAATTGGATATATTGCGAATTTCAATGGGTATCGCGAAACCCCGAAAAAACGACTTTTCGCGCTTCTGTATCTTGGTTCTCGTTTGTCCTACAGAAAATTGCACGAATAACTTTTTGAAGAGCTCGCCGAGACGAGAAGAATGGCGCAAGAATCATCGGGATATCTTCATTTTTGTGGCTGTGATGAATTTTCGAAAATCACGATTTTTTGACGAAAGGGGTTTGCCCCCCAAAAAACTAGCTCCGTGGGTGGGAAAAATTTTTTTTCACTAAAAATATTTCAACACTACGTTGTTCGATCGGAAATTTCCCGCGCATTACGAAAATCATGGTTATTCGTTCGATAGATCGAATCTAATGTCCAAAATCCCTGAAAAACCCTGAAATTTCACGTTTTTTCACTTTTTCACCTAGAAATTATTACCCGACCCCAAAACTACCCAATGGATTCATGATCAGCTCGCCATTTCCGATCGATATAGATTTTAAGAGTGTGGAAAAATGAAAAAATTGAAAAAGGTCGATTTTTCGACCCTAATGATCAACCTTGCGACTCGGGGGGTCCGAAAAAAAAAAATTTTACCGCGCAAAAATTTCACAAATGCCATTCGATAGGCAATTTCGTCCCGATGAAAATTATGGGGCATTTTTTCCCGATAGCTCAAAAACTCTGGGAGAAAAGTGCGAAAAACCGAAAATAACGATTTTCCCGCTTAAGGTCGATAAAATCTCAAAAATCAAAAGCGAAACCAAGATTTTCTTGTTGTACGGGAAATTTACGATCGACATAGATTTTTAGAACTTCGGAAACGATTAAAATTCACCGGAATTGGATATATTGCGAATTTCAATGGGTATCGCGAAACCCCGAAAAAACGACTTTTCGCGCTTCTGTATCTTGGTTCTCGTTTGTCCTACAGAAAATTGCACGAATAACTTTTTGAAGAGCTCGCCGAGACGAGAAGAATGGCGCAAGAATCATCGGAATATCTTCATTTTTGTGGCTGTGATGAATTTTCGAAAATCACGATTTTTTGACGAAAGGGGTTTGCCCCCCAAAAAACTAGCTCCGTGGGTGGGAAAAATTTTTGTTCACTAAAAATATTTCAACACTACGTTGTTCGATCGGAAATTTCCCGCGCATTACGAAAATCATGGTTATTCGTTCGATAGATCGAATCTAATGTCCAAAATCCCTGAAAAACCCTGAAATTTCACGTTTTTTCACTTTTTCACCTAGAAATTATTACCCGACCCCAAAACTACCCAATGGATTCATGATCAGCTCGCCATTTCCGATCGATATAGATTTTAAGAGTGTGGAAAAATGAAAAAATTGAAAAAGGTCGATTTTTCGACCCTAATGATCAACCTTGCGACTCGGGGGGTCCGAAAAAAAAAAATTTTACCGCGCAAAAATTTCACAAATGCCATTCGATAGGCAATTTCGTCCCGATGAAAATTATGGGGCATTTTTTCCCGATAGCTCAAAAACTCTGGGAGAAAAGTGCGAAAAACCGAAAATAACGATTTTCCCGCTTAAGGTCGATAAAATCTCAAAAATCAAAAGCGAAACCAAGATTTTCTTGTTGTACGGGAAATTTACGATCGACATAGATTTTTAGAACTTCGGAAACGATTAAAATTCACCGGAATTGGATATATTGCGAATTTCAATGGGTATCGCGAAACCCCGAAAAAACGACTTTTCGCGCTTCTGTATCTTGGTTCTCGTTTGTCCTACAGAAAATTGCACGAATAACTTTTTGAAGAGCTCGCCGAGACGAGAAGAATGGCGCAAGAATCATCGGGATATCTTCATTTTTGTGGCTGTGATGAATTTTCGAAAATCACGATTTTTTGACGAAAGGGGTTTGCCCCCCAAAAAACTAGCTCCGTGGGTGGGAAAAATTTTTTTTCACTAAAAATATTTCAACACTACGTTGTTCGATCGGAAATTTCCCGCGCATTACGAAAATCATGGTTATTCGTTCGATAGATCGAATCTAATGTCCAAAATCCCTGAAAAACCCTGAAATTTCACGTTTTTTCACTTTTTCACCTAGAAATTATTACCCGACCCCAAAACTACCCAATGGATTCATGATCAGCTCGCCATTTCCGATCGATATAGATTTTAAGAGTGTGGAAAAATGAAAAAATTGAAAAAGGTCGATTTTTCGACCCTAATGATCAACCTTGCGACTCGGGGGGTCCGAAAAAAAAAAATTTTACCGCGCAAAAATTTCACAAATGCCATTCGATAGGCAATTTCGTCCCGATGAAAATTATGGGGCATTTTTTCCCGATAGCTCAAAAACTCTGGGAGAAAAGTGCGAAAAACCGAAAATAACGATTTTCCCGCTTAAGGTCGATAAAATCTCAACAATCAAAAGCGAAACCGAGATTTTCTTGTTGTACGGGAAATTTACGATCGACATAGATTTTTAGAACTTCGGAAACGATTAAAATTCACCGGAATTGGATATATTGCGAATTTCAATGGGTATCGCGAAACCCCGAAAAAACGACTTTTCGCGCTTCTGTATCTTGGTTCTCGTTTGTCCTACAGAAAATTGCACGAATAACTTTTTGAAGAGCTCGCCGAGACGAGAAGAATGGCGCAAGAATCATCGGGATATCTTCATTTTTGTGGCTGTGATGAATTTTCGAAAATCACGATTTTTTGACGAAAGGGGTTTGCCCCCCAAAAAACTAGCTCCGTGGGTGGGAAAAATTTTTGTTCACTAAAAATATTTCAACACTACGTTGTTCGATCGGAAATTTCCCGCGCATTACGAAAATCATGGTTATTCGTTCGATAGATCGAATCTAATGTCCAAAATCCCTGAAAAACCCTGAAATTTCACGTTTTTTCACTTTTTCACCTAGAAATTATTACCCGACCCCAAAACTACCCAATGGATTCATGATCAGCTCGCCATTTCCGATCGATATAGATTTTAAGAGTGTGGAAAAATGAAAAAATTGAAAAAGGTCGATTTTTCGACCCTAATGATCAACCTTGCGACTCGGGGGGTCCGAAAAAAAAAAATTTTACCGCGCAAAAATTTCACAAATGCCATTCGATAGGCAATTTCGTCCCGATGAAAATTATGGGGCATTTTTTCCCGATAGCTCAAAAACTCTGGGAGAAAAGTGCGAAAAACCGAAAATAACGATTTTCCCGCTTAAGGTCGATAAAATCTCAACAATCAAAAGCGAAACCGAGATTTTCTTGTTGTACGGGAAATTTACGATCGACATAGATTTTTAGAACTTCGGAAACGATTAAAATTCACCGGAATTGGATATATTGCGAATTTCAATGGGTATCGCGAAACCCCGAAAAAACGACTTTTCGCGCTTCTGTATCTTGGTTCTCGTTTGTCCTACAGAAAATTGCACAAATAACTTTTTGAAGAGCTCGCCGAGACGAGAAGAATGGCGCAAGAATCATCGGGATATCTTCATTTTTGTGGCTGTGATGAATTTTCGAAAATCACGATTTTTTGACGAAAGGGGTTTGCCCCCCAAAAAACTAGCTCCGTGGGTGGGAAAAAATTTTTTTCACTAAAAATATTTCAACACTACGTTGTTCGATCGGAAATTTCCCGCGCATTACGAAAATCATGGTTATTCGTTCGATAGATCGAATCTAATGTCCAAAATCCCTGAAAAACCCTGAAATTTCACGTTTTTTCACTTTTTCACCTAGAAATTATTACCCGACCCCAAAACTACCCAATGGATTCATGATCAGCTCGCCATTTCCGATCGATATAGATTTTAAGAGTGTGGAAAAATGAAAAAATTGAAAAAGGTCGATTTTTCGACCCTAATGATCAACCTTGCGACTCGGGGGGTCCGAAAAAAAAAAATTTTACCGCGCAAAAATTTCACAAATGCCATTCGATAGGCAATTTCGTCCCGATGAAAATTATGGGGCATTTTTTCCCGATAGCTCAAAAACTCTGGGAGAAAAGTGCGAAAAACCGAAAATAACGATTTTCCCGCTTAAGGTCGATAAAATCTCAAAAATCAAAAGCGAAACCGAGATTTTCTTGTTGTACGGGAAATTTACGATCGACATAGATTTTTAGAACTTCGGAAACGATTAAAATTCACCGGAATTGGATATATTGCGAATTTCAATGGGTATCGCGAAACCCCGAAAAAACGACTTTTCGCGCTTCTGTATCTTGGTTCTCGTTTGTCCTACAGAAAATTGCACGAATAACTTTTTGAAGAGCTCGCCGAGACGAGAAGAATGGCGCAAGAATCATCGGGATATCTTCATTTTTGTGGCTGTGATGAATTTTCGAAAATCACGATTTTTTGACGAAAGGGGTTTGCCCCCCAAAAAACTAGCTCCGTGGGTGGGAAAAATTTTTGTTCACTAAAAATATTTCAACACTACGTTGTTCGATCGGAAATTTCCCGCGCATTACGAAAATCATGGTTATTCGTTCGATAGATCGAATCTAATGTCCAAAATCCCTGAAAAACCCTGAAATTTCACGTTTTTTCACTTTTTCACCTAGAAATTATTACCCGACCCCAAAACTACCCAATGGATTCATGATCAGCTCGCCATTTCCGATCGATATAGATTTTAAGAGTGTGGAAAAATGAAAAAATTGAAAAAGGTCGATTTTTCGACCCTAATGATCAACCTTGCGACTCGGGGGGTCCGAAAAAAAAAAATTTTACCGCGCAAAAATTTCACAAATGCCATTCGATAGGCAATTTCGTCCCGATGAAAATTATGGGGCATTTTTTCCCGATAGCTCAAAAACTCTGGGAGAAAAGTGCGAAAAACCGAAAATAACGATTTTCCCGCTTAAGGTCGATAAAATCTCAAAAATCAAAAGCGAAACCAAGATTTTCTTGTTGTACGGGAAATTTACGATCGACATAGATTTTTAGAACTTCGGAAACGATTAAAATTCACCGGAATTGGATATATTGCGAATTTCAATGGGTATCGCGAAACCCCGAAAAAACGACTTTTCGCGCTTCTGTATCTTGGTTCTCGTTTGTCCTACAGAAAATTGCACGAATAACTTTTTGAAGAGCTCGCCGAGACGAGAAGAATGGCGCAAGAATCATCGGAATATCTTCATTT
This sequence comes from Netelia virgata, assembly GCA_951802705.1. NCBI lineage: Eukaryota > Metazoa > Arthropoda > Insecta > Hymenoptera > Ichneumonidae > Netelia > Netelia virgata. The sequence goes on from OX637868.1 coordinate 7,452,862, forward strand.
TTGTGGCTGTGATGAATTTTCGAAAATCACGATTTTTTGACGAAAGGGGTTTGCCCCCCAAAAAACTAGCTCCGTGGGTGGGAAAAAATTTTTTTCACTAAAAATATTTCAACACTACGTTGTTCGATCGGAAATTTCCCGCGCATTACGAAAATCATGGTTATTCGTTCGATAGATCGAATCTAATGTCCAAAATCCCTGAAAAACCCTGAAATTTTACGTTTTTTCACTTTTTCACCTAGAAATTATTACCCGACCCCAAAACTACCCAATGGATTCATGATCAGCTCGCCATTTCCGATCGATATAGATTTTAAGAGTGTGGAAAAATGAAAAAATTGAAAAAGGTCGATTTTTCGACCCTAATGATCAACCTTGCGACTCGGGGGGTCCGAAAAAAAAAAATTTTACCGCGCAAAAATTTCACAAATGCCATTCGATAGGCAATTTCGTCCCGATGAAAATTATGGGGCATTTTTTCCCGATAGCTCAAAAACTCTGGGAGAAAAGTGCGAAAAACCGAAAATAACGATTTTCCCGCTTAAGGTCGATAAAATCTCAAAAATCAAAAGCGAAACCGAGATTTTCTTGTTGTACGGGAAATTTGCGATCGACATAGATTTTTAGAACTTCGGAAACGATTAAAATTCACCGGAATTGGATATATTGCGAATTTCAATGGGTATCGCGAAACCCCGAAAAAACGACTTTTCGCGCTTCTGTATCTTGGTTCTCGTTTGTCCTACAGAAAATTGCACGAATAACTTTTTGAAGAGCTCGCCGAGACGAGAAGAATGGCGCAAGAATCATCGGGATATCTTCATTTTTGTGGCTGTGATGAATTTTCGAAAATCACGATTTTTTGACGAAAGGGGTTTGCCCCCCAAAAAACTAGCTCCGTGGGTGGGAAAAATTTTTGTTCACTAAAAATATTTCAACACTACGTTGTTCGATCGGAAATTTCCCGCGCATTACGAAAATCATGGTTATTCGTTCGATAGATCGAATCTAATGTCCAAAATCCCTGAAAAACCCTGAAATTTCACGTTTTTTCACTTTTTCACCTAGAAATTATTACCCGACCCCAAAACTACCCAATGGATTCATGATCAGCTCGCCATTTCCGATCGATATAGATTTTAAGAGTGTGGAAAAATGAAAAAATTGAAAAAGGTCGATTTTTCGACCCTAATGATCAACCTTGCGACTCGGGGGGTCCGAAAAAAAAAAATTTTACCGCGCAAAAATGTCACAAATGCCATTCGATAGGCAATTTCGTCCCGATGAAAATTATGGGGCATTTTTTCCCGATAGCTCAAAAACTCTGGGAGAAAAGTGCGAAAAACCGAAAATAACGATTTTCCCGCTTAAGGTCGATAAAATCTCAAAAATCAAAAGCGAAACCGAGATTTTCTTGTTGTACGGGAAATTTACGATCGACATAGATTTTTAGAACTTCGGAAACGATTAAAATTCACCGGAATTGGATATATTGCGAATTTCAATGGGTATCGCGAAACCCCGAAAAAACGACTTTTCGCGCTTCTGTATCTTGGTTCTCGTTTGTCCTACAGAAAATTGCACAAATAACTTTTTGAAGAGCTCGCCGAGACGAGAAGAATGGCGCAAGAATCATCGGGATATCTTCATTTTTGTGGCTGTGATGAATTTTCGAAAATCACGATTTTTTGACGAAAGGGGTTTGCCCCCCAAAAAACTAGCTCCGTGGGTGGGAAAAAATTTTTTTCACTAAAAATATTTCAACACTACGTTGTTCGATCGGAAATTTCCCGCGCATTACGAAAATCATGGTTATTCGTTCGATAGATCGAATCTAATGTCCAAAATCCCTGAAAAACCCTGAAATTTCACGTTTTTTCACTTTTTCACCTAGAAATTATTACCCGACCCCAAAACTACCCAATGGATTCATGATCAGCTCGCCATTTCCGATCGATATAGATTTTAAGAGTGTGGAAAAATGAAAAAATTGAAAAAGGTCGATTTTTCGACCCTAATGATCAACCTTGCGACTCGGGGGGTCCGAAAAAAAAAAATTTTACCGCGCAAAAATTTCACAAATGCCATTCGATAGGCAATTTCGTCCCGATGAAAATTATGGGGCATTTTTTCCCGATAGCTCAAAAACTCTGGGAGAAAAGTGCGAAAAACCGAAAATAACGATTTTCCCGCTTAAGGTCGATAAAATCTCAAAAATCAAAAGCGAAACCGAGATTTTCTTGTTGTACGGGAAATTTGCGATCGACATAGATTTTTAGAACTTCGGAAACGATTAAAATTCACCGGAATTGGATATATTGCGAATTTCAATGGGTATCGCGAAACCCCGAAAAAACGACTTTTCGCGCTTCTGTATCTTGGTTCTCGTTTGTCCTACAGAAAATTGCACGAATAACTTTTTGAAGAGCTCGCCGAGACGAGAAGAATGGCGCAAGAATCATCGGGATATCTTCATTTTTGTGGCTGTGATGAATTTTCGAAAATCACGATTTTTTGACGAAAGGGCCCCCCAAAAAACTAGCTCCGTGGGTGGGAAAAATTTTGTTTCACTAAAAATATTTCAACACTACGTTGTTCGATCGGAAATTTCCCGCGCATTACGAAAATCATGGTTATTCGTTCGATAGATCGAATCTAATGTCCAAAATCCCTGAAAAACCCTGAAATTTCACGTTTTTTCACTTTTTCACCTAGAAATTATTACCCGACCCCAAAACTACCCAATGGATTCATGATCAGCTCGCCATTTCCGATCGATATAGATTTTAAGAGTGTGGAAAAATGAAAAAATTGAAAAAGGTCGATTTTTCGACCCTAATGATCAACCTTGCGACTCGGGGGGTCCGAAAAAAAAAAATTTTACCGCGCAAAAATTTCACAAATGCCATTCGATAGGCAATTTCGTCCCGATGAAAATTATGGGGCATTTTTTCCCGATAGCTCAAAAACTCTGGGAGAAAAGTGCGAAAAACCGAAAATAACGATTTTCCCGCTTAAGGTCGATAAAATCTCAAAAATCAAAAGCGAAACCGAGATTTTCTTGTTGTACGGGAAATTTGCGATCGACATAGATTTTTAGAACTTCGGAAACGATTAAAATTCACCGGAATTGGATATATTGCGAATTTCAATGGGTATCGCGAAACCCCGAAAAAACGACTTTTCGCGCTTCTGTATCTTGGTTCTCGTTTGTCCTACAGAAAATTGCACGAATAACTTTTTGAAGAGCTCGCCGAGACGAGAAGAATGGCGCAAGAATCATCGGGATATCTTCATTTTTGTGGCTGTGATGAATTTTCGAAAATCACGATTTTTTGACGAAAGGGGTTTGCCCCCCAAAAAACTAGCTCCGTGGGTGGGAAAAATTTTTGTTCACTAAAAATATTTCAACACTACGTTGTTCGATCGGAAATTTCCCGCGCATTACGAAAATCATGGTTATTCGTTCGATAGATCGAATCTAATGTCCAAAATCCCTGAAAAACCCTGAAATTTCACGTTTTTTCACTTTTTCACCTAGAAATTATTACCCGACCCCAAAACTACCCAATGGATTCATGATCAGCTCGCCATTTCCGATCGATATAGATTTTAAGAGTGTGGAAAAATGAAAAAATTGAAAAAGGTCGATTTTTCGACCCTAATGATCAACCTTGCGACTCGGGGGGTCCGAAAAAAAAAAATTTTACCGCGCAAAAATGTCACAAATGCCATTCGATAGGCAATTTCGTCCCGATGAAAATTATGGGGCATTTTTTCCCGATAGCTCAAAAACTCTGGGAGAAAAGTGCGAAAAACCGAAAATAACGATTTTCCCGCTTAAGGTCGATAAAATCTCAAAAATCAAAAGCGAAACCGAGATTTTCTTGTTGTACGGGAAATTTACGATCGACATAGATTTTTAGAACTTCGGAAACGATTAAAATTCACCGGAATTGGATATATTGCGAATTTCAATGGGTATCGCGAAACCCCGAAAAAACGACTTTTCGCGCTTCTGTATCTTGGTTCTCGTTTGTCCTACAGAAAATTGCACAAATAACTTTTTGAAGAGCTCGCCGAGACGAGAAGAATGGCGCAAGAATCATCGGGATATCTTCATTTTTGTGGCTGTGATGAATTTTCGAAAATCACGATTTTTTGACGAAAGGGGTTTGCCCCCCAAAAAACTAGCTCCGTGGGTGGGAAAAAATTTTTTTCACTAAAAATATTTCAACACTACGTTGTTCGATCGGAAATTTCCCGCGCATTACGAAAATCATGGTTATTCGTTCGATAGATCGAATCTAATGTCCAAAATCCCTGAAAAACCCTGAAATTTCACGTTTTTTCACTTTTTCACCTAGAAATTATTACCCGACCCCAAAACTACCCAATGGATTCATGATCAGCTCGCCATTTCCGATCGATATAGATTTTAAGAGTGTGGAAAAATGAAAAAATTGAAAAAGGTCGATTTTTCGACCCTAATGATCAACCTTGCGACTCGGGGGGTCCGAAAAAAAAAAATTTTACCGCGCAAAAATTTCACAAATGCCATTCGATAGGCAATTTCGTCCCGATGAAAATTATGGGGCATTTTTTCCCGATAGCTCAAAAACTCTGGGAGAAAAGTGCGAAAAACCGAAAATAACGATTTTCCCGCTTAAGGTCGATAAAATCTCAAAAATCAAAAGCGAAACCGAGATTTTCTTGTTGTACGGGAAATTTGCGATCGACATAGATTTTTAGAACTTCGGAAACGATTAAAATTCACCGGAATTGGATATATTGCGAATTTCAATGGGTATCGCGAAACCCCGAAAAAACGACTTTTCGCGCTTCTGTATCTTGGTTCTCGTTTGTCCTACAGAAAATTGCACGAATAACTTTTTGAAGAGCTCGCCGAGACGAGAAGAATGGCGCAAGAATCATCGGGATATCTTCATTTTTGTGGCTGTGATGAATTTTCGAAAATCACGATTTTTTGACGAAAGGGCCCCCCAAAAAACTAGCTCCGTGGGTGGGAAAAATTTTGTTTCACTAAAAATATTTCAACACTACGTTGTTCGATCGGAAATTTCCCGCGCATTACGAAAATCATGGTTATTCGTTCGATAGATCGAATCTAATGTCCAAAATCCCTGAAAAACCCTGAAATTTCACGTTTTTTCACTTTTTCACCTAGAAATTATTACCCGACCCCAAAACTACCCAATGGATTCATGATCAGCTCGCCATTTCCGATCGATATAGATTTTAAGAGTGTGGAAAAATGAAAAAATTGAAAAAGGTCGATTTTTCGACCCTAATGATCAACCTTGCGACTCGGGGGGTCCGAAAAAAAAAAATTTTACCGCGCAAAAATTTCACAAATGCCATTCGATAGGCAATTTCGTCCCGATGAAAATTATGGGGCATTTTTTCCCGATAGCTCAAAAACTCTGGGAGAAAAGTGCGAAAAACCGAAAATAACGATTTTCCCGCTTAAGGTCGATAAAATCTCAAAAATCAAAAGCGAAACCGAGATTTTCTTGTTGTACGGGAAATTTACGATCGACATAGATTTTTAGAACTTCGGAAACGATTAAAATTCACCGGAATTGGATATATTGCGAATTTCAATGGGTATCGCGAAACCCCGAAAAAACGACTTTTCGCGCTTCTGTATCTTGGTTCTCGTTTGTCCTACAGAAAATTGCACGAATAACTTTTTGAAGAGCTCGCCGAGACGAGAAGAATGGCGCAAGAATCATCGGGATATCTTCATTTTTGTGGCTGTGATGAATTTTCGAAAATCACGATTTTTTGACGAAAGGGCCCCCCAAAAAACTAGCTCCGTGGGTGGGAAAAATTTTGTTTCACTAAAAATATTTCAACACTACGTTGTTCGATCGGAAATTTCCCGCGCATTACGAAAATCATGGTTATTCGTTCGATAGATCGAATCTAATGTCCAAAATCCCTGAAAAACCCTGAAATTTCACGTTTTTTCACTTTTTCACCTAGAAATTATTACCCGACCCCAAAACTACCCAATGGATTCATGATCAGCTCGCCATTTCCGATCGATATAGATTTTAAGAGTGTGGAAAAATGAAAAAATTGAAAAAGGTCGATTTTTCGACCCTAATGATCAACCTTGCGACTCGGGGGGTCCGAAAAAAAAAAATTTTACCGCGCAAAAATTTCACAAATGCCATTCGATAGGCAATTTCGTCCCGATGAAAATTATGGGGCATTTTTTCCCGATAGCTCAAAAACTCTGGGAGAAAAGTGCGAAAAACGGAAAATAACGATTTTCCCGCTTAAGGTCGATAAAATCTCAAAAATCAAAAGCGAAACCGAGATTTTCTTGTTGTACGGGAAATTTACGATCGACATAGATTTTTAGAACTTCGGAAACGATTAAAATTCACCGGAATTGGATATATTGCGAATTTCAATGGGTATCGCGAAACCCCGAAAAAACGACTTTTCGCGCTTCTGTATCTTGGTTCTCGTTTGTCCTACAGAAAATTGCACGAATAACTTTTTGAAGAGCTCGCCGAGACGAGAAGAATGGCGCAAGAATCATCGGGATATCTTCATTTTTGTGGCTGTGATGAATTTTCGAAAATCACGATTTTTTGACGAAAGGGGTTTGCCCCCCAAAAAACTAGCTCCGTGGGTGGGAAAAATTTTTGTTCACTAAAAATATTTCAACACTACGTTGTTCGATCGGAAATTTCCCGCGCATTACGAAAATCATGGTTATTCGTTCGATAGATCGAATCTAATGTCCAAAATCCCTGAAAAACCCTGAAATTTCACGTTTTTTCACTTTTTCACCTAGAAATTATTACCCGACCCCAAAACTACCCAATGGATTCATGATCAGCTCGCCATTTCCGATCGATATAGATTTTAAGAGTGTGGAAAAATGAAAAAATTGAAAAAGGTCGATTTTTCGACCCTAATGATCAACCTTGCGACTCGGGGGGTCCGAAAAAAAAAAATTTTACCGCGCAAAAATGTCACAAATGCCATTCGATAGGCAATTTCGTCCCGATGAAAATTATGGGGCATTTTTTCCCGATAGCTCAAAAACTCTGGGAGAAAAGTGCGAAAAACCGAAAATAACGATTTTCCCGCTTAAGGTCGATAAAATCTCAACAATCAAAAGCGAAACCGAGATTTTCTTGTTGTACGGGAAATTTACGATCGACATAGATTTTTAGAACTTCGGAAACGATTAAAATTCACCGGAATTGGATATATTGCGAATTTCAATGGGTATCGCGAAACCCCGAAAAAACGACTTTTCGCGCTTCTGTATCTTGGTTCTCGTTTGTCCTACAGAAAATTGCACAAATAACTTTTTGAAGAGCTCGCCGAGACGAGAAGAATGGCGCAAGAATCATCGGGATATCTTCATTTTTGTGGCTGTGATGAATTTTCGAAAATCACGATTTTTTGACGAAAGGGGTTTGCCCCCCAAAAAACTAGCTCCGTGGGTGGGAAAAAATTTTTTTCACTAAAAATATTTCAACACTACGTTGTTCGATCGGAAATTTCCCGCGCATTACGAAAATCATGGTTATTCGTTCGATAGATCGAATCTAATGTCCAAAATCCCTGAAAAACCCTGAAATTTCACGTTTTTTCACTTTTTCACCTAGAAATTATTACCCGACCCCAAAACTACCCAATGGATTCATGATCAGCTCGCCATTTCCGATCGATATAGATTTTAAGAGTGTGGAAAAATGAAAAAATTGAAAAAGGTCGATTTTTCGACCCTAATGATCAACCTTGCGACTCGGGGGGTCCGAAAAAAAAAAATTTTACCGCGCAAAAATTTCACAAATGCCATTCGATAGGCAATTTCGTCCCGATGAAAATTATGGGGCATTTTTTCCCGATAGCTCAAAAACTCTGGGAGAAAAGTGCGAAAAACCGAAAATAACGATTTTCCCGCTTAAGGTCGATAAAATCTCAAAAATCAAAAGCGAAACCGAGATTTTCTTGTTGTACGGGAAATTTACGATCGACATAGATTTTTAGAACTTCGGAAACGATTAAAATTCACCGGAATTGGATATATTGCGAATTTCAATGGGTATCGCGAAACCCCGAAAAAACGACTTTTCGCGCTTCTGTATCTTGGTTCTCGTTTGTCCTACAGAAAATTGCACGAATAACTTTTTGAAGAGCTCGCCGAGACGAGAAGAATGGCGCAAGAATCATCGGAATATCTTCATTTTTGTGGCTGTGATGAATTTTCGAAAATCACGATTTTTTGACGAAAGGGGTTTGCCCCCCAAAAAACTAGCTCCGTGGGTGGGAAAAATTTTGTTTCACTAAAAATATTTCAACACTACGTTGTTCGATCGGAAATTTCCCGCGCATTACGAAAATCATGGTTATTCGTTCGATAGATCGAATCTAATGTCCAAAATCCCTGAAAAACCCTGAAATTTCACGTTTTTTCACTTTTTCACCTAGAAATTATTACCCGACCCCAAAACTACCCAATGGATTCATGATCAGCTCGCCATTTCCGATCGATATAGATTTTAAGAGTGTGGAAAAATGAAAAAATTGAAAAAGGTCGATTTTTCGACCCTAATGATCAACCTTGCGACTCGGGGGGTCCGAAAAAAAAAAATTTTACCGCGCAAAAATTTCACAAATGCCATTCGATAGGCAATTTCGTCCCGATGAAAATTATGGGGCATTTTTTCCCGATAGCTCAAAAACTCTGGGAGAAAAGTGCGAAAAACCGAAAATAACGATTTTCCCGCTTAAGGTCGATAAAATCTCAAAAATCAAAAGCGAAACCGAGATTTTCTTGTTGTACGGGAAATTTACGATCGACATAGATTTTTAGAACTTCGGAAACGATTAAAATTCACCGGAATTGGATATATTGCGAATTTCAATGGGTATCGCGAAACCCCGAAAAAACGACTTTTCGCGCTTCTGTATCTTGGTTCTCGTTTGTCCTACAGAAAATTGCACGAATAACTTTTTGAAGAGCTCGCCGAGACGAGAAGAATGGCGCAAGAATCATCGGAATATCTTCATTTTTGTGGCTGTGATGAATTTTCGAAAATCACGATTTTTTGACGAAAGGGGTTTGCCCCCCAAAAAACTAGCTCCGTGGGTGGGAAAAATTTTGTTTCACTAAAAATATTTCAACACTACGTTGTTCGATCGGAAATTTCCCGCGCATTACGAAAATCATGGTTATTCGTTCGATAGATCGAATCTAATGTCCAAAATCCCTGAAAAACCCTGAAATTTCACGTTTTTTCACTTTTTCACCTAGAAATTATTACCCGACCCCAAAACTACCCAATGGATTCATGATCAGCTCGCCATTTCCGATCGATATAGATTTTAAGAGTGTGGAAAAATGAAAAAATTGAAAAAGGTCGATTTTTCGACCCTAATGATCAACCTTGCGACTCGGGGGGTCCGAAAAAAAAAAATTTTACCGCGCAAAAATTTCACAAATGCCATTCGATAGGCAATTTCGTCCCGATGAAAATTATGGGGCATTTTTTCCCGATAGCTCAAAAACTCTGGGAGAAAAGTGCGAAAAACCGAAAATAACGATTTTCCCGCTTAAGGTCGATAAAATCTCAAAAATCAAAAGCGAAACCGAGATTTTCTTGTTGTACGGGAAATTTACGATCGACATAGATTTTTAGAACTTCGGAAACGATTAAAATTCACCGGAATTGGATATATTGCGAATTTCAATGGGTATCGCGAAACCCCGAAAAAACGACTTTTCGCGCTTCTGTATCTTGGTTCTCGTTTGTCCTACAGAAAATTGCACGAATAACTTTTTGAAGAGCTCGCCGAGACGAGAAGAATGGCGCAAGAATCATCGGGATATCTTCATTTTTGTGGCTGTGATGAATTTTCGAAAATCACGATTTTTTGACGAAAGGGGTTTGCCCCCCAAAAAACTAGCTCCGTGGGTGGGAAAAATTTTGTTTCACTAAAAATATTTCAACACTACGTTGTTCGATCGGAAATTTCCCGCGCATTACGAAAATCATGGTTATTCGCTCGATAGTTCGAATCTAATAGCCGAAATCCCCGAAAAACGCTAAAATTTCACGTTTTTTCGATTTTTCACCTGTCAATGTTTATCCGAGAGGAAAACTACCACGATATTCGGGATCAGCGAGACATTTTCGATTTTACAAGTATCTGAAAAGTATGGGTCGAGAGGAACAACAATTTGACCCAATTTTGGTAGGAAAATCACCACCAAAAAAGGCCTCAAAAGAGTAAAACGAAATTATTAGAAAAATTATTGTAGAAGAGCATAGAAACTGAGGATTGAATGAATAAAATGAGAATAAAAGCACAATCAACAAAAGAAATGTGAATGAAATATTGGGCTCAATATTGCGTACCAACATGAAAAATTCGCCAAGTTTGAAAAAGTGATCGCAGCTCGTCGAATCCCGTGGCTCGTGGAATCCCGTGCTCCGTCGACCCCCCGATGGTGACACCAACTCTCGAAACGTAAAAGGCCAATCTGTAATTAAAAATATGAAATGATCGTCAACGAGTACAAAATGGAGCAGCTGTTAGTTAACCAACATTACATGAATATACAAGGATTGGAACAACACTTTATATCCTTCCATTGTCATTCTCGTAATGTCGGTTATCCAGGCCTCACCACGTGGAGGTCGCTGCCCATCGAGACCCGGAGTATATAGCGTGTATACCGATTTGTCTATCGGTAAAACATTTTTCTAAAAAATTTGCAAACATCAAGTGCATTACAAAAAGCGAAATTATTATGTACGTGAAAGTGCAAAAATAAGCAAAAAGTGCGAGTAAATTTAGAGAGCAAGCTACAACACCGAAAGCACACACGCTACATACTCCTCCTTTTTCCCCTCAAAAAGGCACAAATTATTAATAAATAAAAGCATAGATCAGAATAATCATAGAAAACAAATAAAAAAACAGATAAATTTGTTTTAAAAAATCACACGAAAATTAAAAAAGATTGTGCAGTTTTCAAGATGTTATTAAAAAATTGTCAAAGCTTAAGATGATCACAAATTTTAATGAGTGCGGGAGAGACTAATGCAATTATTAGAAGCAATGATTTTGTTAAGCTGCCAAGCATATTCAAAGCTTTTTTTATCGATTAATTACCGTGTTTCACTTTGCCTAGTCGTATCGAGTGATAAAGTAAAATGGTGATTCTACGTGTTTAATTACGAAGTGAACGCTCTCCTCGATTATTGTAAAAAAAATTAATTATTGCAAAAAAAGTTCGATGATGCCGACATCTGGCCTAGATGTCGTCATTATTCGGAACATTATTGATAAGAATCACAAAGAATGACGAGGAACTGGCCAGGGACCTCGCCATTACGATGTGTCTTATCTTAATTCGGAACGTCGAAAAAGCAACGAGGTTGTGGCCGACAACCACGTTACTCGTTAGACGTTCTTCCTGTTCTATGATTTATTTGTTAATAAATTTGAATTTTCATTCATCGATATTTGCTATTCACAGAATAGTTAATCGGCGAAGAGCGTCACTCGTGTGATTTCACATTTGTATGAGAGGATTGATTGGACAAGGCGAAATGATTCACTAAAACTCGATTTTTCGAAACAAAATAATAGCTTTTAGAATAAAAAGATTTGAATGAAAATTGTGAATAAAATTTGTTTCTATTGCATCAAATAATAATAAAAAATATGAATAAAAAAAATAAATAAAGATTGTAAACAAAATTTGTTTTCATTGAAAAAAAATATATAAAGAAAAATTAGGAATAAATTTGATTACAAATAAAAAACGATAAGAAGAAGTTAAAATTGTTCATTAATTTTGTTTCCCATTGGATTACCAAGATGTCCGAATTTCGAAAAAAAAACGAGAACTCATCGGCATCATCGTCAGGTGAATTTCACCGTCTCTTTTCTACTCCAAAAAACGAGAACAGTCTCGTAGAAAATTGAAGAACAATTTTCCACGAGACACTCGATATTTCGGATAGAAAAGAACGATGAATGAAATAAGAGACATCTTTGAAGATCATCCTATATGTGGAACTGGAAAATAAAAATAATCGATTAAAAGTTTTAACAAAACCTGAAATAAAAAAAGCATTAATGACACGATAAAGACCTGAAAAACAAAAAACTTTATATTAGGAATTTTTTTTTTTTCAATGTCCCTCGACGACCTGCAATCATAAGAAACAGAACATCCTACTTATAACATCCACATAAAACGTATGGATGTGATCATCCCCGGCCGTGATCTTACTTTCTTTCCCGATTTCGTTCTAAATTCAACATTGGTGTCGCAACTTTGCAACACGACATTCAACGAGATTGTTTTAAATTCCCCTTTCCCACCACCAATTTTTCCACCACCAATTTTCCCACCACCAATATTCAATTTCATTTCGCGAGGGAAGGGACGAATCTAGTTTAATTTTTCGGTAAAAAATGACTCGACAAGCTACTCGAAAAAAATTCCACAAACTGACAAAGGGTGTCACCCGGTTGTGACTTGGGACAGTGCACAGTGACGACGTCATTTTTGCATTTACCGTATATTTTATGTGGGCGATTTAGTCGCGAAGGAAATACATGCGATCCTTCGAGAGTAAATGCCTCACTCCCTCGATGATCCCTCGATGACTCCATGATGACGATGAAGAAATATACCGCTCAAAGTTTTTTGACGACCAACGAATCGCGAATGGACAACACAAAAGAGGAAATCGAGCGAACGACTGGACTCCAGTACTCCGGTTATCTTTGAATTCAACGACAACCTTCGCACTCGAGGCAAAGACGTTTCACTCGGCGTACGAAAAAGAAAAAAAAACTCTGAGCGGCAATTTGGCAATGCGCACATGTCCGAGCAGAAGGCAACGGATGCGTTTTATAAAGTCGAACAATCTCGTAAAAAGAGATATTCGTTCGACTAATATCTACTTGAATTTATTTCAGCCACAAGATGATTTCTATGCAGTTGTTTCAACTACATAGATCGTCACCTTGAGGTTTAATAAACCTTTCGATCCTGAAACCTATGAAACACGCAGATTTAACTTATAATTGTACGCGGAAACGAGCAAAAACGAATGAACGATTCCTCGTCGAGGAATCGAAACATTGTTTAAGCGATTCCTGGCCCTGCCTACCTAAGCATCACACACAGAAGAGACATCTTTACGTTACTTAATGACTACGCGCCTTTCAGGGTTCCTGCCTATTTCCCCCTAACCCCAGCACCGGTTTCGTATTTTCAAAACAAGATAAAAAAAAAACGCGTCACATTCAATTCCCTATTCCCAATTTCTGTTTCACATTCATTGGGGTCCATTCCACGCCCGGGTGTAAAACCTAACTAGGGATTCCACGGCCCCTACCGTGCTCCATCACCCGGGCGGGCGGCCACCTCTTGGTAGGAAGGTGGAGGCTCTCACACACTTACAATTTTTCTTAATCTAAAGCGACTTCGCCTTAGTTCGACGTTAACTTTCGCAGGAGCTGCCCCGCGAAATCTATCATGGAACCAAGGCGATATCGAAACAATAACGATGATGACGATGACGATGGCTGTGAATTTTAAAGATGAATGCTTAAAATTACCTACCCTGAAAATAAATGACGATTCGACTGACTCGACAAAATCCTAATAACTATCAATGACTCGACGAGCAAGGCGAGTGCTCCAAGTTCAAATATCGCGCGCATGCTTTGCTCTCGTGCAATACCCCTTTCTCGATATTAATAACAAAAAATCTTTGAAATAAAATACATTTTTAATCGCGTTATGTAAAAAAATTCAATTTATTAAAAATAGTTGCTCATGTATTGCATCGTATGAGTCAGACTATTTTCCTTCTAGATGAGGGAAGCTCATCGAGAAGGTTCATGGTCGAGGGAAGCTCGACTGTGAAATTTTATTTCAACACAAATATTTAGTTTTTTTAATTGCTTATTTTGTTCGCAACGACGAGACAAAAATGAGAAGGGGTTGAGAGACATCATGCTTTGTGATTCCTTAATTTCTAGTGTGGTAAGGTATTTCTTTATTCAAAAAAAAGAAAAATAAAGAACGGGGTAAGGTAACGATGTCTTATGAAAAATACGGTGAATTTATTCAATTTAATCCCTGACTAGTTCTCATAAAATAGTAACGCCGCACTAGGTTCGACCAGTACTTGGTCTCAAGTAGTAAATGATCTCCAAAGTGGAGCCATATTGATTAAGTTTTATGAGCAGACTCTAATCGCGTTCGCGGAATTTCAAAGTGTCTGTGCAAATCTCCAGAGTGGAGTCGCGTGCTGGAAGAGCTGAGAGCAACCCTCGGCATTGGCGACCAAGTCAGAGCGAAATTTGATTCATTCGTTGAAATAATCAAACGTGAAGCGTTTGAAAATTTCGCTCGGACAAAGTCACTGTGCCACGCGAGTTCTTCTCGGCTTTGAAAGAAATCTAAATTTTGCGATTTAAGCAAAATTTTTTTTTATTTTCTAAATATTTATAAATTTTTGCGAAACTATTATTTAATTTTTATGAATTTATAACCGAGGTGATAAATTTGCCGAGAAGAACGCCCTATTTTTCTAAACACATATATGAACAATGGGGCCACTCGCGAGTCGATTATTAATATCGAGACTTGACCGTCACGACACTGTCGGATCGACTCGCGGTCACTGTGCAAATGCCCTGGGAGAAACAATACAACCAGCGATCGTGCCGCTTAGGACCTTTCGTCCTACGGCACGAAGGCTTGAGGAAATAAAAAAATAACGAGACCGTTTGATGTTCTTGTAGATTTTGTGATCAAGGTCCCACGTTATCCCAGCTTCTCCCACATTGCCCTAGCTTTTGTCACACGCTGTCCTAGGTTTTCTCCCAGCTTGGTCACTCGTCGATCCATTTGTACACACACTTTCACTGTGGACAGTAAGACAAAAATTATTATATATTATTGCCAAGAATAACTGGCAGCTTTTTTTTCTTAGACGTGCTGATAATTTGTAAATTTAAAATTTTTTAAATAAATTAGTACGTAGCGATTCTTACCTTATTACTATTCACTTTTCGAATGATGTCGATACCAAACAGCACACGAGGCTTTCCGATCGGATTTGCTCGTTTCTGAAACACAAACATTTTTTAATTGTAAAATATTAAAAGATAGAAAATAATGTTTCAATTTTGTTAGGGACGATATTGGATAATGATTTTTACCTTATTTCGAGCCAAGATCAGCTCCGAGACACCACCCAACCACCCATTAATATTCGTCCTCGCGTAGACTCGTTACTGAAAAATAACAAAATATTTATAATAAATAAAACGAAAAAAAATTGTCGTTTGAAGAAAGTTTAAGATATTAGATAAAATTCTTACCTTAATTTGAGCCACGATCAGCCCCGAGACACCACCCAACCCCCCATTAATTTCTGTCTTCGACTAGGCTCGTTACTGAAAAATAACAAAATATTTATAATAAATAATACGAAAAATAAAATTTAAGTTTGAAGAAAGTTTAAGATATTAGATAAAATTCTTACCTTAATTCGAGCCACGATTAGCCCCTCGTCACCACCCAACCGCCCACGATATTTTCCGATCGGATAGACACGTTTCTGAAACCCAGAAAACACAATTTTTATATTAAAAAAAAAACATATAAACGTATTATTAAATTTTGAGATATTAAAAAATGATTCTTACAATACGATTAAGTTTGGCTTATTTTGATTCAGCTTATCTCAGCTTGGCTCAACTTCACACTACTTGACTCTGAAAGTTTAAAAAAAAATTAATTAATAATTAATTCAAAATAATTTATAATGAATTCAAATTAATTCACATAAAGTAATAAACCTAGTTACCACAACAATTAATTAATCCCATAAATAATTCTCATTAAGATTCAATTTTGCACATTTTTTTAAATTTAATCCTTAATTTTTTCGAAAATTTACCTTCACGTAATTAGTAGACGATATTGTCTTCGTTTGGAACAATGTACGAGCCTAATATCGTTGATAGGTAGCGAGTACGAAGGATTTTACAACGTTAAATATTTCACGCGTAGGGTGTCCGGTTGATGACTATACATTTATTTCGTGCACGAATGAGTCTAGCCTTGAACTATTATCGCTCGTGAATGAACAGATAACAATGGGAGCGCCGAGCCTCTACCCCCACCACCGCGCTACTACGCTCGAGTCTACCGGTAGCCGGTCGCTCTCCCCCCCCCCTTCGCCGCTCGACCGTCGACCTATACATTGAGGTAGGCCTACGGTGGAACCTCGGCGGCTTATATAGATATACAGTCACGTGTTGAGGCAGTTCAACATTGTTTATATATGTATATACACTCGAATCGATATACATGGATATACTGGGGTGACCAAATTTACATTAAATGTTTAAAACTCTATTAAAAATCGACAAATTATCGCAGCAGGATGATTCAAACGCCATTTTATAGATAAAATTGTCTACTTTTAGGGAGAATAATAACGAGTCTGGATTCTTGGTGGAGATAAGAGAAAATTGAAAAAATCCAAACGAAATTGAGTCAAAATTAATATTTGGTGTCTATGGGGAAATTTTCTATGGGATATTAGATAAAAGATTGTAATAATGATGAGAATATATCGATGAATGATGCATGAAGATTTTAAGAAGGTAAAACAAAAAATTGATTTTGTTAAACAGTATTACTTAATTGGGTTCGTTAATCAATTGTGTTTAATTAATGAATTAATCAATTAATTAATTATATATACTTTTTTTTTAGAAAGATTGATAATTGTTGAGGAACTAAAAGTGAGACCGGGTTTTTCTTGTTTTATGGGTAATTTCTGATCGACCCGCAATTTTTTGATTCGAAAGATTTGCCGTAAAAAACAGCCTTTGGGAGGAGAATTCTTTTTCCTCAAAAATTATTTGAAAATGACCTATTTTCACCGACATTTTTTCGCACATTACGAAAACCATGGACATTCCTTTGATAGTTCGAAATTAATAGGAAAAATTCTGAAAAAAACAATGAAAAGTCAAGTTTTTTTTACTTTTTACCCATTAATTTTTATGCGAGAAATTTGTTTCTCTAAAATGATTTCAACACTGCGTTATTCGATCGGAAATTTCCCGCGCATTACGAAAATCATGGTTATTCGTTCGATAGTTCGAATCTAATATCCAAAATCCCTGAAAACCCCTGAAATTTCACGTTTTTTCACTTTTTCACCTAGAAATTATTACCCGACCTCAAAACTACCCAATGGATTCGTGATCACCCCGCCATTTCCGATCGATATAGATTTTAAGAGTGTGGAAAAATGATAAAATTGAAAAAGGTCGATTTTTCGACCCTAATGTTCAACCTTGCGACTCGAGGGGTTGCCATTCGATAGGCAATTTCGTCCCGATGAAAATTATGGGGCATTTTTTCCCGATAGCTCAAAAACTCTGGGAGAAAAGTGCGAAAAACCGAAAATAACGATTTTCCCGCTTAAGGTCGATAAAATCTCAAAAATCAAAGGGTTTACAATAAAATTTCAAGACGGTAAAAAGTTGTATTACTTTTTGTTGAGTTAACGAGAATTTTTTCAGATGTTTTCTTTCTTTCAAAAAGCATTCCCATAACAATTAATGTATATTTAAAAAATAATTAAATTATAGTTAAATATCAAAATTAAATTTACTTGCTCCAGACAATTGTTACTTACCCTAGTTTCCCAACTCCATCCAAACTGCTATCGCTTGTACCCCGAGTGCGAAGAAACAGTGCAACGCGGCTTCCGTTCTCCAGCCGTCCTTTTCTTGCTCGCTCACGCTCTCCACAGCCTTCCTGCTCCGTCTACATGAACGCCGACAACTGTGCTTTTCGCGGGCTAGGCACCGAGCATGTAGACGGTACTCGCGCGATCTGCTTTCTTTTCTCCGATCATTTTATTTTCAATTAGGCCCGTTCACTGAATTTATTTTTTATTCTCATGAAATAATGCTCATTCACCGTCATTCTGCTTACTGTTTTCGTCTCCTCAATTAGCCTTGCAAAAAAATTAAGCAATAATTTTGTATACCTCATAAATTAATACTTTGTAAGAGCCCGTGCAACTTTCATTGCATTTGTCGTACGGGCATTATTTTAAATCTCCGTACGAGAAATACAATCACAGATACAGGCTGTTCAAAATTTTGTATTTTATTAGGTATAAAAAACTATCTCTTAATTTTCTTGTAAGGTATAGTTGACGAGCTCAAAACGGTTGATAAAAGCAGAATGACGATGAATGAAAATCGGAAAGAATAAAAAATATATTGTGTTTCTTGTTTGTCATACCAACTCCTTGTCACGTTTCACTCCTTTTTCACTTGCTCGCCACACTCTCACTAGTATCCTCTATGCACCATCACTGATATCCATTCGTATAGTTTTCCACGTATCAGACGCGTTGAGCGACTAACCTCGAGTCACGTCACTTTCCTCTCACAAATCACACAAACGCAGCTCAATGAATAAAAAAAAAACGTTGAAACTCGCGGCGAATTAAAAATAATATACGTTGCAGTTACCTCAAAATACATTCGCGTACCCGGCGAGCTGAGCGACTAACCTTGTCCGACGTCACGCGGCTCTCGAGCGCTGCGACGATCGATATATATATATATATTGGGCGACAGTCGAGAGCGTCCAATGTTTACTTTTTTGAAGTCCCTTGTTCTCGACGAGTTACATCGCGTCGTGGATACGTCATAAAGAGTAGTAGCAAATCGTCGAGAGCAAACCCCACAAATCATATGATAAAGTAAAATTATAATATTATACAAAAAAATGTTATGGAACATAATAAAATTCAACTATAATATTACGCTAATGAAAAATATTAACAAACATGAAAATGAAAAATCAGAATATTTCGCAGAAAAAGAAATCTTTTCGTACAAAATAAAATAAAATAATAATATTGCCCGTGTGAACAAAATCGTAGAAAATAATCAAATAAGATTATGATTTGATTATTGATATATACTAAGGATCAACATGCAGTTTGTCTTAGGAAGATTATTCTGCATTCCCGTGCTGGCAAAGTAATAACAAAAATATAATTTCTTCAGTCAATATTTTGACGTTTTTGAAGCAAAAAAATATTAAATTGTTGACGTGAAAAAAAAAATTGCAAAGATAGGTTCGAACCATCGATATTCTCGACGAGTATACAACGCCTAGCCCACTGACCCACCGTCGTTCATTCGTATTATGTGCAGTGGGAACCGTAGGTAAGGCACTCGCTATCCGCTGTGGAGTGTTCGCTTCTTCTATGCTCGCTGACAGCGAAAAACTCAGCGGCAACGAGAAAACGCCGTCTTTGTTTTGACGAGCACCGAGCGACCGATCGGGTTGAAACTTTGAAGATACCTAGAGAATTATGGTACAAAGATCCTAAGACTCGTTTTTTTTTTTTTTAATAAATTATTTTGTTAATGAAAAAAACGATAAATTGTCATACTCGTACGTTATTTCTTATCGTGTTGAAGCCAACATTGCATGCACAATGGAAAAACGCACATTTTGGGCTTTGTTTCATATCATTTGATGAAAAAATGACATTCGTCGGTAACTCTCATAGCCCGCGCGGCGGACGGATGAGACGCGAGCGTCGAACACAGAAACGCCTCACATACCCGTTCGACTCCGCCGTGCACGTAGCTCTAATGCGGCGCACGTATATATATATATACTGTCGCCGAAGTGTATGGCTCGCCCGATCGAGCTGTAGGCAGCTTCTTAGGGCGAGAAAGATAAACCGTATTATGTCTGAATTTTACTATACAGAACAATCGGTCTGAATGGCATTGCTCTTATTGTTGGTCGTATTGTGCTGTATTGTGGTGTTAGTTAGAGAATAATCGTGAAATATCATAGTTTCGTCAATCAATATTTTGTCGTTCATATGATTTCATGATTTACGTTTGTGTGGAAAGCGGGCTGGCGTCGTTATTTCACGAGGCACGTGTCCCAGTCGGCTTCGGAGGGGGCCGGACTCCGTAGTATAAGTAGATATACATATAGAATGGATCTCGATAATGTGGCATAGGAGGCGTGGCTTTATGCGGTGTATTAGTCGTAACTTTTCGAGAGTCTCCTCCTCTGCCAGTTCCCGGACCCAGCTCGTGAGACAAATACGTCAGCGCTCCACACGGAATTTCGTCACACTATTTTCACGCTGTGCCGATAATATTCTCGGTGTTTTTTTCCATAAAACCCCATCCTGAATTTCGCAGCCAATTTTGCATCAAATTAAATGAAACAAAGTTTAAAATGTGTGTTTTTTAATGCTACGTTGCCTAAGAGTCCGAAAATTTCGATAGAATCGGTGCAACATAAAGAATTGTCTCATTTCTCTAGTGATAAACTGAATCTGCAAAATTTTTTTCAAAATTTCGAAAAAAAATGAGTCTCATGTACAAGGTGACGTAATTCTCTATGTACTCGCCAAATTTTAATCTGATCGGTTGCTCAGTGCTCATACAAATAAGGATGCCGTTTTCGCATCGCTCGTCGCCTGTTACACCGACTCTTAATCATGGTATGACCACTTGTCGATAATTACATACCGACGGCGGATGTGCAGATTTGTACATACTTCGCTCCCCAGCACCAGCGCCGATAGGCCGCCGTGTTGCGATTCCGAACTATCGTTAACTACTCTAATCAAACCCCGGCCAGAGACTGGAAATTCATCGCATGACAGTTTGTCGACCGGAGGCCAAGAGCGTGATACGTTTTTTAATTAAATTTCTTACGTATTATTCGTAGAATTTTTGTTCTTCTCTTTATCATTTTGTACTCTAGGGAGTATATTTTAAATGTATGTAGTATCGTTCCGAGCATAGAATTCTCGTCGAGCTTCAAGATAAGCGGCGAGACATATTTGTTTTGTAATTTCTTTTTGCCTATCGCATCTTCAACACAACGGCCGAGAGCTGATAGTGACACAAAAGTGATTGTCTTTAAATGATAATACATCATGGCAACTCCCACGAACGACAGGAAACCCAGTGTCATAGTGCTAGGAGGTACATCGAACTATAATAAATGATGATTATTATGAAATCAATTATTCATTGAAACTGCAAACGCGTCTAGGGTATCTTGATACTTGAGACTATTGACTAAAAGTCCTCTTCTATCTCATTTAGGATGTGGTTTTGTCGGGCGGAACCTTGTGGCCTACCTTGTGGAGAACGAACTGGTATCGTCTCTCAGAGTCGTGGACAAAGTACCCCCGCAGACTGCTTGGCTGAATAAAAATCATCAGGATATCTTTGATAACCCACTTGTCGATTTCAGGAGCGCAAATCTGATTAATACAGGTATATTGCGTTCAATTTGGTTTTTTATACTTGCACCATCAACAATGGTCTATAAGACAGATGTTTGAGCTTGCATTTGTTTTTTGTTTTTTTCATTTTGGATCACACAAGTACCATTGAACAAAAACAATCTGAAAGTTTTATTTTAATTATAAAAAGATTCATTCTATAAAGGAAGAAAATCGAACGAATGCATCAAAAACTGTGGGTTAATTCACAAAATTTACTTGCAGCATCGTGCCAAAATGCTTTTGCCAGTGACACTCTGATAGACTATGTATTTAATTGTGCTGGTGAGACAAAGAGCGGCCAAACAGATCCTGTTTACAAGGAGGGTATTTACAAGCTCAGCATGAATTGTGCACAGCAAGCTGCGAGCACTGGTGTACGCCATTACGTGGAGATTTCTTCGGGAAATTTGAATTCCTCGGAGAAAGCTCCGCAGAAAGAGGACGACGCTTTGGATCCATGGACTTTTGTAGCAAAACACAAGGTTCAGGTAGAGCATGACTTAAAGAACATTGAAGGTCTCAAGTACACGATACTTAGACCGGCAATTATTTATGGCCCTGGAGACCGCTACGGGCTGGGTAAGGATATATTGATTTGAATTCCTGAAAATTACCGAAAAATAGCTAAAAAAATTTTGTTATCAACAAAAAAATAATTAATGATCCAATCAGCCCCTCGTCTCGTCGTCGGTGCCGTTTACAAACATCTTGGCGAAATGATGAAATTACTCTGGGGACCAGAACTTCATATGAATACTGTACACGTGAGAGACGTTGCTCGTGCAATGTGGCACGTCGCTGGTCGTGACGATACAATCGGTAAAATTTACAATATCGTCGACGAGGGTGATTCGACTCAAGGCTCTATCAGCGCCATGGTGTCGGAGCTCTTTAACATCAATCACGATTACTGGGGAACGGCTCTGTCGACTTTGGCTAAAGTTCGTAAAGGATGATTACATAAAACGTCTTATAAAAAGATTTCTTTCGCTTCTTACGTCATCGTACGATTCTTTTTTTTCTTTCGTAGGCCGACATGAGCTCCGTCGTTGAGGAAGTTAACGACAAGCACATGGGCCCATGGGCAGAGGCTTGTAGCAAGGATGGTGTTGAAAATAGCCCTTTATCGCCATACATCGATCAGGAACTTCTTTACAACAAACATTTGTATTTGTCCACTGGAAAATTAACAAAGGAAACGGGATTTACGTATTCTTATCCAAAACTTACCAAGGATGCTCTCAAAGAGGTCTGTATATTGTTAATTGTTTTCTATTGCTAACCGAATTTTGATTATTTTTCTGTAAGTATTGTATATTTTACGTTTTTTACAGGTACTCGATGATTTCGCAAGTATGAAGATATTTCCCCACTCGTTAGTTCTGTGAGAAGCGTAAACTGCCAAAATCTTGAAGCAATAGACACGAACGATCGATAAGATCCTTTAGTATTTCATAGAGAAATCGTTTCACCTTGTGCCTAAATGATGTAATCTAATCCGAGTTATAGACTTTTTCGACGCGTTTATATGTATAACACATCAACGCGAGCCTCATTGAAAATTTTCTCTACGCACGTCTGTCGAGGCCTATTCGCCGTAAATCATGTGATAAATATGAGGTAACTGTCGCGTACTTAACCGATTCCATTTTCTTTTTTCGTTATATCGTCTCGGGAGTTCGAAGACGTGTGGAAGGTGGACGCTAGTCAGATGGCAAATCCGAGATCGGATGGGTTTGGGTGAAACAAAAGTCCAATACTCGAGAAATTATAGTCGTTTAACGAGCCGATCACTTAATAATCAAAAGTTTTTACTTTAAAAGGAAAGAAAAATAATTGGCACGTATCTTAGAACGATTGGGACAATCTTTTTTTCGTAAGACGAAGAAAACATACTCGAGGAGAATGCAAGAAGTGCTTTTTTATACACATTTTTTTAATCGATTGCAGATTAATGAGAGAAATTGTTACGACTAAATCTTCCTTTGTTCAATGTTTACGAATTAATTTTGTATTGGAAGAGCCACGTGATTTTGCTTCGCGCCACTGTACGTTTGGCATGTAAGTTTCATTCCGCGGATGAAAAAAAATAAACTTACGATTTATCCAACGAGATTAGAGCCTTGCAACGGAGAATAAGGACGAAGGCTATAATAAATATATATATATATATATATATAAGTGATGATATTCGATAGTTAAGCAATGATTTTAGATGAAAAAAAATTAAGTACAAATAGTTACGAATGAAGAATTAAGATTGTTTTTTGTGATCATATTCGTATTTGCCTATACAAAATAACGCTCGTGATGATCCAACGAAGGATAAACAAGTCAAGAAATAGCTCCCGCCGATATAGAGCCCTTTTCAGATTCGTACTCACCCGCTGGCGAGACGTCTATACGATAACATTTATTATCCCATTATCGAGTTACCGAGAGATGTACAATTTTCTATGTATGCTCCGATATTTTGGTAATAAAAACGAATTGCTCTATCAAGAAATTCATCTCTGATAATTGTCTCACCAAGAGTACGGAACACGAACACATTCACGAAAAAAAAACATCCTCTTACACTGCCTTAATTTTATTCAACCGTACAACAAGACGCTGCTGTTTTTTCAGAAGGGTCAACAATATCGTTAAACATTTTTCGTGTATCGATTTAATTTTGTTTTTTAATACTTTTTAAACAATAAGATTATAATTTTATGTAATTAATTACATGTAATATATTAAAATATATACTTTCAATATTTTTTTTTCCTTTTCTTTTTCTCTTTGCTTCCATAGATAATATAATGTATGTACAATCGTGTTGGGTAAAAGGTATTTACAAAGTAACCACCCTAATGAACGGTCGGTATCCACAATTAACTATAGGTTTTTTGTTTGTTTGTTTTTTTATATGGTATAAAATAATAGTGGGTAAAAAATATATATATATCATATATATAAATTATAAACGTTCGGCTGTTTCTGTAATGGTTTCTTTTTTTTCTTTCTTTCTTTCTTTCGCCATTAACTGTAGTAATACGATTGTTCGACTTATCTCTCTCTTTCTTTCTTTCTTTCTTTCTTTCTTTCTCTCTCTCTCTCTCTCTCTCTTTCTATCTTTTTCTTCCATTTTCTCTATTGTGTAAATTATAAACGCTGTTTACATGTAACGTTCGAGTATCAGTCGGCGAGGACGTGAAACTATATCCTGTGAGGTAAACGGTGTAAAAATTAAATAATAGTAATCTAGTAGGTACTGCGGTTAAGTTAACGTTAAGTAATGGGTTGTGGATTACCCTTCGTCTTACATAAAACAAAAAGAAAGGGCAATCGCAATATGTTGGAGGTATATTCGTTCGACTAGATTCGCCGTATACGATCTAGTTAATACTTCGTCAGTGCATGGCCAGCGTAAAGAAAAAAATGTTTTCTTCACACTGTACAACTTCGTTTGCCGGAACAATGAAACGAAAACAAAAATAAAAAAGTAATAAACATTGCTCGATTTCTCGCGAAATCTTTTTCTCTATTCGCGGTCTCTCGAACAACGAGAGACTTTCAATAAAAAGTACTTGGCATACTGACGAATCGATAACAAATTATTTATTAAAAATGGAAAACATTTCTCACGATAAAATTCTTTTGCAATCGGTGGACTCGGGCATTGTTTGCTCGTCTAATCGAATTTGTATATCGTTGAAATATGATTTCTGTTCGCATCGCTACGAACTTGTAAATGATTTTACAAATGAACAATTTTTTCTACAAAAAAAGAAACGTGATTTGCCTTTAGATCATAAATTCGTTCGTTGTTCTTTATCTTGGAGTGCCCAGAATTCATATTCACAAATCGTCCAAAAGCATTGAACCATTTTCAAAAGGATAACAAAATATTATCACTTGAATCGCAAGAATTTTTTTTCCGTGACAAATGTTTTTCTTTTTTTTTCAATGGAGAAAAAACGATACCAAGTTTTTCGTTCCCACAAACACAACGAAGCCCAATCGAGAGTTGTACATTGTCGTTCCGGATAACGGTTACGGCTATAGGTCTTCAGAATGATTATGCAGCTACGTGTAATACGATTAAAGTAGTTTTGGTAAGCGTAAATCCATTGTTTTTTCTTCTTTTCTTTTTCCTTTACCGATATCGCACTACTGACACTATGGTTTTTTGTTAACAGAAACGGAGAACAAAAAAGAAAAAAAAACGCTTATAAAATAGGTGTACACACGTAAGTGCGTAACTCGTACGTTCGAATCAATTTTTCATTCTGTTGTTGTTGTTTCTTCTCTTTAAATAATGATACTCTTACACTCGTACGAAACGAATTCTAAGTAATAATAATTATTATTATTAAAAAAAAAAAGAAATATAGTCACACGATTAAAATTGTAATTACAACGAATCGCAATCCATCAATATCTTCGTTGATCGATTGAGATCGAGTGTAGTTCTTAAATTGTAAACTTAATCATTTTTTGTCCACCGTTCGGAGATTGGAATTCCATACGAGATTCATCGGTGAATCACAAGCGAGTTATTAAAGTGTTAATTACAGTACAAAGACCTTCCCGACTTTAAACGTTTAGTTCGCGAGACCTATACGTGCTGCCCTTGTCACCGAGATAAAATAAAGTGCTTGTACAAAAAAAAAAAAATATTTAAAAAAACAGAACACATTGTACAAAGCTAGATGCCACTGTTCAGGAACCAAAGTTCTAACTCTAGAAATTTCACAATGAGCCCTCGTAATACACTGGGATTATTCGTCAATTTCCATAGAAATGCTATAATGATACGGAAATGCAGTAACTTTTGTTTCCTTTTTATAAAAATTTAAAAAAGAAAGAAAAGTATAGAAGTAAGACAGTAACGTTCAACAATGTAGACATAGCGACAGAATAGCGAAGTTCGTGAAAAAACTTCTTGTGATAAAACGAAAAATAAACAAGATTGATAAAAAAAAGAACACCTTTTTGGCAGGTGGTTTACAGACTGTACATGTACTATTAAATGCAAAGTTATAAATTGCTTTCTCCCCCCGGAGGAAGCGGGGGAGGGGGGGGGGGGGGAGTTGAGGGAGATTTTTCATTGGAGTATTTTCTATTGCAATGAATGATCGTGATATATATTATGATATATAATATGTATGTAATCTTTAACGAAAACAAGATATTCGACGAGCGAACGTGCTGTTGCAAAAACGTGATGTATATTTTGCGGTATAAATGAAAAAAAAAGAAGAAAATGTGACAACTATTGCAAACGCTTGAAGAGAGATCGTTCGTCCCGAAAGATCGATCGATCTCGAAGCGTCGTGAGATTCCAACATTCCTAATAAGCATCGTATAAACATGTAACCTTAGATCAGTCGGAATGATGCTTCCCCCCTGTTTTATATTCGCAGGATGCCACGAAAAGGAAAATAATCTTTTTTTTTTAACCATTCAGTAACAAATCGCGTATCTCGTGACGAGAAGACTTTACGGAGAAATGATAACGATAATGTATTTTGTTAAACAAGAAAACATCTTCGGCTTTCATCACTACGAGTATAGAATTCTATGATAAAAAACGACGAGTCTTTGTCGGCGCGTACGTCCTCGTCGTTAAAGAAGTGATTAAATGATTTTCTCGTTATGTTTGTTTTTTCTTTCTTCTTTTTCGTTTTCTTTGCGTGCGAATGAAGTCGTTTGGTTAAATCGCGTGCTGGTAAGAGAATTATTGCATAGTAGTTGGTAGAATCATGATTGAATGTATGAAGTAATAAATAACAATTAATGGAGGTACAGTAATAACATTGACATTTCTACGTCTCACTCTAAACGATATAACTTAGTCTATCAGGTACTGAGTTGGGTTTTCTTTTTTTTGTTTCCTCATTCTTTCTCTCTTTTCTATCATTTTGTTTTCTTTCATCTTCTGTCATGGTAACATGCACCAGTTCGGTATATGTGTATCTTGCATGTTTGTTTCTTTTGTATCTTTGCAATTGAAAAGCTTTTGATCTGAATCGAACCGCCAAATAACGCGTTGGAAAACCATTGGTTTGTGGATTTACAAATATATATATATATATATATATATATACACACACGATCTGGCCATGTAAACGAGGAACAAAACATTGTGGAATAAGCGTAACGATTATTTCGATATCTCGCATCGTCCAAAATTTTGCTTCCTACTCGTTCACGTACGAGGCGCGAGACCCAATAAAACTTATACTTAATCACCACTACGAACAACGGATTGTAAATGATAATAATCGAATAAAAAATAAGAAATAAGAAAAAACGAACGTAAAGTGGAACCGATTCAAGAGTAACAAAATCTCTAATGACTAAATCAGTACGGTCGTATTATGTCCTCGAAACAAAACCACCCTCAAATCTTTGATCTCTGCTAAGCAAAATTCGAGATTAACACTTCCGTTATGTTCAGCCCACCCTCCCCGCCCCATTGATCGTACAATAATTGTCGTCGAGATTGAATAAAAAAGACAATTATTATCACAATGTAAATTGTGGGTGTACAAAAACGTGATTGAAAAAAGAATTTAAAAGTGGCAGAGAAACGCGTTCTTACGCACTTCCATAAATGCATAACGTGTTCGAATATAATCTGCGCTTGTTCCCTCAAGCATATACGGCTCCCGTTACATTCGACATCGAGTGCGTTCCGCGAGTTTTTAATACTCGTTCATTTTCATTTTCTTTTTTGTTTTGTTTTAATGATGAATTTTAATTACTAAATAAAGGCATGGAATGTACTCGACCTTTATCGATGCATAGGAGTATAACGTGGAATTCAATGAACGGTGTTCAGTGTGATATTCGATTCGGATAAACTGCAGCAGATTTCTGTTTTTTTTTTTGGTCTGAATTCGATAAAACGTTCATCGGGATAAAAATGCCTGTGGTAAGTTTAACTTCCATTATCGGGGAAACGTTGTATAGACATATTCACAGTTAACGACTATAATATTATGTACAATAATATTATGAATTTTGTGTAATCCGGCCGTTGTCCCGCCCTCCTACACCGTTTCTTCAATTTTGTTTTCTTCATTAAAACCCGAGGTCGCGAATGACCGAGATTCCGAACGTGAGCAAGTAATCCAGTTTGTTCCTATCGCAAAATTTTGCCATAATAGACGTTTTAATTGTGCGACGAGATTATCTCAGAGTGTCAAGATGACGAGCGACACCCGAGACGCAATAATACGCGTTATAAACGACGACGATTGTCGTTGATAACGCGTACGATTGTCGTCAACGTGACCGTGGCCTCAATATTGCGATGACAACGACGACGACAAATTTCGGCGTTTGAGACGATGATTCCGCGGATTTTTATATAGTTTTTTTCCTTTTTTTGAGGCGGCGAGTATTCGCAACGCGAAAAACACTATAATTCGGATTCCTGCCTGCGACTCTCTCCAGTTATTTACAATGTCTCGCGGGAGCATTGCGAAAGATTATACTTTTTTTTTTGTTTAATCTTTTCGGTTGTTTTGTTGTTATACCCTCGAAGAGTTCAGCCCTACCTTACTATCGTTTTATTTCACACGGCAGATTCAATTCCGGCAGTGTCTTCATCCGTTCGGCTCCAAAACGGGAACCGTCATCGGTACGGCTTTACGAGGCGAAGCGTTTCTGCAGTCGAGATTATTGTTCAGACTGTTGTCGCTACCGGCGAGTGTGCAATCGACCATTGTAAGCTCGGTGATATTAAGGTCGGCCTCGAGCTCGGGTTGTCCATTCGAAACCGGACTGCTGCGTTGCTTGCACTAACGAACGCGGGTCAATCAATTATTACCTCAAAAATCTCAAAAATTTCTTGTTTCAATGTTTCTTAAGATGTAGAAAAACATACCTGTGGATTCTCCGTTATCCGAAGATCCTTCGATTCGTCGTGCGCATTCCAGGATGTCAACAAAGGCTCTTTCACACAATTTTCAAGAATACCATTCGCTTGCCCACCCTGCAACGAACCAAGTCTCTTCTACACATCGTATTAACGAGTAATTTTTCATTTGACACTCTTGGTACAATTTAAAACAACGAGCCCTCAGATTTAAGAAGTTACTCGATACTGAAATGATTATTAGTTCTTAATACCTTGGTATCGCATTGCGGATTTGTAGAAGTGGGCGAAGACGGACAGAGTTCCGCCAATTCGATCTCATTACAGGCTACCTGAGGGGTCATCTGATGACTCGCGGGCGTCGTCGATCTCTCGACGCAACATCCGTTGTTCGTTCGCATCAGAGCTCGACTCTTCTGCGACTGTGAGCTTTCTCTCAACGACCGTGAGTTCTCGCACTTTCGACGGCAGTACATACTACACAGGCACACCGTTATACAACAAATGCTTATGCTTACGCCAATTATTATTCCTGAAAGAAAAAGAAAGCTCATTGTTCACAAAACCGTTCGATGATAAAATATTTCGTATATTCCTTAGACTTACCGAGACTCTGATCCGGTTTCGTTTTTTCCGGTGGTTTTTGCTCGTCCGTCTTTGTAGGAATTTTCGAGGGGCTACCGCCACCCGTTATGATAAATATCAGATCGGATGGGCGACCGTAACCGGCTTTTGTCGATGCGTGAACCATAACGTCGTAACGCTTGCCAGCTGCAAGACCTGTGAGACTCGTCGAAGTTTTGTTGCCCGGGACGGTGACGTTACCCCACGTTAACGGAGTTTCACTCGTATCCATCGTATACGAAACGAAATAATTTTGTATGACACCGTTTGTTTCCGTTGGTTCTTTCCAAGCGATTTTCGCGTTCGTACCGTTACCCAAAAACCATTGAACGTCTTCAGGCTTACCGGGCACGTCCTCGCTCGTGTAACACTCTATGCTCTCGCTGAAACCGTTCACTTGATTCGTATCGTTTCGAACTGTTCGCACCTTGAACTGATACAACGTGAACGGCTTGAGCTTATCGATGATTATTAATTTAGCGTTGGCTCTAGAAATGTGAGAAAACGATAAGAACTTTGTACATCGAAATGATACATTAGTGTTAGTACATTAGTTCCACTTTTATTAAACTTACACGATGATACACTTTGTCCGATCGAGATCGGCCACGTAAACAGGCTGATAGCAAACTTCAAACGTCTGGGCGCCAATTGGATCAGGAGTCGTCCACTTAACGAGAATCTTCGTCGATGAAATTTGAACAGCTTGAAGCGCAGTTGGAACATTGTCTGAGGAAAATACTTCGATAAACTCTGTCCCCATCGATTATCTCGATAAACAACCGGTA
Organism: Netelia virgata; assembly: GCA_951802705.1. Classification (NCBI taxonomy): domain Eukaryota; kingdom Metazoa; phylum Arthropoda; class Insecta; order Hymenoptera; family Ichneumonidae; genus Netelia; species Netelia virgata. The sequence goes on from OX637868.1 coordinate 7,483,572, forward strand.
AAAAAACTCTATATCGATGCTTACCAGGATTGGCTTGAGAAAATTCTATAGTTTCAGTCAGGCAGTCAATCTCAATTTGTGAATTCATCATGCACAGGCCCATCGTATACGAAACATTAGTCTCTGCAAATGCACGAGAAAAATCAGAAAAAAATCCACAAAAATGTTCATCAATTAACATTACACGATAACGTAAAATACTTCAAGTTATTTCGAGAATTCTTTTCACATACCCAAATTCGTGAATACATATTCTGTTGTATTCATCGGCAGCGTGAGAGTCACGAGTTTATCGCCGTTGTGATTTTGGCAATGAATTTTCCACGCATCGATAGTTAGTCGAGGCAAATTATTTTTCCACGCGTCTTTCCAGTTCCAAGTCATTTTTATCGTTGTAGCATTGACATGAACGAGTTGAACGTATACGAAATTTCTCACGTCAGGCTGATCCGATTCCAAGGAAGGCATTATCACGCTTTTCCATCCAAGCTGCGTCTCACTGATGTTCGGCCATCCTTGTCTCGTTTTCGCCAGTACACGAAGATCGTATTGTGCTCCGGGCATCAGATCGGTAAGTTGATAGTGTTGTAACGTAGCCGGTAAAACATGTACCCGTGATGCGGGTTGATCATGCAACCGCCATTGTAACTTGTACTCCTCGACGATTCCTCTCGCTTCTTTTTTCGTAAGGGGCGTCCAACTGACATTGATTTTCGTGCTGCTCAATACATCCGCTCGTATCTTCGGTACCGCCTTTGGAACTGTGAGTTATAGAAGATTACGATATTTAGAATTTGTTTAATGTTCACGGATCGATCTAAGGAGAAAATATATTGTTTAATGTTTATTTTAAACACTCACCACTTGGAGCCGTCGAACAGACGATCGTGGCAGACTGATTGCTAGCCCAATGATTATTATAGACTCGAACGTAGAACGAATAATTGGTGAATGGTTCAAGAAGTTTCGTGACTTCTACGGATGTGGAATTTCCGGGTTCCGGCGGTGAGACTTCCTCCTTGCCACCTTCTTTTGATCGAGAAACGAAAGATGTAGCATTAAGTTTTTATATCCTTTTCTTTGAGTATCAGCTTCGCTTTTTTGTAAAAACCTTTTTTTGTTTTTTTTATTAAATGACTTACCTTCGGGCCGGTAATGGACGGTATAAGCTGTAATACTGGTAGACGGCAAAGACTTTGGTGGTTCCCAAGTGATGAATATTTTAACGGGCGAGGGAGCATGACATTTTAGAGAAGTCGGTGGTGCTGGGCTATTTCTAGATGTGTTGACCTGGAGCCGACCAGCAGCCCAAATTTCACCAGCCGCGTTTACTGCCACGCACTGATAAACTCCGGAATCCGAGGGTACGGTAGCCGATATCGCTAATTCCATTTTGTTACGTTCCTTCGCATACGTCGTTCTACGTCCTAAAATACGACAAAGGTCGAGATTATAAAATGGCACAATTCGATAAAACTGACGAATTCGACGATTCGATGAAAATTTGATTTATTACACATACCATCGATCGTTATATTGGCTGAATCTTTGAGCCAGTAGATCTTTGGTGTTGGTGTTCCCTGGGCCCGACATTCGAATCTTGCTGTACGTCCATTTGGACAACTTTGACTCGTCGGTTTTTTCAGAAATGTTGGAGGCACCAAAACGTCTATCGTGACGTTTTGTACTTTCGGTCCTTCGGAACTTTTCGCCGAGCAAGAGTACAAACCGGCGTTCGAGAGACTTATGTTCTTTAATTCAAGAATAGCTATGCTGTTGGTGGAATTCAAAAGAATTCTCGGCAATAATGCTATTGTATCTAAAAATAAAATATTCTCAATGACAACAAAGATTGATACTTGGATGGTAGACACTTGTCCATTTTTTTTCTCTTCCTATATATATATATATATATCTTCGATTTTACTGAGACACGTGCCAATATATGGTATAGTTCGTATCGCAAATAAAATCGAGCAGGTCATTCGTTTCGATCGACAAATTACCACGGAATCATGAAAAATCCCAAGAATTTACCCGAGTATTGTGGAAAAAAAGTCCAAGTGACGGACGATGATGGATAACCAGCTGCTGCACATGCCAGACTCAGACTCGAACCATTGATCAGACGATGCGTATAAGAAACTTGAGGAAACAGCGAAACTGGGATAGTAGGCTCGTTTGAACGAGGCCCTGATATCACCGTCAATTTTGCCTCTTTACTTTTTTTGGTTTTTTTGATAAAATCATTTGTCGCTATACACCTGAAAATTAATAATAAATAATAATGATAAAAATTGTATAATTTGGGAAAAGTTGCATGGGCTAAAACGGAAAATTTTCATACCTATATGAACCAGCATCAGAAAGCTTCGTTGCGCTTATATAAAGAACACCTGGAGGTACCAAATAATATCTGTAACGGACAACAAAGATTTTTATTGAGAAATCAGCAATTTATCGGTAAATTTCAATTTAGCATTGATTTCGTACTTAGTGTTATTACGACCGAGCGTCACAGACTCGCCGTTATGCTGCCATGTTATGTTGGGTGGAAATGGAACACTGTCGATGAGACACGAGAATCTTGCAATTTCACCCTCCCCCACCGTCAGATCCTCGGGTGATTCTTTGAAAGTGTGTGATAACTCTGCGCAGAATGACAAAGGCAAAATCGAATATGTCATTCGTGGAACGACTTACCAAGGTACGTATAAAGTCAAACGGCATTCAACGTACCAGCGACTTGAATAAATGTAGGCGACGAACGCAGATATCCTCCTAAATTCGTTCGAGCTATGCATCGGTATTCGTGTTTCTTGGAGACTCTTGTAATAGGAGACGAAACACCATCACGGCCTTTCGATTTTTGCGATAATTGCAAATTTTGCTTCTGTTTATAGAATACCACGCAATATTTTAAATATTTAAATCTCCACATATTTATTAGTTTGATATTTCATTCTAGCTTCAATATATCATAATATCAACGTTTATTGTGATTAATATATCGTTGATATAACCCTTTACCTTGTAAAAGTGAAGAGAGCCATTGTGCAACAAAGCACAACGCGCAATGCCACAAGGAGGTGCGGGTACACCATTGTGCAACCAAGAGATATCCTGATTGTTGCCCGAATACAGACAACTAAGAGTCACCCCTCGTTTGCCCAATACCACGTTTCCTCCTGGCTCTATCTCTAGGGTAGCTTCCGGACCTTTTGTCAGGCCAAGATCTGTACCATCGATTTTTGAACCATTTTTTCCTCCATAACCATTGCTGGATCCTCTGACACCTGATACAATAGCAACATTTTTTGGAATTTCTAATTTATCTCTATTCATATTTCCGCGAAATGTAATTAAACATATTTTTCTTCGGATCGCGATCCCTAGGAAAAATTTGTATATTTTTCATTATCTTTTGTTTTACTCGACTAACGATCAAAGGATCTGTATGAACGGAATATAAAATGGGAAAAAATAAAAATAAACAGCTCGATCGGTCGCTTGCAAACCATAATGAGTCAGAAATTGCGGTCAGAGATAGCCTCGTGACTTCGCCATGTGCGTTACTCTCGGTAAACACAAGAAACGATAGATTTTCCACATGAAAGAAAAGAAGTACGACGATAGGATTCATTTGGGCGATTATCATATAGCAGAAGAGTGGGGGTGGTGTAGGAACTGTAGTGATTTGGGAGACATATAGGCATCGATAATCGTGCGAAATCGTCAAAGCGTTAAACTCATTGTTACGTGATGGGTGACAGGTTCTCGTGGCAATAGCCTCCGATCGATCGCTTTGGGTGCGTGGTTGACGCACAAAAAATATAACCTGTGAATGTACGTTGTAGCGTTGGGGGATCGCATAATACCGGTGTTTTCGACGATATCCCGTGACAATGTCAAAAATACTCAATGGTAAGACATTAGGACGCGAAAACGCATGTACAATTATGACAATACAAACAACATGGTAAAGCGAAGCGTTGATAAGCTCGGAGGGGTCGCAGAAAAAAGCTTAAAACGCACCTGCGGCGCAAACGGGCTCGAGCACTTCCGTAAACAAGATGCCGAGCAAAAGCACCCGCGCCGCCATAAATACGCGCTCATCGGCACTCGTTTCCACTTCAACTTCACTGACGAATAATCACGCTGACACGCCGCTTCTTTTCGTTGACAGAATCGGGGCGCGTTATCCTTCGCCGCATGTTTGACATCGACGTTCTATATAACCACTACACACGCACCACGAACGACGTAAGTAGAGAAAGAGAGGAATGAGAGAGCGGGAGAGAGAGACGGCATACACTTCTCCGCTGGGCCGCTCGTTCGCAACTCGCTCACTGGCGCGCCGCGCCGTTCCGTTCGCCAAACTCTCGCCCCGCGCGGACGGATAAATTGGGAAACCAGCGTGCCGCCCGGAGCGCCCTCGCGTGACCGCGTGTTTGTATTGGCGGTGCGAACGTACGACTTTTAGACACGAATTTTACCCACACAATAATACCAAAACGTGTATACACCGTGGTACATGCTATATCCTGAATGTGTCTGCGATAATGAAAATCTCGCATACATCTACATCTATGACGACACCACCTTACATGCCTCACAGCTACATTCTCGCGTCGGTACAAGATACGGAAACGCGGAGGTTTCCCACGCTAACGTTATGGCTCCCCTGCCCCCTTCGCCGCAGGCTCACCGCCGACCGACGATAAAACGATTTTCGATTTGATAACCTGAAGTTTATGACACAGAGAGATCCAAGAATATTCCTCTTTTTAGGTTTCTCAAGTAAGTTTTATTACTGTGACCGCGAGAGAACGATGTTTAAAAATGACTACGATCAGCATGAGTATCACGCATATATCTCCCGCTTGCTAGCCATCATACGATCTAAAACTTTGGTAAGTCTGCCGAACGGTTTTTCATCATAAATGAAACGTAGCTAGAGATAGCTTCCTCGAATGGGATATAAACCTACATCGGTGCACAAAATCGTTCCCGTCACGTAGGTATCTCTCTCTTTATTTCGGCGTTGAATTACCGTCTTTCGCTCCAGGATTGGTCAAAATCACCTAGAATCTTTGCGAGAATGTGCGGATGCTGACGAGGTGTCTGGAATCTGTTTCAAAATAGCCACGTTTCTATTTTACTGCTTAGATGGTATACTTAGAAAAGAACAATACGCACTTGTTTCCATGCATTTGTAGATACTGCATATTTATAGAAAAATTTGGACGCTTACCTTTTCAATATATCGTACATAAGAAAAAGAAATAATGAAGAGAAATTTCATGATCAAAAGTAAGTACTAATGACAAATGCATATCGAATAATTTATCATTTTCCAAGAACATATACAGTTGTTCAAAAACTGTCGTAGTGTTGGTTTTGAGTCACGAGGTCATGGAGTCAAAATCTACACACGGAAGCTTGACAGCTCTGCCCTCTAGGTTCCCTGACACTTTCGATAATGAACTAGACGATACTTGACGCAAAATCAGGGAGTGTTATAATGGTCTTTACATTAATTTCGATCGTTTAATTTTTCGTATAATAATTTATCCCGATTTCAAATAACAACCATTATCAACATTTCGTAAACATAAGTTTTCACTACAATCGACATTATTCTATGATCGGCATTGCCCCATGCTTAAAAATGTATATAGTTAATGCGGGATAAAGTAATGTGAGTGAAATACCTACTGACCTCTTCAGGAATCTTTTCCGGAAAATGATCTAGTGACCCTCATTATCCCGACACTATCGTTTGCCATTATGTTATTCCATTCCGATTCAACGTACGATTTTCCATGCACGTACCATGAATTTTCAACTGGCCTACATTGTCCCGTTATTTCTTTTATAATAGCCCGGCTGCCTTCGCTACGTTACCGTCGACGATTCGCGCCGTTGTGAAGTTGCAGCTTCCTACGTTACGAAAAAAAGTCCGTCGAGGAAAAAAAGTATATTTAGCAACTGCAGGCAAAAGAGCCCTAATATGAATGTCATTCGTACAAATGTACTGAGAGTATGGGCCGCTCGCACCCTACAACATACATTATTGCGACCGGCGATACGCATTGGTTCGTACTACCGGCTTTATTTCGACATTTTCATAAAATCCCAGTTGAATCGTTCCGGTCCATTGTCCCGTCATAAATTATGCATGATGCTGGGGTAACATGTAACTAACAAGGCTGATAAAAATATAAGAGCGATGTTCATAGTTTGTAAATGTCTTTTTTCGACGATATTTACTGTAAACATTTCCATAAATACTCGACACTCGTTTAATCATCGAGACTTCAGTTTTCCACCATATTACATCGTGCTGTATAATGCCGCACCATGACACCATGACGCAGCGTACGCTGTAACCATAGTATGGGTGAACCCCGCAACTGCGCCCTTTAGTCGACTATACACAATTGCAACACTTGCTTCATTCTTTGTTGGCATCTGAGAGTTGGTTACTGGCGTACGTCAGTCTGCTTGTCACGAAGCGCACATATGTAAACAGTCGATAGTCTTATACGAAAGTTTAGATTATTCCCAGCCGGTGTTTCTCTCGAGCGGTACGATAATCTCATTGGCAATAACATTTTGTATAGTGTACTCGGTTCTGCATCTTGTTTCTATTTTAAAAGTTCATTAACGCATTAAACATAAGTAATAATCTGCTAGCGTGATGACATAGAGAATTGCAGAGTATGTGCGCATAAATAGATACGAACACTTTCTCATAATTTCTACGTCGAGTATTCGTCTGCATATCATAGACACATAATTCCTTCATGCTGGCAAATTTCATCGTTCGTCTATCAATCGAATTCTAAAACTGGAACGCTATATGCACACACACACATACGAAGCCCAAGTTTTCGAATATAATATTTTCCTCACGCCTCTAAAAAGGTGGGGGGTTTCAATATATATATATATATATATATGTATACAGCTATGAACGGAAAACTCGAGGATGAGACATCAGAACCGTTCATACGCATTTTTTACTTCTTCGCGTCGAGTTAATCGTCGGTGTTATCTTTTTTGCTACTTGTTTTAAGGTACGAGCAGAAGCATGACTAACGAGAGTAAAAAGGACGAACTCAAGAAACGGCTGACTCCTCTGCAGTGGCACGTGACCCAGGAAAAAGGAACAGAGAGGTAAGCAAATATTACTATTATATTTTCAATCGTTACAAGTTTTTTCTTATACACGACGTATATCACGAGTAGGGTTAAGACTGCGTCGCTGCTATAGCGCCTGTCCTTGCGACGTTTACCCCGACAGTTGGCCCCCGAGTTATTTTCAATTCTATTTCATCATAGGCACGAACACGCGTGGTCTCTGACGTAGTATTTTATCTATCAAAGTCGCCGATTTCTATTAATGATAGAAGAATTTAACGACTCGATAGTACATTAAGAATGATGTTCGCAGAATAGACAATCAGCAAATAAAGAAGATTGAGACTTGCATATTTCGCATACAGGAAATTTTCCTTTTGCAAAAGTCCTTTTACGACTAAGTGGTTTTCGATAGATTTACTTTTAGGAGTTTCAGAAGCTGTACGAACGGGAATCGGTTATAAAATGGTTTGCTTGAATTTGGACCTTGTCAAAATATTAAACATTAAAAACGTCATGTAGTGAAGGTCTTATTGTCAATCTCTACCAAATCTTGGTATAAATCTATCGAATGTAACATTATTTGTGACGAGAGGTTTGCATCAATATCTCAAGGTTAACTGAAGGTCATCAGTGTGCACCTTTTTTTTCACGGAATATAAAATTTCAGAAGTGATCTAACGCATTATTGTGATTGAGAAGCAAAGGAAATCGATTTCGAGGAAAACCAGAGACATGTTTCTCTTCAAATTTGATCGTTGATCAATAAATATAAGTTGCGACAAATATATCATATACGTTACTTATAATTATTCAAAATTTCTCATTTCTGGTAGCGCTGTAGCGACGCATGACAAGAATAGTTTTTTTTCAAGTGCATGAGCCTACCGCGAACCACGTGCCATGGCCAAGAGAGTTTAAAAATACATTTCTCAAGTACATATTTCCATAGCCTCGTCACACTTTCCCTCGCTGTAAATTTTTTACCACGTACTCTGTGAAATTCGTGTTCCTTTCGACAGGCCATTCACAGGATGTTACAACAAGTTTTACGAAAAGGGTACCTACACCTGTATAGTCTGCGACCAGGAATTGTTCTCATCGGAAACAAAGTACGACAGCGGATGTGGTTGGCCCGCGTTCAACGAGGTTCTTGAACAGGGACGTGTTAAACTTACCAAAGACACTACGAACGGTGAGCAATATTGTCATTATAATATTTTTCTAGTATTTTCCGTTCTTCACATATTTTTCGTTACATTTATCTCCGTTTAGACATCACTCTTTGTGTACTTTATTAAAAACCTTAACTACGCCTCGCTCAAGCTAATTCACGTCGCACCTATTCCTAGATCACTGGACGATTTTCTTACCAGAATTAAAAATTTACTCGTTATAACAAGATTCTTCGAAAATTCTTTTATTCACTAAGCTTCGTTCGTTTTATCGACTTTATTGAATTATTATCTATGTCACTTGAAACTGAGCACTTCGAATGAAGATAAACGTTAATACTAAATGTCCTCTTGACTCTATGGTTTCAAAGATCAATATCTATTTATATATCTTGCCTTGATAATACATCCCGAACGATAATTTCATAACGAAGAATCGATCTATCATATTCAAATTCCAATGTCTCCAAAACGATATTACAAATCTCCTTAATTTCCCCATTCCTGCATGCCAAACCGCTTAGAGTGTGATTGTGATAGACTTACATCTTGCTCTCTTCTGTTACTGTCGTTGCTGTAAACGTAGTGCAACGAGTCTTCCAAATCACGTACATAAAATACCAGAAAAAAACGGTAATATATTCCTGGCTGTCTTACCAAACTAATACGGCAGATAACAAAATTACACGCAGTGTGTTAAATATTCTTAATTTTTTTATAAAAATTCCGAGTTTCACGAATGGACAAAGTTTAATCACTGCTAAAATTTTCTCAAACTCAAATTGTCCGTACGTGCCACGAAAGAATAATAAAAAATAATTTCTTATCACTACATAGTTTGGTGGAACTCGCGAGGAAAAAAAACATTAGTCGTAGACTTTTGTCGTGAAAAATTGTGTTGTACCGTTGTTTGTTATATGATTTATCATAATGAAATTTTTTTTTGGATTCTCGTTCGAATCGTGTAGTTGCAAAAATTCAAAAAGTTTGGGGTCGGTGTTGGTCTCCGTTTAATCACACTCTATTGTTCTGTCTTTCCTCTGTCTTCCCCTACCGCTCCGTCGCACCACTTCACACACGCCAATGAAAATGAAAAAAAAAAAAAAAAACGAAAAAAAAACAACCTCGTCGCTACGCACGACACATATAGTCGGTGGCAATCTACTATTGCTGATCGCAAACCCAGATATGGTGCGGACCGAGGTGACGTGTTCGAATTGCGGATCACACCTGGGGCACGTGTTCAACGATGGTCCAAAACCAACGAGAAAACGCTTCTGCATTAATTCAGCATCGATAAGCTTCCACGAGGCAGGTGAACAGAAAAAATCCAGCACGTAAAAATCACGGATGATCGATGCAATGCAGAATCGAGGATGTATAATTGGGAATACCGCTCTTATGCTTCGCGAAACGGGGAACGAAGAGAGAAAAAGTTATTTATCGTCCATATCGAGAGATAACTTACGATATTGAATATCTTGTGTTTATCTTAATTCCATTCCGATACTAGAGATTCATGAGCTAATCGATAACAGACTCAATAATTAATAATCAAGATTCAATTCTCTGCACGAGACTGGGCTGAATATCTTTCGATAGTTCGCTATGGAATAAAAAATATATGTATCGAGCCTATATGGACAGTTCTCGTCTTTAACGTCACGTATATTAATATATTCAATTGCATAATAGCATAATGTACATCATTAAACGAAACAAGTAAATTTTGTAAGCCATATTAGAGTACGTTTATTTTTTCAACCATCGGACGATGCCATAATGTAAATAATTGTAATTTATGATGATACTAATAAAAAAAAGAATGAAAAATACATATATATTATAAAGAACTTACCTGTTTTATCGTGTAATCTCTTTTGCTCGATTCGACGAGGGTACGGGGTATAAAACGACGATACACGATAATAAATTTTGTTATAAAATGTTTCCTTATATTGTAACGTTTCAAAATGAAAGAAGAAAAAAGAAACTGATAAGAGTTACAGTATAATATAATATACGCAAACCTCTAGGCATTAATCTGTAGACTTTACAATAATTCATTATAATTTTTTTTTGCTGCCATCCACGCTTCTAGTATACTCTCAAATTCATTGTCGCTTAGAAAATCGTTACCTTTTCCCCGAGAAATCAGGTTCCTCCTAGGTTTATGTTTTCCCTTGCTTCTTTATCTGTGTCATTGTCAATGAATGTAAAAAATTCTCCTTGTAAATCATAAAAATAACTTTCATTGCTTGACCGAAGATATGATAAATCTTCATTAAAATAGTTGAGTTTTTGTCGCTAGGCCAGGCTCTTTACGTTCACGAGATCACGAAGCATTTTCAAAAACATCATAAAGCAGCGACGAAAAAACATGCAATATAGACTCTTAAACCTGATTTCAATAGGAACCTATCTCACAGTTCTAAAACGGTAATAATACGCTTCTTACACGGATACTTAAATGCACTTGGAACGATCATCGAGGGTCCTCGGATGCAAAAGAGAAACAAAATTTAAAAAAAAACGAAACAATCGAAACGCTACATCAGTGTCGATTGAGGTCAACACTGACGCGACGATGATATGACGAAACTTTGCATCTTCGTCATCCTCGGGCTTTCCTAGTCGAAATAAGATTCAATAATAGCTGCTAGCAACTCAAATGTATTACAATAACTATGATAACAATACGATGACGCAAAATAGTCCTTCTATTATCCTTTTTTCTTTTTGCCTTTATCTAGAAGATATTTGTGAAAATGCAGAATCTCATTTACCGCGCGTTTTTGCCTAATAATTAATGTTTAGTATCTCAACCTTCGACGAGACCTATTCACGTAATTATATCCTTACTAATACTAAACGTGCATAATTATATTCTCGCTATGCCTTCTAATACCACTTACAATCTCGGATCAATTTAGAACAGACGCTGAAACAGATCAGTTCAAGAACTCATATATTTCGTTTTCTTAGTTTTTTCTTTGTTTTCATCCTTTGTTTTTTTCAGCAATACTGTTATTCTGTGAATTGTACAATGTTCAATCAAACGTCAAGTAGTTCCCGATTTTCAAAGGTAATCGATATACTTTTCGACAATGATTATTTGACCCAAAATCAAGCGAGACGTTTTCGAAGATACAATATATTGAGATATATCGTGGATGTCAATGGAAAAACTCATCAGGCGTTTGTTAATTCATCCTGCGAACTGATGAATTCTCGAATATAATGTTATAGTTCTTGCTGTTGTTGTTTTTTGTTGTTTTTCGTTTACGAAACAATATATATATAATTAATGTCGCTTTATCTTTCGGTGCAATATAAGTATATTATTCCTTTTTAGTTAGATAACTATATATGATACTCTCACACTGTTCTCCATTCATTTCACGCTTGAAGAAAGTTTTCTGCGTAAAAAAGAAAATGTAAAACTGACATAAAGCTGAATATTTAAATTTGTTGTTCTTGTTTTTTTTTATTCCTAAACTAAACATCAAGGTTTCCCCAATGATTTTATTTTCTCGCACTTCCAAAATATAGCGTAATTAGAAAAGACTTATTTCATCTATATATTCGAAATTCATTTGATACACGATCATCTTGGAAACCTTGCTTTCTCTCTCTCTCTCTCTCTCTCTCTCTCTCTCTCTCTCTCTCTCTCTCTCTCTCTCTCTCTCTCTCTCTCTCTCTCTCTCTCTCTCTCTCTCTCTCTCTCTCTCTCTCTCTCTCTCTCTGTCTCCCTATCGCATGATTATTAAACGGTCACTCTATGCGATTATTTCTGATGGTCCTAAATCAAGTCGTTAAGTGTTGGTTTAACCGGTGGTTCAAGATCATAAGGAATCTACCGCGAATGTTTATTTTTCTTTTTTTCTTTTGTTTCTTTAGACGTGTCTTTCTCTAAACGTGACAAGACGTACAGGCACTTTTGTAGTGTCACACAAACGTTTCTACGTCTCAGCCTTGTCTTAAAATTTCGTCGATCGTGTATTTCGTTTTATGTCACGACACGGTAAGGGGACGATTAGTTATTTAGATTCTCACGTTCACGGACTCAAAGAATTAGCAATCGAATGTATCTCGTTAATACAAATTAAAAAAAAAGAAAACACATTCGTAACACATCCGTCGGCGTACTTAATTTCATCGAATGTTCGAAAATGAGATTCAATTTAATTGAACTCGCTTCAAGTATCCTACGGTAATATGGAAATAAATTCCGATCATCCTGTTTCTCAGGTATTTACATGCCAAAATGATTTTTTTAAGAACTCATTATTATTATTATTATTATCATTATTTTACAAGAAACAAACGATACACCATTGTCACGTTTTTGTTTTTGTTGTTTAAGTTGTTTCGAGCCGTTCAGTCCCAGGATCAGTGAAATTTTAAAACCCCCTCTTTGCGAAATAAATTAGTTAGGCTGTTTGTTTCGTTACACTAGACTAACGGGCCAAATAAACGATAAACATTTTGCTCTTAGTTTTCAACTACTCTCGAAAAATATAAGTCCGATGTGAACCAATTTCGTTTGTTTTACTTTTCTTTTCTCTCTCTCTCTCTCTTTTTTTTATGTTTGCTACAATTTCCTCTTCAAACGATAATATATTAGAATAGGTGTCTCCTATGTATCAGTTCGTATCTGCTTACGGTATTATCTAATAAGGTTCTTGCTATACGTAGTGTATTTTTTTGTTTTTCATCTTCAGCCAACTCATTATCAACTCGCGAGTCAGTAATACTAGTTTTTTTGTTCATCGTGTTTTAGAAAATAACTGACAATTTTGCTTGTAATTACCCAAGGGGTCGCGTCGAAGCTTGGGAAGTGGGATCTCGCACGGTCGACTATAAGAATCACCGACGATTTATCCAAACCGCGAACAACGCGACCACGAACAACAAGCTCTTTGTTGCCAGATCATTCTCCGCCCTTTGCTGATTTAAATTTCTCGTATTCTTCGTCGTTTTTTTTACGTCCCCACGCGACATGTGAGAATCGGGTGCTTTTTGAGAACTTTGAAAACATATTCTCGATACTGCCTGGTATCGATCAAGTTCTACCTAACTATTACCTACACATATGTATATTTTTTTTTATTCATTAACCGTTATATATTATTGAATTATTGTGCCGTTACCGTTTTGGGAGGGTGATTTATTTTTCTTTCCTTCTTGCGAATAAGCCCGTTCTCCGTTCCGCATGATGCTCGACTCGTACATTCTTCATCTCGCGCACAGCACTCAGTGACCTTTAGCAGCTTCTTTGGCTGCCATTATCAGTGGCGTTAATGAAGCAAGAGGCCTCGCCAGTTTAAGGAAAGGATGCTGTAAAGAAGAACCAGATAAGTAACGTGTTTTGTTTGCAACATTAAAAAAATCCTACGAATCGGAAATGTGTACGATGCTTCTTTACAGTTTATCCACTGTCATTAAATTTATCAATGAAAAAAATTACTTTTTGAAAAAAGTTGACCTCCTCACGGACAAAATTATTAATATTCTTGTTACCTTCAATAGTTCAGAAGCCGCCGAACGTTTTTCAACTTCAACTTCTAGACATTGGTCTAAAAAGTCTTGAAAAATTCCCGACAACTTTTCCTTCTCCTTTATTTCCGGTTTCCCATTCGTTGCTATCAGATACAGTGCCCTCAAAGGATTCTCGGTCAGGTATGGAGGCTCTCCCTCTATCATCTCGATTGCCATGATCCCCAAAGACCAAATATCAACCTAATATTAAATAAATTAAATAAATTAAATAAACTTCATCCTGTGATTCATACGAAACAAAAAAATTGTCCAACTTACTTTAGGACCGTATTGCTTTCTCGTAACGACTTCTGGTGCCATCCAATATGGCGTACCGACCATTGTCGTTCTTTTACTCTGCTCGGGCGATATTTGTGCGCAAAAACCAAAATCGGTTAGCTTAACGCCACCATCTAAGCCCAAGAGGATGTTATCCGACTTGATATCCCTGTGTATCACTTGATTGCAGTGCAAAAATTCGAGAGCTTGCAAAACTTCTCTGCAAACTGCCGCTATTTGACCCTCGTCCATACAGGTCTCGGTCACTACGTCCGTCAAACTTCCACCTGGCAAATATTCCATCACCACCCATAATTCTTGTCCAACGAGATAACTATCGAGGTAATTTACGACATTGGGATGTTTGTTTTCCCGCATAACTAGAATCTCATTTATTATCAATTCTTTTTTCGGCTGGTGTTCAAGATTCATTTGCTTTATTGCCACTTCCATTCCCGTTGACGTTTCTATAGCCGTGTAGACGGTACCGGAAGCCCTGAAATATCAATATCGTTTCGTTATAGTTCAAACGATGCAACAAAAATGATAACACGCATCGTCGCTCGAAAAATCTTATTTCTTTCGTGTCTTACCCCTGACCGATCTTCTCCATTTTCGTGTACTTTCTATTTGGGTCACCGACACTCACGATCGTTCGCAATTTCTCCAGTATCTCTTCGTCGGACATTTTCTTCTTTCGGGCTTTGTCGCTTTGCGTCGGTCGTGACTGATCGGTGACCGTTGGTGTTGGTGTCGCTTGATTTTTATTTCTATCAAGCTGCGACGTAGGCTGCTGCTGTTGCGTACCATTGTGTTGAGGAGAGGCCAATGATGTTGGAATAGGTGACGGTGGTTCTTCCTCGATGGGCTTTGTGTACTGCGAAAGATAAAAATTTCGCCCGTTAATTAATGAAATGGCCCGCACACTATTTGACAACGGAGATCACCGCGTCTCGTTACTTCACAATGGATACGTCTCCTTTTTTTATTCCATCATATATTTAATATTGATTATTTACCGAGCAAGTCTACATCCCGTATCATCAGGCATTCAAGTTTTTAATTGAAAATAAACAAAAATATATCGCAGGAAGTTCACTTTTGTTCGTTACATTCGGATTATCGATTTTTTTTTCTCACCAATGCGAGATTCGAGCATAATTTTTATAAGACAACGATTTATCAAATATTCAATTTCGTACGAAGGATGAAGAAAAAAGTGATTGATGGTGTTTCACAAGTAACGAAACGCTGGTTCATCGGGTCGTAAAGAGAAATTTAGACTGACGATGGATTTCGTGCGTTCTGGTCTTGCGGATATCGGTGGAGGTGGTGGCTCATCTTCCTGTTCAGAACTCGTCGCGCAAGCATCGGTCGGTGTGCTGCTCGGACTACTACTGCTCACTCTGCAATGTCATCGTGGCCTCGTCGATAATGACGATTTTGCGAGTTTTAACGCTAAAGAGAAGAAATGTTCAAGACTCACCTGCTCAGTGAATGTTGCGAGTGCGAACTTCCCGATGCCTGTGACATTGCTTGACCGCGAACATTTCCAATACCGATTCCTACGCCCATACCGACACTTCTCGGACTGCTCGCTCTTTCTATCGACGCTGAGTGCAAAAAATACGTCGATACTATGAGTAATAATTGTTTTTAAATTAAAATAAAGAATCGTAAATAAATTTCTTTCACTCACCAACGATCCCGACCATTTTTGTCGTGGTCATGTATTTCGAACCTTTCGCTTCCTTGCTACTATTATCGTACCAGTTCAAAACGTCTAATACAGCCTGAGGATTTTTCTTCTGCTCCTGCTTGCTGATGTTGCTCGACATGAGGAGTCGGGCCCATGCTTCCGGCATTCCCTGCGATTAAAAATATATTTATCAATTTGGAAATCTGGAATCAACGAGACGAGGACAATCGGCAAATATTTATACACATGTTAGACGAAGAGATCGGCAGCGCTGTTACTGTACAACCGAACTAGAAGAAAATCTAGTTACACTATGCTTTTTAAAATCCAAAATACGATTGGCAACCAGGCGTTTCAAAGTAACGGAACATCAGTTGTATCACGAAACTTCGACGAGCTTTCGTACCAATATTGCATGCATTATATAAAACAGGAATTTGCATCAAATACGACTTTATCACTGATTCATGGGATAGTCGATTCATTTTTTGTACCATCATATCAAATTCATTCGTTTCCAAGTAAGCATTGTAAATCGTAAGCAACGTTGACTAAAGCTTCTAAATTGTATTACAACTACAGAAGCAACTATAATGTCATCATAAGGGTTTTTTTCTCTCTATTTTCGTGGGTATAACTAGAAAGTATATTAATTTCTATACGTGTTAACAGCAACGTAAGAAAACTGTTAAATCATACGACGTGAAAATGAAGTAAACAAAAAAAAAGAAAACAAAAAAAAATCAAGAGAACAAAAAATGCAGACAAACTAACTCGGTGTGGTCACTTGAGTTTACTTACTTTTAGTGGCAGCTTGAAAGAAATACGTGTCGAGTTAGTTTTACACGTGAAAAAAAATAATACGGTATAAAAAGCACCAGACACAATTACCGAATCATCGTAATCGCAATGTTTTCATACATAGGCATTATGTGAACGAGTGTATTTAAGAATTCGAGTTAAGTATATCTTATTTACACGGTACGGAAGATCCAGACGCTATTTAAGCTTATCCCACATTCCATTCTCATAAGGATTTCCCCCAAGTTTTCCATTGGATCGATTAAAAGGTTGAACACAAATTTGTAAATCCAACATCATGGATATTCCGTTCCCATCAATTACAACAGCAAAGCAGCAAGCGAGTGCACTTTTAAACGAAATTAGAAAGATAAATTGTTTCACCGCGTTAAGTGAAAACATACCGTGAAATCGCCGGTAACAGCGTCGAATCCAACGTGAACGGTGTGCTCGAAATTTGTTGGTAAACTAATGTTAGGCTTGTCCTTATTATCCTTAACCTTCATCTTTCCCTTCAACGTTTTCTTCTTTCGTTCGTCCGAATCTGGCTCTTTCGGTAATGGACGCATATCCACCGGAAGATTTGGCGCCGATTCACCTCTGCAAACAAAAAACGTGTTTCATTGTCAATTCTCCGTATCGTTTGCCTCATAACTGTAAACCTTACGTACTATTCTGTATATTGTAATTCGAGAATGCGGAACGCGAGTCTGAGACTGATAACGTTTAGTGAGAATATATTTGTCAATTAACGTAAAATTTTTAAACAATGGAGAGTTTTGTGAAACAGCGATGACTCTCGTTTCAATAAACATACATTATAAATTTCTCGCCTGACTCGTAGAAGCCTAAGCCAGTTACGGTCACAGCGTCGAAGTGATTTCTCTTTTAAATCTTTGAAGAAAAAAATATCAATCGAGGTCTCGAAAGTCATTCTTGTAAGACATCCAATATCCTCGAATGTAAGAAACTCGAGCAACCTTAAAGCTCGAATATTCGTGTCAAGCCTCCTAAATTCAATATTATCCGAATGCTAGAAGAATATTTGCAATATATGATAGTTTCAAGGTGAAGCCGAGGCACCGGCTTGCCAGGAAATTTGTCTACCACCGAGTGCAACTTAATCCTCGAAAGAGCGTCATCTATCACGAAATTCAACACCACGGGGTAATGCATACTCGTTCGCTTATTATCGTGCGGTATATTACACGATACGCAATGCGTATAATCAATTATACGTATGCCTTGGTGTAAGCACCGATCTATGAACAATTTCAAAAATGATATTTCTTTTTTACTCGCAACAAAAGCATGTGTCCCCCGAACGCCGAATATTATAGCGTCTGTATGGTTGGGTATTTATTTTTAGCGCTTACTAAATTAGTGCCTGTTCCTCTATTTTGGTGAGACGGCGCGAGGCCTCCGTATATCGCAAAGAAAATAACGCGAAGTCGTACCGGCACGACGTTTTACCAAGAGCTTGTTGTTTCAATGTGATACAAAGATCTATTAATTTAATCGAGATTTCATGAATAATCTCCAAAGCGGATCAATGTTTCGTTGGCTGATCTTCCATCTTTTACAAAGTTTCAGCCGATTACATGTCGACTTGGTTATACATTAATAGGCGTAGAGAGTCCATAGAATAAAAATGGAAGCGAGGGTTACAATTGTCAGACGCGGGCAGCCAAACAATATTCTTAAGGCAATTGTCTCGTTGACGGGAATTGGAACATTTACATAATTTTTTTTCATATCGGGACTGCAACTACGTTACATGATATTATGAAATTTTAAAGACGTTTCATCAATTTTATAAACGTGGGAAAAAATGTGTAGAAGTTATACGTTTAAAACGTTCAATAACCGGAAGACGAAATCGTCGTAGTTTCGAACGTACAATTTACGAACTTGAAGCCAACGTTAAAAGGACCAAGCGTGTACGGCCCATCCGAAAATAGACTTGGAATATGATCGTGTAAAAAAAACGGGAGTTAAGCATTTATGTGGAAATAAAAATACGATAGAAAGTGAAACTTTTAGGTTATGTTCAGCGACGCTCGCGCGCCAAGCGGGTGGGCTGCCTCGCACGTGACCCGTCTCCTGCCGCGCACCGCACCTCATCAACCCCCACCATGCTCTAACGAGACAATCATCTTACGGCACTGTACCACATGCTTCGACCACCTCGGAAATGCGTTTTGTATTTTTTCTTAGACGTCCCAATGAATCGGGATAAAATACTTCTCAGTCTATGCAGAATTGTGGCAAGAAATAGCCAAGAATTTTACTTTATTCAAAATAGTTTCGTAATAAAAGATAATTCGCTTTTTGTAGCTGTTTATTTGACGCTCGAGCCTGCAACATTGTCCTTTAATCGAACAAAGTCCTTTTTGGGCGATTTTGGTTGAAATTTGTTTCAGGCTATATCGACCTTTCGCCCTTGAAGTGTCGAACATTGTCCTAATTTTTTATTTTCGCCGATAATATGTCGAGTCGAATCGATCGATGACATTGATTCAGTTTACTCAACTTGTCTAATGATAAGCTTGATTACCCACGTGTCTCTGGATCCGAGGACATACCGTAATGTATCGAGCTAAATAGTGTAAATAAGACAAATGAATTTCAGGTAGGGACACCGGGTTGTACCTGTTGGAGGTGAGACGCACAGGCGGCGCCGGTGGTTTGTCTTCTTCGTCCGACATGACGATGCTCCTTCTTTCGATCTGTTGCCTGTCTTCCCTCCGTCGCTGCTTCGTCGCCGTTCTCTTATTTAGGCACGTAATTATTCTCTAAAAAAATCGTTCGCTGTAGTTTGTACAACTCTGGTCGATCCTCGATTATCGACCGAAAAATATTTAGCCTTATGTAAATTCGTCTTTCTCGCTGCTTTCTCTCTCTCTTTCACACTCTTTTCTCTCTGTTCGAGCGAACGACGTTACGTGTGGTTTTCTTTAAAGCGTAAAAATACAACGCTTCTCGTAATCTAACGATGACTGGTGTAGCGTGAAAAAAAAATTGAGTGGTGCTGTTGTTGTTGTTGTTGTTGTCGTCGTCGTCGTCGTCGTCGTCACATCGAGATTGGTCTTCGGTGGGTCGTCAACGAGATCGTCGGATCTATAGTTTTCAGCTCTTTATAGATCTCGGACTTTCCTATGGCTAACAAGGCTGTTGTGAGAACCGTTGCGCGTTCCGTTTTTTCTACGGAAATCGCAGCGTTCGATAATTAACTCTATACGTGATTTTTGTTCTTTTTTGTGTGTTGCTTGCGTTATATAGGTGATAATCACAATTTTTTCAGGATCACAGTCCGCTTCTTTGAACAACAAGCGGTGTGTGCATATCGCGTGCACTACGAGCCTCCCACGTTGTATATTTTTTGCTTCGTTGAAAGTTTTCTTTTTTTCGCTAAATTTCGGCCACCGGTTCGCCTGTATTTTGTTTTTGTTTTCTCCAAAGACGGATATTTTCCTCTACTCGATTCCCTGTTGCAACGATACCATGCGTTCGTACGAACGACAACTTTTATCAGGCTCTTTCGTTCCAGTGTATCGAAAAAAAATCTTCGGCTTTCGAAGTATAACATATACAAACTACGATTATTACGAAGTGATTCCGGTACGTAAAGTAACGAGCCTATGGAGGTGCTTTTAATACCTCGAGACTCTGAATGAATGAATTTTCATATATGTTAAAAACGGTTGTTTTCTTTTTCGCGATATCACGTTGACGATTTTTTTCGTTTTTTTTTCTTTCGTATACGTGATATATGTATACATGTATATCACGAGAATAAAGGACCAAATTGCCTGACGAAAGACATGGAGCGTAAGTCAGTGAACCACCACCACCGCCATCCTCGTGGTAGTCCGTCTCGTCGAAGCTCCGTTTTACGAAGATCTCTCGCGAGAGCAATTTCACGAGAGAGAAAGAGAGCGGCGATAATACACTCTCTCGGTGACTCTCTCGCCGTAAACGGTAGGCTCGTGGGCTCCCGCGGTACAGCTCTCGCCCGTCGTGGCACACCGGGAGAATTTCTCTTGTTCGACGACAGCGTCGAGCTTCTGCCGAGACGTTTAACCCGTGTATATTCCCGAGTCTTCGAATCCCCGTGGTCTCTCTTTCTCGGGTCAATGTCGTGGTCACGGAGGAAACTCGTACACGGGACAGCCGGGCGCCTCGAAAGCGTGATTCACACACGGGTAGACACCCCGCCGCATCAAGCACGGTTCACTTTGTGTTTTCTACGTACTCTCGCGACGTACGACGGAAAAAGAAACCGACGACAAGAAACCGAAAGAAAGAATAAAAAAAAGAAACACCGCGAGATCTCTCGTGCACTTGCGACGTTCTATTGGCATATACGGTAATGGATGGAATCTAGATTTTGTTGTTGATTGTTTGTTCGGTCGAACAAATCCGATCGTGGTAATAAACGGACACTTGGTTGAATCCCGGAATATGCCCGTGATTGTTTTAAGTAGAAATTTGTAATAGATAAGGGCCCTGAATCACCGCCCGCCGTCACCACGGTCCTCTGTGGTCCTCTGGCACTACACAAACGCCTTCTCGTGTGAAAGGCGCCCTCTCCCCTGCCCCCACCACCCTTACTGCCCGACCAGCCGCCCTCTGTACCTTCGTCGCTCGACACCCACCGTGCGGCGCTGCTGCTGCCGCTGCTGCTGCTGCACGATATATTTGTAACACGCATGCACACCGCGATCAAGAACCTTTTAACTGTGTATCAGTACACACGACGGAATTGTAATCCCTTCGACACGGTGTGTGCTCTTACCGCTGCCTCCGGTTGGCTGAGCGCACTTCGAACACTCCCGAAGTACTTTGGTTATATATTGTCCAGCAGTGCATTGGTTGGGTTGGTGGGGCGGTGCGGGGGGGAGTAGGAAAAGGATATGGCAGGCCAGTGGCTCGCTTTGCCGTGAGAGCAGTCGCTTTGTCGAAACAGACACTTGGTAGCACTTCACGATTGACTTTAGACTGAAATTATTCATTTTTGTTACATGTTACATTCTATACACTCTACAATCTGATGTGGCCATAGCAGGGAATGTCTTGTGCGACATAACTCCAGCCGAAAGAATATATTAATATAGGTGGCTAGCGTATGCGAAGAAATTGCATCAATTTTAGTTTATAAGAGTTGATGTAATACAGTGAAATAAAGTATCATTTTAACATTCTTCTAATCGTTGATTTATTTTTATTATTTATTATATTTACATTGTTTTGTAATTATTAAAACAGAAGTGCTATAGCGGGGTCGGTATACTCGACTCTCAAAGACCGACGTACTTCGATTCTCTACCGCTGTGTGTGCTGCAATCGAAACTACGTTTTCAACAGAGTCCGAGCGACAAACTACTCTCTCTTTTTACTACTGTGCACATAGAAAACGGAAACTTGATTCTCGATATATCGTTATCGCTGAACGTCAGTTTGTGTCTGTGTAAAAAGTCATGCCTCGTATTGTTGTGAGGGCAGAACAGTTTTTCTAAAGTTTTAAGACAAAGAGAGATTACGACGACGTATAATATTTATCGACCTTGCACCGTGTATCCCGTCGATATATGTTAAATCTTGCTAAAAGTCAAGTTTTATTACAACTCCGTTGAGTACTTCGAATAACCTTTGTAATCGAGATAGTTGTAACATGACGTATAGGCCAGCTGTGTATATCAAGCTCGAGTAATTATCATCGCATACGCTCTCGAACCACCCACCTTTTTTTTTGTTTATTTTTTTTTCTCGACTCTCGTAAGAAACACAAAACGTCAAAAATGAAGAAAAAGGTAAGACAATTCGTATTCACCGATGTTTTTTCAATGCACGTGAACGACGAGCCAAATCGTTTGTTCTTTGTCACTTGAAACGTGAGTCACTGAAAAATCTTCTTTATTTTATACAGGTATTACTTATGGGCAAAAGCGGCTCGGGAAAGACGAGCATGAGGAGCATTATCTTTGCCAACTACATAGCGCGCGACACTCGGCGCTTGGGAGCAACCAGTACGTCTCTTTAACCTTTCTAAGATTCATTTTTGTCCAGAAAAATAAAATTTCTTTTATCATTATCACTTTTACGAAATTCAATATAAAACATTTAAAGTCCCATTGAAAATATTCAAAATTTTGTGTATTTAACGATTCTTCAATAAAACAATTTAATTCACATATATGGACAAAAAGATATTTAGAAATCTTGGATTCCCAACATGCAATACGGAATATTCCCTATGCCCTATAATTCAAATGCCGATTATTCTTTTCACAGTCGATGTCGAACACAGCCACGTAAGATTCCTTGGGAATCTTGTATTAAATCTCTGGGACTGTGGCGGGCAAGAGGCATTCATGGAAAATTACTTTGCATCCCAACGCGACAATATATTCCGAAATGTAGAAGTTTTGATATACGTCTTTGACGTGGAATCCCGAGAATTGGACAAAGACATGCACTATTATCAGAGTTGTCTCGAGGCTATATTACAAAATAGTCCCGAGGCTAAAATTTTTTGTCTAGTTCACAAAATGGATCTCGTTCAGGAGGACCAGAGAGACGGTATATTCAGAGAGAGGGAGGAAGATTTAAAGAGACTCAGTCTGCCATTGGAATGTACATGTTTTAGAACTAGTATATGGGATGAAACGCTGTACAGGTAAACGTCGTACGCGTAGGAAAAAGAAAAATGTTAAAAAATTTCATTACCATGAACAACGAACTACAATCGTGTTACTTACAGGGCATGGTCCTCCATCGTTTATATGCTGATCCCAAATGTGAAAGAGTTGGAGCAAAGCCTCAATCAGTTTGCTAATATAATCGATGCTGACGAAGTGTTGCTATTCGAGAGAGCAACATTTTTGGTGATAAGTCATTGCGAGAGACGCGTTCATAGGGACGTACATCGTTTTGAAAAAGTATCCAATATAATTAAGCAATTTAAGCTAAGTTGCAGCAAATTGGCCTCGCAATTTCTCAGTATGGAAGTTCGAAATACAAATTTTGCGGCGTTTATCGACGTATTCACATCCAATACGTACGTTATGGTCATCATGTCGGATCCCGATATTCGTGAGTATAATTTTCTCGATTAATTTCTCAAATAATCAAGAATGACAATTTCTTTTTATATAAAAATGAGCGATTTAACAACGTGATTATTTTCAGCCTCAGCAGCGACACTGATAAACATTCGAAATGCTCGTAAACACTTTGAAAAGCTGGAACGAGCGAGTCAAAGTTCAGCGCTGAGCGGATAGAAGTCAGCTCGGCCCAGGCGCATTGTCGCCCGGGTCCAAGCTATGAATTGGCCTTAAAAAAATTACCAAGAGTCTGAACGTAGCCGTGTGCTATCGTAACGAAAACACAAACATAAAATGCCCCGTCGCATATAACGGGCGAGTTAATTAATTCATCCGGTGCCGCAATTTTCTAAGAAAAACGTATGTCTCTTCTTTTTTTTTGAATATTTATGCAAAAGTGTTTTTTACTCCTGTGCTTTTTGTACAAACGGTGTATCTCGATTCAGCAGAATGCATTGAGAATGCGAATTTTGAATGCGATAATGCTTTTCTCAAATGTAATCGGGGGAAAATTATTGCGAATGCAACAATTTGCTAAAAGTGATGAATTAACGAACGCGTCGTCGGCGAGCAATGAACCAAGCGATGAACACAAAACATTAAACTCAACGGTTTGATTACCGTCGAAAATAATCAACATTTACGTTAGATGGTAAGAATGAGCAGCCGTGACACTCGTGCCAATAGCTCGTAGGTTGTTCCAACTTCCTCATTTCGAACCGAGCGACGTGTACGGAAAATGACTGTAAAAAGAAACGCGAAGAATATTTTATAGTCCACGGAATAATCGCGAGACTATCGCGAACAATGAAAAAGTGGATGGAGTGCGGATCGTCCGAAGAGATCTCTGATTCTAGTCGGAATAGTCAACCGTTACCGTAGATGCGTTGTGCAAAAATATCTGAGAGCTCGAAACGCGATGTACAAGAGGAAAAAAAAACGAGACCGTTTGTCAATCAAATGTAAATTTGATGATCCGTTTTCTTGCATCGTGCCTCAAGGCTTTTCCTCGACTCGTGACTATAAAAAAGCTTTCATTACGGCTCGCGCAGCCCCATTTCTCCAACCAGTTACTCTCATTATTCCCTTAAAAACCTACGCCCCTGTGCTCATTTCCTGGACAAACTAATCAACGCGCTATAACGCCATCTTAGAATTATAAATCTGATTTTCTTTTTCTGTATGTACAGCATTTTTTCTCTTTGGCTTGGCCAAAGACACTTATATTTTCATACGAATTATTCATCTACGATTACGAATATCGAGCGAATTTTTCGTTAACAAATTACGATTATTTCCTGTTTGGAACGATCATAAAATGCAGCGATCACCATTGGAATGCGATTGTATATGTCGCTTTGGATATACAAAAAACGAAAGATTCTCGCATTGTGCGCTATTTTTCCGTGTGTGTGCCTCATTATCAATGCATAATGGGCGATGTTCGTAACGTTTGTCGTATGGCGCAATAAAAATAATGAACCGTAGGTATACTCGTGTATGAAACAAAAATCAGCGAAATACATCTATATATATTCCACAGCGTATTGTGTGGTATTGTTAAATATGTATTTTTTAAAAATAAAAAAATAAAAAAGGGGTTTCTTAACTGTTGCTCATTTTGAATGATCAAGTTTTATCGATAAATTCAACAATATCAATGCTATTGATGAACGATCGAGACAGTTGGCAGTCCTGCAACTTTGAATCCACCGCTCATTTTTTTCCTTAAATATGGCGGATTTGTGATCTGTCATCAGTACACTCTACAAACCTCTCACGATGAACATGTTCATTTTTCAATTCGAGTGATAGTATTCTAAAAAAGATTAGATTAGTATATCGAATCGAGTGCTGGTAGTGCTGACAATTCTAATAATCGCCATGGATAGAATTCTCAAAGGAGTGATGAAGTACAGGAAGTGTCACAGAGAAGGAATGGTGAAACAATTTCAGAAAGTTAGGGATCATCCCGAGGTACGATGATCGTCGATTTTCTTTTTCTTTTGTATGAACTAGTAATTCAAAGGTGAATGATTCATTGTTTCACCTATTTGTAAACGTGGCTATGGATATCGCCACGTGTTCTCCATCACAGTATCGTTCCAACGATTGTTACCTGATTTTGTATTATTTATGATGCACTTTTCTTCACACGATACATTCTATCCTTTTACACAACTTTTCGACATGAGCTCGTTAAATTAATTCTCGGTTTTGGCGCATGTTTCCTGTGTTGATTATGGATTGATATCACATTGAATATTGGGATAGGCGTATGGACAGATGTAATGGTAGCATCCCAATATTTAACGGATCACAAAAAACAATTGAATGACATTAAAGTCACATGAACAAATTTTATGTGGTATTGAGTTATGAATACATTGTACAAGAACAATAAATGACACTTAAAAATGAATACGATAATGATGTGATTTATGGAACACATATGTCAGTACCATATGAAAAAATGATGCAAAATCGAAGAGTATTAACAAGACATTAATTTTCGTACACATTTTATTCTTATTAATTGGAATTTAACATCGCAGTTACTTAGAAGGTTTCAAATTTAATGCAATGTACTAATCGTTAGGATAACCTTAAAAGTGAGTGAACAGCGCACTAAAACGGGCTAAATGAATGAAACTGATAAAAATATTATAATCGGATAAACCAATCACATGAAAATACCTATATATTTATATGAGAATAGATTGCCTGTATGACGTCCATAATTTGGTTAATGTAAACATAAACAACTTGAACTTCTCACACATTCTACATGTCGCTTGGAAAAACTTTACCTCCATATGATGTTTATACCACTTCATAACCAATTCGACGCTTCCTAACGTATATAATAATGCACAAAAAATATATTAGCTGTATCGAGTATTGGAAAAACTATTTACATACAATCGTCATCGAAGAATGATCAGTATTAGGACAATATTCACGAATCCCATCAATACCTTCCTACTGACGAAAAATTTACTCCATTCTTCTGTAAACGTTTTTTTTGGAGCTGTGTTAAGAACCAAAAAACAATACATTTTATAGCGTAAAAATAATTGATCTCTGTCTCGTTCGTTTTACCACAGCCCAAAGCAGTATTCTTTACCTGCATGGACTCTCGGATGATCCCGACTAGATTTACGGAAACAAACGTCGGAGACATGTTCGTCGGTACGATGAATTCACAAAAAACGGTTTTATTAGTAACAGATATCACGATCCTCTATCACTGAATTTTATATTGGTTTTCGTCACGAACGGAGAATCTCTGTCCCTGCCTCTGAACTATCCAAGGTCTCCGAAATATAATACGATTCCCCTCCGGTCAAATTAAACTCCGATGGAGTTTAATTTGAATAACTTCCAATAATTTTTGCTCTTTCACAGTCAGAAATGCCGGGAACATAGTGCCAAATTGCCAGCACTTTGTCGATGAGCTCACAATGTGCGAACCAGCGGCTCTGGAACTTGGATGCGTGGTTAACAGCATCAGGCATGTTATAGTCTGCGGTCATAGCGATTGCAAAGCCATGAATCTACTCTATGCCCTCAGAGACGAAGAATTTGCCTCGCAAGTAAGTTTGATAAAATCCCGTTTAAACTTGCCATAGTTTCTAATATTTAATCGTTCATGAATTTTTTAGGTGAACAGACGTATATCACCTCTAAGAGCTTGGCTCTGCGCTCATGCCAGCAGCAGTTTGGCAAAGTTTCAGCAACTCGAGATCACAGGTTTTCACGAGCCCATATTGTTTCAGGCTGAAACACCGATGAGAAAATTCGTTGCTTATATCGATCCCGAGAACAAATTTGCCATAGAGGATAAACTGTCTCAAGTGAGTCGAACAGATTTTGTTGTTGTTTTTTGAATAAATTACATCGAATATCCAATTTTGTTATGACGGATTGAGAAAAATATATTTCTCGTGTTTACCATGTTTTTTTCAGATCAATACTTTGCAACAGCTCCAGAACGTGGCGTCGTACGGCTTCTTGAAAAAACGTCTCGAGAGACACGACCTTCACATACATGCACTTTGGTTCGATATCTATACCGGGGACATTTATTATTTCAGTCGAGCCAACAAGAGATTCGTCGAGATAAACGAACTCACCGAGACCCCGTTATTGAAAGAGATAAAGAAATACTACTCGTGAACTTTGCATCGTTCGAGATGTATCATATAAATTCCAACTATATTTATATTTATAATGTTAACGCTCTTCCGCATGATCATTCGAAATTCAACGTTAAATATTACTCGAATCAAAACTTGTACCTGTTTATAAGAATCTGATTATTTCATAATTAATAAGCTTCTTTTTTAGGGCCGAAAAACTGTTCATCGACAATACTGTACAATACGACCAACGAAATTCGCATAAAAAGTTTGTTAGAAACGTAACTATTTCTTTAGGACATACGCTGTGTTTGCGCGACAATGCTTCAAGCTACGATTAGATATTGCATACGTATGGAATAACGTATCGGATATATTTTTGGAATGTGAATATTGCGCTATTGGCAAATGCAGTATCGTTGTTTTGTTTATACAGAAATATATATTTATGTCTATACAAGGGAAAAAATATACATTTCCATTTTGTTATTAAACTTCGTTCAAATTTCTTCATCTTTTCTGTTCGCACGGATATCGAACGATGCCCTTGGACTGCTTTTTCTCGCAGTGTCCTCATCATCAACTATTTTTCTCGCGTCGAAGGTCTCGATGACATCCGGAAAACTGGAAAGTGGCCGAATTACTTTATAAATTGGGCTCCATTCGAAACAGGATTAAAGGAAAGTTACGAGTCGAGATTAGTAGCGCCTCGAAACTCTCGCGATGACCCGATGACCCATGTGGTGACCACGATATCACGATGGAAACATTTGTTCCACATTTTGCCCAATTTGAAACCAAATCCCTACATTTATCAGTAACTCGCATTTTCTTCAATGACCTTTTCCCCTTTAATTTAAACCCTCCTTCATCAAAACTCTGTCTACCTTATCCATCCTTCTGTACTTATAAAAATATTTAACAAATTCAACACCCAGCGACTATAAACCATCGAACGAAACAAAACCAGAGAATCGAAATCGATCGAACATCTTACAAGGAGCTTCTCGTTACAAGATCCCATTAAATTCTAAATAACAATCTATTTCGACCGTAAGAGATCACTTTTTTTAGACTCTTGTACCAAACTCGTCCAAGATATTATCTCAGTCTTATCTTTTTTTAGCACGATTATGGATTTTTCGAACAGGATCGTGTTCATAGTCGTTGGGCACGACTCGTAATTAGTAGATCGTGGAGAATCGAAGCCGGAGACGCAAGACGCGTGTGCGTACGTATATATTAATTCTTCGGCTCGTTTCAACGCGAACGGATAGGATCGTACCTTGTAACAAATAAATAGTCATAAATACAGGTTAGGTTGAAGAAGAGGCATCAAGCGCCCCGCGTGCGAGAACGGTTGGAGCTCCCTGTACGTGATAAAGGTGCTTCTCTCGGACTCTTGTATATTACGGTGCGAGTGAACTAGAGCATGCCACTCCCGAAAGAGAAAGCAAAACAACGAAGCGAAGGCTCTCTTCGCTCCGGCTCGTCCGCAACTGCACAGCCAGAATAACGTATCTATATACATCGAGTATAACGCGATGTGGTCGCGGACCGAGCACGTATATAGATATATATATAAATATACAGACACAAGTATATTTACTGGAAGGAAGCATGCGAAAAATCGTCGAGCCAGACATTTGAGTTTTAACGATAAAAGTGAAGCGGGTGCAGACAGAGCAGATCGCTCGACGAAGTGGCGAAAGGTGCAAGTCTGAAATTGCAAGGTTTTATTTTCTTGGCAATTTAATACTCGTCACCTATATTTTATCAAAAATTGAAAATTTTATCAAATCTGCATCATTTGTTCGATTTTTTCTTTCTTAAGTTGATATTTAAAGGGTATTTATAAATCGCTCATCGCTATATATGTTTTATTTAAGGAGCTTAAGGTGAATATTTACAATTATTATCGAAAAAAATAAAAAAATTTATGAATTAATGAAAAAACGTAAATTAACTTTGAGATAATGGAAATCATCGCATTTTTACGCGGTTTTAATTATTGTAAGCATGTAAAAAATGTTTTTCCTATTTATTTTCTTTCGTTCTTGGGATAAGTTGTCGAAAAATAAAAGAAGAAATAAAAAAACGGGTATCTTTGACGAATCGGTTCATCGTCACATCGTTAAAAATTAGTACGGTGTGGCATACTGCCCCGAATAATTCTTACGCGACGCAAAAGTGTATCTTGCGGTTCTGCCGAAAAAAAGAACCGGGTTCCATGCTCCGTCGGTGTTCTCACGGGAAAACGTAACGGTCTCGTAGCTCGCCGATGAAAGTGGATTTGGATTCGTGGCTCGCTATTACCATAGAGGCAATTCGGCCTAACGAGCTCTAGCTCGCCGATTGTCTCAAATGCGTGCCAAATTTCGAATGAAAAATACGCCATTAGTCCAACGTTCGGTTATAAAGCGAGGCGTTATCTTTACGCAAATATAAAAATATGATTTCACAAAAAAAAAAAGAAACTCTTTTTACAAATAAACGAAAATTATTATATTTAAAAATTAAAAATATTATCATTGCAAATAAAAAAATCGCCATTGTCTTTGCAAACAAAAATTTCATTATTTTTGCAAATCGAAAGTAAACGATCGTTTTTGCAAATGAATCAAAATTATTGTTTTTACAAATGAAAAATATTATCATTGGGAGCAAAGAAAATTATTATTTTTACAAATAGAGACAATTATTGGCCTATGAAAACTTTCATTATTTCTGTAATTAAACAAAAATTATTATTTAATTTAAAAGACATTTGTTTTATCTCGCGGTATTTAAGGAGCTCGTTTTCGTTGTCTAGCCACGTATTAATTATGCGCGTGAATCGTAGCGCGAGGAGTCACGTACGCGCGATACACTTACGGCCGTAACGATACGACATACGTACAATATACCGCATCGTGAAAAATTTCTTTCCCCGAGCGTCGGTTCGAGCAAATAAAACTTGTTACCCTCGTTTATGTCCTTCACTTTCATCGACGTTCCTCGGATCTTCGTCGTTAATTTCATTTCGCACTAATCCTGTATAATTCAAATATCAAAAAACAAAACAAAAAAACTGCTAACATTCCTAAACGAAAATTACAAATTCACAAACGTTCCTTCTCATTTCTATTTAACTCAACGTTTTTTTGTTTTTCTTCAACTTTCGATTCTCCTATTGTTCACTTCGTCAAAATATTTTCAATAAAATATCTCTAAAGCTGAGAAGAGGAAGAAGAAAAAAAAACGTTCTCAATTTCCGCGTATCGACCCTTTCGAGAGACGTTCGTTATATTTTTACGTGTTCGCGGGTCTCGTCGACCAATTGGACGCGGTTGCGAGATTTTGGTCCACCGCAAATGCATTTTTCAGCGGTCTTTACACAACGGGAAATATTGCGGGGAACGAGAAAATTCGTTCCCGCAGGTATTTTACGAATGGGATATAGAAGTACACGGGATATATATCATCTACCTGTGACAATGAGAAGAAAAACCGGGGAAGAATAAAGTGACGTGGGTACACCTTGCTTATAAATATATATATATATATATAACGCCACAGCTACTTTGCGGCCACAAAGATTGAAACGTCGAGGTTGCTCGTCGCGACAGGGGTTTTCTTTCTTCCTCTCCTCACGGACTGGACAATAATCGGGAAGAATTAGGGACCGGGAAGTCGAAAAATCTCTCAGTTGTGACCTCGACCCTACGATATTGCACCCTCGATCCGTCGAAACGACGAAAACTTTTCGTGACTTCGTCAACGGGCAACGATCGGCTCGACGAAGTTACCGATACACCGATGTACCGACGAAAAATTCTTCCGGGATCTTCGTAGATCGTTTCGGTGACACGAAATACGAAAAGCGATCCCGCCTCGACTGGTCACAAATTTTAAATTCGGACGGATCTTCGTTTTTTTTTTGGCTAAATTGTCTTCGAACGAGCGAGAGTTGTTTTCTGGGAAATTTGTATTGCGTGAAAAAGAGAGAACGGATGGAAGTTGGTGAAAATATTGGATTTTCATTATTATCGTTTTTTCGTTTTTGTTACGTAGAAGATAAAAGGGATTTTATCGATATCGATCTTTCATTATCGACTCGCATATTCGAGCGTATTTCGATCATCGAGTAGTCCTACAAATTTTACGTTTTACTGCGAAAATAATAAAAAAATTAAGATTTATTAAAGAATATACAATGTTTTATCGAAACGTCGACGAAGTTTTCGTTTTTAACGAAATAAAACGAGACACGAAAAATGGCGGACGATCGAGAAAAATTCGATGCCAGATGGCTCATCGGGTAATCGCGAGGAGCGAGCTATATAATTTCTTTTATTTCGTCTTTTTTACGAACGCTCCGTTAACGAACGTACATCCACGGTGGATATAATATCCATAAAAACACGGAATTAAAAAAAGAGAAAGCATTTCACGCGTTCGATCGACGGCCGATCGCCAACAGTCCGCCTCGTTTCGGCCCGACGATTAAGCCCGGTTCGCTCGTTTAACTATATCGTGTCGTTGTGTCCCGTACGTTTTTTTTTCTTTTTCCATCTGTGGAATCAAAACCGTTTATCGTTACGATGAATACGGATTTCGTATTCGAGATACTTTATCGCGAAACATAAATAAATAAATAAATCAATAAATAAATATATAAATAAATAAATAAATAAATAAATATATATATATATAAACATACGTATAGCTATATTTAGAAACAATACAATAGTTAAATCGTCTCGCGCTTCGTACATTAGAGGTTGCGAAAAGTAAGGCTCCGCGGGCGTAACGAAGTAGGGAATCGGTATATAAGTATATAATTCTTACGGAGAGTTTATGGTTCGACACACACGAGTGGTCTTGCACCGTCGCTTGCCGCGGTCTTTATATTTCTTCGTCGTGTTTGGCTGCTGGAACCGAAGCGAGAAGAGACGAAAAAAGGCAGTGCCACCGCGACGGATAAGATACGAGAAAAACAACAAAACGAAAAGAAAAAAAGAAGGAAAAAAAACCCACGAAGTAGTGCGAAATCGTGCGACATCATTTATCGATCGTCGATCTCACGTATCGCGAGATAATCGTTAAAATTCGATTTTTCTATGATTTTTTGTATCCTATTACGGTTTGTTTGAAAAATGATAAATTTATCGAAATTATCGATCGTTCTATTGACGATCGTCTCGAAAAATTATCACGAAATATTCGAATCGGCTCGATTTTCATCGCAATATGGCGCTCGAACGGTGACTCTCGTATAAAGGTCAGTTCCGTGGCCACTTTGGCATACTCTTCGGGCTCGTCGTGCGATATACCTATATAGTGGTGAGAAAATGAGAGACCGCCACTTCGAAACTCCCGAAATTCTAAGCGTGACCGTTATTCTAACGTTTTAACTGTATAATCGTGGCGCAACTATGTATATATATATATATACATATAGCTCGCGGCATGAACGAGAAATTCGTCTGGAGTCAAACTCATAGAATTGTATATATATATACGTATATACGTATATATATCGTTTAATGTATCCGGAAACGCGGTAGCGCCAGCGACTAATTAAAAATAAGATTAAATTTCATACGT
Organism: Netelia virgata; assembly: GCA_951802705.1. Taxonomy (NCBI): domain Eukaryota; kingdom Metazoa; phylum Arthropoda; class Insecta; order Hymenoptera; family Ichneumonidae; genus Netelia; species Netelia virgata. The sequence goes on from OX637868.1 coordinate 7,517,050, forward strand.
TGTAGAATTTCCTATAAAGGGAAAATTATTGTTTTATGTATATATTTACGACCGAATCAATATTGATTAGTATGAAGTTAGATTCGAACATGAATTCTGACCAGAGGGGGGCATTTTAGCGCCGAATACCAACAAATCGTTAAAATCGATTAGTCCTCGAGACATTAATTTCTCCTCGTAAAGTGTAAAAATTGACGAAGTCACTCGACCTCCACACATCGTATCACCGCAATTTCACTTGGCATCGAACTATCGAATTCCGTGGCAAGTAACACGAAAAACAACAATAACAAAAGTAAAAGAACAAAATCGCCTCGAACTCGTACACCGATGAAAAATACTCGACGTTTTTTCACGTTCTTTAATTGGCTCGTTATTATTTCATTCCGGACACTGGGAATAATATGTTTCATTTTTTTTGTTCTTCTTTTTTTACGAGAATCAAAAGCGAGAAAAACGATATCGACTCTCGATGATTGTCGTTCGCGATTTTGTTACAACGAGAACGATATCGATAACGCGGTAAAATATAATTTTGATACGTGTCGATGAGTTCCTCGATTCGAACCTTGATTGGGCAAGCTCGTTACCGCCGCGGCAAGTTCGTGCGCGTAACCGTAATGCGGGGTATCACGAAATGTCCTTTGTCCTTCGTCAGACGGTATTTTTTCGCGATCTCGCGGTTTTTATATCGGCATCGAGAACACGCTGTAATTGATTTAGAAATTTCAACAACGAGGGGTACAACGAACCCGAGTGTGGCGACGCCTCTTGGCCCATACCGGCACGTGCTTTTTGATGTGTCCGCTGGGCCGAGAAGGCTCCTTCGTCGCGCGTCAAAACTCCTACAATCCTTTATTATTCTGTTTTCCTACCGCCACGTAAGTGTACAAACACACATAGACACACTGATATATCTATATCGCATAGATAATTGTATGCATTTGCGTGACTCGAAGTTACTCGCGGATCGTGGGGGACGCTAATCGATTTCTAAAATGGCAAATACTGTAAAATCGAGTCGGCGAGCGGTAATGAATCGTGGTCGAGGTAGGAGGGGGTTGGAGCGAGTAATTAAGACTCGTTATTAGACAATTAAGTATCGGAATGAGCGAGAGAGAAAAGGGTTCGTAGTAGGTTGAATAATTTTCGATGTAACGACGAGGGGTCGTTAACGGTGGGAGGCGAAAAATGACGTCATCGATAAGAGAAACAATATAATGAAAATGTAATACAAATTTAATGAACAAAAATTTAATGAGTAATCTCGAAATTAATTCAAATAATAACGATTCTTCATATTCGTATCGATCAAAATAAATCGAACGAATCATATTTATTTTTGTATAAACGAGAATAGCACATAAAAATTGTTATTTTGTTTCAAACCGTTTTTATGTGTCTTTATTTTTCTTATTGGTGTTGTAGAAGACGAAACAAGAGTGGAAATAAATATCGCAACGATTTGTTATCGATCGATTCCAAGTCGCCGTCGAGTCGAGACACGTTTCGATCGCACGTGCCTTTACCACCGAGGGTTCGTACGTCACCCGTGAATCGAGCATGGTGCAACCCTGTCGTGGCGTCGATCGTACTGTTAGTTATGTAAAATTTGCGAAAAAAAAATTCATCGAATCGACGACTCGATATCGTCGAGATAGAAAGAAAAATAAAACAAAAAACAAAATGGACAAAAAAAAATCTCGCGGACTTTGGTCATCGTCGTCGAGGCGTGGAAACTCGGTGGCCCGAGATTCGGGACAGAGAGGCACCTACTTACCTATACCGAAGAATTGGGCACTACAGTGTTACGAACGCGAGAGGAATCGAGGGAGAGAGAGAGAGAGAGAGAGAGAGAGAGAACGACGAAACGCGCGCTTGATTGGTCACGAATGTCCGTTCGTGACTCTTTTACGCGTCGCCTCCTTTCTCATTTTTCGTCACTGTATTAGAATATAGACCATACACATATACGCGTGACACACTATATTTTAACGTATACATTGAGATGTGTTACACCTATAAAAACCCTTGTGCCTCTTTTTTTTTAAATGTTCTCGCTCGTTCCATCTCCGTCTCTCCTTCATCAAATTCTAATGTCCGGTCTCACGGACGACCGAGATTTCCCAAACCGCCAGAACTCGTTGTATCCGTGGCGTTTTTATACGTCTCGCGCGAAATGCAACCGAATCAGAAAAATTCTCAAATTTTATAAAAACGTAAAAATGGCCAAATCGTAACGGAATATCGACACGATCGCGATTTATTTTCAAACGTTGGATAAATTTCATTAGTCGCGTTTCAAGACAAATTTCTCTCGATCGAAACGACCTAGATAAATTCTCGAAATTCAAACGATCCAAAAAAAAAAAAAAGAAAAAAATCTGAAACGTTGGTATTTATTTATTTTTTTCCTGAAATTTTTCGATTCCCCTATTTGCTATTCGATCGACCGAATTTCTTTTTATTCAAACACACTCGAATCGAAAGAAATTCGTCCCACATAAAAAAAAAGAAAAAAAAAAAAACACGACGAGCTCGAAGAAAAAGTTCTCCTCGGCGTTCGTCCACTGTGTTTCTTCGCTCGTCCAAAAACTCGTTAAATCGTACGAATCGTCCGTGATTAAAATAAACTATAAAAAATTGTTCAATTAATCGAATCAATCTAAAGAAAAATACCCGTCGTCGCTGATTTTCATACAAATTTGTAAATTCTCGCCAAATCGCTGTTTAAAATGATTTTTCTTTTTTCTAATTTACTCCGCTGAAAAAGAAGAATCCGAAAGGGGACCATTGGACGGAAAAACCATAAATTAATTCCGTCTCAACGATGGAGAACCAGATCTCACGTGTGTGGAACGTACGACGCGCGGTGCGGATCCGCGAGATGCGAAGACTTTTCTCTCGTTAACCTCGACGTACGTCCCAACTTCCTCTATCGCACTGTTTTTCGTTATAGTACAACAGTTTAGTATAAGATGCCTACGAGTAATACCGCACGTTTACTCGTCCGTCTCTCGGTACGTGCGCGCGCGCGTGCGCGTGCATCGCGTTCAAAACCATATATATTCACGTATACATTCTACACGATGGTACAAGGGGTCTATTATAAACTCGATCTATACATACATACGTATATCGAGCGTAGAAATTATACCAACATGTAGCCTTTAAACGTACTATATAAATCATCTATATACATATATGTTCAACTATTTATGTATGTATATATATATATATGTATGTATATGGGGTACACATAAAACTGTGCATGGGTACAAGTTCAAGAACAATGGTCGTCACGATCTGTAATGTACGATTTTGCACAGTACGGCAGCGCGGCGAAGTGTATTGTGGCTCTGGGCTTGTGCCACTGACCCACAAACACACTTACCTATGTTATATACTATGCCGGCGAGCCGTGGTCTCGTACAGCGACTGCGCAGCAGCGCGCTGGCATCGAGAGCCCTCTCTGCAAAGGTCTCTTCGCCTATAGCTCGCTCTCTCATGCGCTATATATCTCATATATATATATATATATATATGTATATATGCTATATGTATTTATATATGTATATATATATATATATTGTGTTAAGTATGGTCCCGCAGGCGTGATGCGTACTCGTAAATTTGACGTTACGCGAGGTACGAAAGAATTCGTACACGACGATAATATATTATAGATAATTATACATCGGCGTTTGCCCTAATGGGGGTCGTCGAAGAATCGAACTTTATTATACGCTCGGTAGAAATTCGGTGCCGGTCAAGTTTATCGGAAAAATGTCTTTAATAATGTCAAAGGTATTATAGGCTTGAGGTTGAGGAATTTTAGAGAAAACGCGACAACGAGTCCATTTGTCTCACTCTTTCCTCGATAGTTTAGCCACGACCTATTAACGAGCTACATTTATTAAATGCACGTTTCGATAAACCGAAAACAATGGTTTTGCTTAATTTTCCTTACTTTAATTATATTCATCGAATAATTGTAATCGCATATTTCTCATTACAACAATGTTTACAAATATATTTTTCGTAATATCTTGAAAATCCTCTTAAAATTTGAAACCCTTTTCGTTTGTGCGAACGAAAGTCACGGTCGAATAAAGAAAGCTGCCTGCTCTATTTGCGTTTCAAGTTTAGGCTCGATATTTCAAGTACTTTCCGTATTATTTATTCTCGAGTGTCGTCGGGAACGATTTTATGCATCGAGGAAAAAATTAAAAGAAAATGAAAATTAAAAGAATTTTTCAATATTGAATTTGACTCGTTTCTCCGTCGATAGTCCCTTTTAATTTAACGTTAAAATAAATAAAATTCTATCTCTCGTATAAATACGACAAAAATATATTCAGCGCGTATCGTCACTTTCTCTCGAAAACGGTGATTCGTATTTTCTTCGCTACCACGATTTTGCAATAGCTAATATAATTCCTACGAATCTTCCACGTATCATTATCTTTGTCCTGTCTCCGTTAAATATCCTTATACTGTAACGATATAGCGATGAATATTCGATCGATAAGAATCGTACAACTGTTAATACGATCTCTGTCTCTCTCTCTCTCTCTCTCTCTCTCTCTCTCTCTCTATATATATATATATATATCATAGCAGCGCCCAAGACACAGGAGAGCATACCTCGGTATTTCTTTTTTTCATCCTCGTCGAAGCACGTGGTGGACCTAACGGGGATTCTGGCGAACGGTCGGAGGCACGTACACCGCACAAGCGGTTCGAGATTGCGGAAGGAGTACGCGGCAGGACGGGAAGAGTACTCGTAAAAAAAAGAAAAGAAAAAACAAATAAAAAGAAACATGAAGTCGCGTATAATTCTTTTCGAGACGAAGTGTGCGGTATACGTACGAGACGCGTAGCTCCTAAGCAACTTCTTCCCGGCGCTCGCGCGAGCTCGCGTTAATACTCTCCATCTCGATTGGCCCACTTGTGAAACAGGACAAAACTGGCGCACCGAGTCTCGTGTCGACCGGGGACGAAAGGATTTCTCGACGGTTCGGGAGAGAGATAAAGAAAGAGATAGAGAGAGAGAGAGAGGGAGATACAGCGACGGAGAAGGGGGAGCGAAGCTCGTGGGCGGGGGAGGATTCGCTCGAGTTTTATTTCATTCGACACAAAGCCAACTGTTAAAACCATATCTCTCTCTCTCTCTCTCTCTTTCTATATATATATATATATATATAGAGAGAGAGAGAGAGAGACAAGTTATAAGTTCAGTCCGTAGAAACGGTCGAGGATTCGCTCCTCTGATCTCGCCGAAACCGAACTCGTAACTGTATTTCTATCTATCGCTTATTACCATCGTGTTATATTCACGACCCACTCTTGGTTTCGAACCGGATGGTAAATAGCGCAAAACGTGAAAATCTCTGACGGTGAAGGAGCTTGGGAGCTCAGATCCCCCTCCCCCGCCACCATTTGTAATGGTAACAGCGCAGCATCTTTCGGTTCGAGCATTAAATAAAGATCCATCGATTCGTTGAATAATTCCTCGAGTGTATTTCCTCCGAAACAACTTTTTTTTTACGATTATCGAGACGTCGATCGAAATATTAGATCGAAAATTTATTTCTATTAAAATTTTTTTCCTTTTCCAATTCGTTTCAAATTTATCGATTTTTTTCCATTTTATTTCATATTTATTCAATTTTTTTCAAATGATCTCACGTTTACCGAAATGTTTAAGTTTATCACAAATTTATTCACTTTTTTGTCCAAATTATATCTAATTTATTTCACCCAAAATTTATACTTTTTTCAAATTCATTCATTTTTTTTCAGTCAATTTGTCTTTATTATCTATAAAATTATTGTTTTTTGTCGCAAAAACAAATACAGTCGGAACTTCCATAAATAAACTCTCTATTTAAATGAGCAATCACGTTGAGTAGAAGAAGGGGGGGGGGAGGCGTTGAGTTATGGGTCGTTCGACTGTAATGCAAAATAAATTGCGTTTCGTTCCCAACCGACGAGAGTCGTAACTGCGAATGATGACAATTTTCATTCACGTGTAGGTACGAAAGATCGGACAAAAAGGACACGACGGCGTGGCTGAAAATGCCTTTTCGGAATTGGGATGACACTTCGGTTCGAGGGCGCGACGACGTGCCTGTGTCCAAATCCGGAACGTCGTTCGAACGCTATAACTGTCTCGCTTCTTCGTACGTATCTCCCCCCCCCCCCTCTCTTCCTCCCCCCACCATCGTAAACCTCGCTATCCCCACTCTCGAACGACTACTCGGTATGTCCTCATTTTGTTTTTCATGGCCCCCGAAATTCGACGACGCGCGTCTTCGAGGAGTCATAAGGCCCCCTCTGTGTGACTTCCTCAACGTGAAGAAGGCCCTCGGGCGTGCGATACGTGCGAGACGATGAGAACCGTACGGATAGAGAGAGATCACACTTTTGGAATTCAACCGATTTTTCTCACTCCGGAAGATTTGAAAATATGACTAATGTGTAATACGTGGATGGACGTACGAATGAAAGGACGCGGGTTTATGAGGAGAGATTAAACGTTGATAACGCGCGAAAGCTGCCAACCGATGATAATTAATCGATCGATGGTTTTTTGTTTCGGTAGGAAAAAAATAATAATTACAAGAATTTAAATAAATGTGAATAAATTAGAATATATTCGTTAGGTCGTATTTTTATTGTAACACTACGGAGATAAAGTATATGGGGCGTTCGGCGTAAAGTCGATTCGATAGAAAATCTGAACCTCCTAGGAACGATTGAAAATTTTTCGAAACGTATTTATTAGTTTGCGTATATGTTTTAGATATTTTATTATTAGAAAAAATATTATTGTTTGCGCGAAAAAACAATAAATGTTTAATTTTCATAAAAATATTGTGCAATTTTGAAATTCGTTAACTCGTCTTTTGATTTTAAAGTTGACTGAAAATCGAAATTTTGTTGCGTCATCATTCGCGACGATATATTATTAATTAAGAAACGGTAGTACGGATATAAATTTATTTTTTTTAACGATGAGACTGATTATACGAAATGTCTCGGGTCTTGATATTTAAGGGTGCGCGAAACGAGTCGGTGCATTATACGCGCACGAGCACGAGAGTGTTTATATAACGCGAAAAAAGAGACGAGCGCGGCCCCCGCCTCGCGATGCCCACGAGTGTGTAACGGAATCGCGAGTGAATTTTTTTCTTTCTTTTTTTTTTCTTTGTTTTGTTTTGTTTCTTTTTTTTCGCTCGCAACGCGCACCCGCGTCTCTTAACGAGTTACCGAGTCCCTCCTCTCGGATCTCACCCACGGATAATTTTCCTCATCGTCCGCCAACGATCGTCGATTTCACGATCAATCGTCTATTGCGCAAAAAATCTTTATAAAAATTTGTTCACGGCTGACTCAAATTTATTCCACCGGCGTCTAAAATCAAATTAAACAAGAATTTATCAGAGCGGAGAATTGCACAATTTGTATCAGCCCAACCACGCGAATTTTAATTAAAACAGAATTTACCCAACTCTTTTTATAAGAATACAACGTCTATAAAAAAAAACCCCCCACTATGTAAAAAAGTGAAAATAATTAATTTAACAAAAATTTTACAAAAATAATGATTATAATTAATTAATCTTATTCGACTTACAAAAATTCGATCTATTTTACTTTATTCCACTTCTTAACTCGATACCATTAACATGTCTTGATTTTTAGGATTTTTTTCATGTTCTTTTTTTAACAACCCGTAAAAAATTATATATGTCAGTGTACCAAGACGAAATGATTTTGTAATGGTAATTCACTCGACACTGGACTCGTCACCCAACCGCTATATGTACCTATATGTACACCCATACACACACACACACACACAGACTACATATTAGTATATATTCCACATTTTACACGATGTGTAAACTATACGTGTATACCGTAACACCTGGTTAACCGTTTCACTGAGCGAGCCCCACTTGCGTGGAGGTTCTCTCCTTTGCGCGTTGTGTGCGTCTGTATGAGTCTATACATATATGTTTTCAGTATTTATGTTCAAAGAGCGTATTCCGACGAGTTCGTGAGCCGGGACAGGCTAGGGGGAGCGTGTTCTCCGGATGGAACGTCGTTCTATACGTCTATATATATATATAGACATATATAGACATATATATATATATATAGACATATATATAGATATATATATATATATGTTTAGCAAGGATACGAACATAGTGCCAAGATAGGCTAGTGTGCGTGCGAGAGTAGCTTCTTACCTGGAGAACGGCCGACTAAGGCCTTGGCAAGGCCGATCGCGAACGGCTCACACCAAGCCCGTGTGCACAATTCTACTCGGCAACACACGACGACACGAGCCCGCGGAGAGAGATCGGTACGTTCGAACCACCACCTTTGTCCAATTAACGGAGACTTCTCGTAATCGTTCGCCGATTCAAATCGCGGCCGATACAACGACTCGCCGCGATACACTTCGAATTATTATGTTGGACGTACGGTAGTCGTATTAGAGACTCGTTCATACTCGAGCTCGATCTTTCTTCGATCGTACGGAGGAAATTGTACCAACGGGACGAACCTCGTTAAATCGCGGGATAAGAACAGTCATTAACGAGCCATTTGTATCGCGACGATGCAAAATTGGTATTCGATAAAAAAAAAAAAGTTCATTTATCGCATTGGGTTACTTTGCACAATTGAATTAATAAAATTGATGCGAGATAATTTCGATGATAATGTAAATCGGCAGAATTTTGAATACAGTAATTATTTTTTATTTTTAATAATAATTAATTTCCGTGGTTTTTTCCTTGTTTTTTTTTGTTTTATTTGTGAATTCTATTTTCAAGTCGATCCTTCGATCGTTCGCGCGGGAAAATTTGTTTTCTCGCAATAAGAATTCGTCCTTGAACGAATGAGTAATTTACGAAATATTATACAGCCGAGCAATATTCTCATCACCGAAGAATTCGTGAAAAATTCTTAAAATAGCAAATGCCACAAAAGCGGAAGAGAGTAAAAGTCAAAAACGTGAGATGGTACTACGAGAATTTTTCTCGAGAGACAACGAGGAGAGCGTCGAGAAATCTGCAAAATTTACGATCGAAGGAACCGAGAAACTTTGCGGGGTTCCGCAGCGAGAACGAGAGATACGAGAGCTACTTGGTGAGAGAGTCCAAACAGTGGTCGAATTGGCAAAGTGCACTGGGCTCTTCGTTTTGTCATTGCGGGCAAGGGATCGCGGGGTTGTAATAAACGTAAAATAGGGGCCATCGCGGGGCTTGGTACTCGTCGATCCGCACGGTAGTGGCCACATCCTAGCCCACAGACCGTTTACTCTTCCGGCCGTAAGATTTTGCGGTTCGAACCGTAAATTTTTCGTCTCCTTCGATCCTGAATCGAGATGAGCAAAGTGGAATTTCACGGAGCGACCGAGGACGAAAGTTCGTTTCGCACCCTCTTGCAGACTGCGACGGTGGCAAAAATCGGTACAATACGAAAAAGGGAAGTTAACCAAAAATACGTCTGTACGTGTCGAAATCTTTGGCAAAGAGTCAGCGACCTGCGCGGAAAAGATATATTTACGACCACTTGTCGATACTTCGACGTCGACGAAGAACCTTTTGATTCTTGGGCTGCCGCGAGATGGCGCAGCTGTATGTGTATATACATAAATATCTTAAATTGGCACAGGTAAATAGGTAAATGGGTACGTAAATGGGAACGAGTAAATAGTTTTCTATGTACTATGTGTATGCGGTAGGAGATAAATACATTCGTTTATCATATATTATATATATAAATTAATTTGTATAATTAATATTTCAATACATTCTATTGATTTATAACCTTTAAATCATTTTCGCCAAATCTTTTCGTTTCGCATTTACACCTTTCGGTCATGTCGAATGTCCAAAAACTTGATCGAATTTCAAATATTAAACCGTCAGATTCGACCGTTATATGACGCCAACTTTATTTCACATAATTTTCATTCGACATAAATATCGCGCGATATTATTATTTTTAAGAAGAAATTTTTAATATAAAGTCAATTAACCGATCGCCATACGGTCATTTTTGTAAATAACTCGATAATGGCGGTGGGGAAGTAAATTTACTAACCGTTACCTCAGTATTTCCCTTGTGTGTAAAATCGCAGTCACGTAACGGGTTACGATACAATTTGACAACATTGTACGTGGGAATTTACGTATCGTTCAAAGAATCGTATTTTTATTGAATGCGAGAAGGAACAAAAACCCAGTACTCGGTTCGCGGTGAAAAAAACCGGCGAAAATGCGGGATTGCAACAAAGAATCGCGCTCGCTCTTTCTTCGCTCTCGCGAAAAGTGGCAGGGCCCTCACCGAGGCCTTTAGCCATGCCAATAAATTCGTAAATTGTCGCGCGGTCGATCGTCCCTTGTCGCGTTCACCTTTTACATTCGCTTCGTCTCCGTTTCGTCTCGTCGCCGGTGTTCCTTTCCGTTACTCCGGTCTGTCGCGATCCGATCTTGTCGCCAGGATACGTTACCCGGAAGCCGAAATCGCGAGACGCTTTTATTTTTCTACCCTCGCAACGTCCGACGACAGTCTTTTTGGCACGAATCGCGTGACGAATTCGAGAATCCAAATATTTTGGGATACTTTTGGCGCACGTTCGTTTTGTACGAGAGATTCTCTCTCGAGCGTGAAAATTTGGCTTCGTCTCTTCCGCGTAAAGATTTTCCGGGTTGTTTTTGGCTTTCGGCGAGTTTTCGTTGAAAATTTTATAATACAAAATCGATCCACTATAATAATTATTATTATTTTATATTATTTATTTTATTATGAATTTATCAATGTAAAGGAATTTTTATTTGATTTTCAAAATAAATTGATGGTACTCAAATCTGGGAAAATAATTCCATTCGGGACGATAAGAATTTGTTTTCGTTAAATTTCAAACACTTTGTATCAAGATGGAACTGATAACTATTACAAATCGATAACGATTTATTTCTCTTCTCAATTCAAAAAATTCAAAAAAGAAAAATTACAGTTTGCAAAACTCTTTCTCCGAAACTTTCGAATAAGCCTCTGGTCATTTCGGAGCGTGCTCGATATCGAACCAAAAAGCCGGGTGGTCAGGCTTTCCCTTGGCAAAAGTCCGCTCCGCCCCTCGAAACCGAACGCGGAAGTACCAGCAAAGAATCGAAAAAGCAAAAGAGCGAGAGAAAGAAAGAAAGAGAAAGAAAGAGGAAAGAGAGAGAGAGAGAAAGAAAGAGGAAAAGAGCGTCAAAGATTGACGGGGGCGTTCGACACCCACTGCGGCGTGCCGAATTTACCGGGCAAAATATTTTGAGTTATACGCACCGCCTAGGAAGACGAGGAAAACTATGAAGGGTCTCCCATGAAAATTGCATCTTTTTCGAACATTTTTTTGTCCTCGGCCAACCCGTACCGGTCATCGAGGATTGGTCAACATTTTTCTTTTCGCGCGTATACCACGTCGAAGAATAACATCGGATTCGCCTCGTTTCGACACGCTCCGTTTTACAATTAGGATTTTCCACGTGCCGTCAAGAAGAACCCCCGAGAAGGGATACAAACTAGAAAGAAGTCCTGTTTCGACTGCCGGGTTCGTTGGACGCTACGGTGGATACCGTTTCGCACCCGGGAAATTCCCTTTCTTCTTGTTTAAAAAAACACACACACACACAACCGAAAAAGAAAAAAATCTTCTAGGTGGTCTCGATACACTCAAAAGTCACTCAGAAATTCCTGAGTTTGAGTTATGACTCTCATTTCGATGAGTGTTTCGAGTTAATGACAAATAAAACCAAATAATTGAACATATATAGCGATACAGTTTTATAATTTCTCGTCTAGAATTATAATTTATTCATAATTACACGTATAATAAATCAAAATTCATTATCGTCGATCCATAAAACGAAGATAAAATTATTTAATTGCTATAACTTCCAAGGAACGTATTAATAAATAATAAAAACAAAATTTTATTGCAATAAAAATCCTTGTCTAATGAGCAACCGCGATAATATTTTTTTAAAAAACGGACGTGACCGGGAAAATAGGAATCGTGAGACGAAAGAAGGATATCGTATTTATGCAAATTATGAAAATTAAATTAGACTTAAGAAAATCAGTAGGTCAATTAGAATTAACTCGGCGAATGTATAAAACGTCTATAGGTGTTGCTCACCTACGCGCAAAACAAAAAGGACAAACCAGCGTGGATGAGTATGCGCGGTAGTCCCCGAGTTGTAACGACGATCTTGTACACACATAATCGCCGAGCCACTTCGTATTATTTCATAGTTCCTATATTATAGTTATTGGTGTTTCAGCCTTAAGAGTTTTACGACTTGCGCCTTGAGCACGGATGCAGAATTGTCTTTTAATCGTTGGAATTGTACACCGGCTCTAGATTTCTCGAGGGTATACAGATTTTTCAACGATCCAACGAATATATATATATATATATATATATATATATATATATATATATATATATATATATATATATACGTAGATTGCTGCGAAACCCCGACGGTGTTGAAACGAACGACGGAGATAGGGCGATAATTATTTCCTTATGGGTCTAGGTCCGAGTAAATATATATATAATAATAAGTACATTAGTCAATATCAGCTCTTTTGCTTCAGGAACAAATCACAGTCATCTCGTAGGCTTGAAAAATTATTTTGGAGGACACGTTGCTTTATCCTTCGAGATTTTTCCGGTTCTCCTATCATCGTTTCGTCCTCGATTGATTTACGACGAACGACGGCGGAATGACGCGAGAAGAAGAAAGAAAAAAAACCTATAATTATAGGCGACAATGAAGAATGTCCTTGAGAGAAAAATCTGGCAAGAGGGATATATTTATTTTCCGGACCATATATCGTCTTCATCGAGGGATCGTATTGACTACGAAGGGCACAGTGCCAATTTTACGGGGTGTCGCGCGACGTACGCGCGTCCAGCACGTGTGACGTGTGTCTCGGATGAAAATTGCCAAAGTGTGCCAAAAATGTGAAAAGGTCCTGCGCGTTCTGGCAAGGTCTCGAAATCCGAGAAGATATAATCGTCGTGACGTGACGTCTCAATATTTTGAGAGCGCGAGACGGAGTGTCGTCAAACAATTTCATTGTCCAAGTCGTTGTTCTCTCCGAGAGAACGCGCGGAGATCGTAAATTGGCGCGTCGAATATATGGGCAGTAGTATAAATCGTGTTTCTTCCGACACGTTTTTCCGTACGAGGGAGAAGTCAGGCCCGAGAGTCCGAAGCCGAGGAAACGAGAAGGGCCTGCGTCACACATGTTCGCACCGTCGCGCGTTCGCTCGAGGCACGCGCTTCTGGGCCATGAGGACGAATCGCGCAACGAGGACGCGGACGACCATTCTGTTCGCGACAATTAGGTTGGACAAGGTTGTGAAATTTTTGAAAAATCTTACAGCATTTTAATAAAAAATTATCAATTTTTTAAAACGTAAAAATAAAATCTGTAGAGCGAAGAAGTAATTAAAAAGAAAAATTATCAATGCATAATTAATTAATGCACGAGATTTTTAGTCGGATTAAAGCTGGCATACTTTTGTTCCATTTAGGTCTGTTCGACGATAGAAAAGATACAAAAGGCGCCAAACAATCGTCTCGAGTAATCTCGTTCCGTTATAAAAATTACTCGACACGTTTTTCTTCCCTCGCACTATCTGTTTTTACCAAACGATTCTTCAAAATTCTATTATCCTCGATATCAGTCAAATTATGACGTAGATACAGCGTGATGTGTTTTTACGACCCTTGACTCTGCGTCATTTGATAAACACCGTAAAAAAAAAGACAACGTTTTCCTAATTCCTTCAATACCGTGAAAAATATATTTGACATTGTGAAACATTATCTCGTCGATATAAGTTTAGTCGATTGTCGTTTCGAGGATGATCGAATATAGAAGCGTGTCCTATCGAACGATCGTACAACGTTCGAGCGATAGTGAAAAGAAGAACCTGAGAAGGTACCTGAAGACGAAGGAACCGAACGCGTATATTATGGTTCGCATCTCGGGGTTATGCCCTCCTCGTTTCTGACCCCGAGAAAATCTCGAAGTCAGAAACGAGAAAGACAGCAGCCGGCTCCGGTCATATTTTTATTGGTCAGCAATAAAGTGTCCTGCAATCTTCGTTCCTAACGGTAACGATGGAGACGAGCGAGCGAGAGGAAGAGAGAGAGAGAGAGAGAGAGAGAGAGAGAACGAGGAAGCCCAAACGAGAAAATTTACGCAGGAGTATATATAATACCTTACACAGTACATATAGTTGACTATTAACGTACCGCACCGTTCGAGTTCGTACATACGTATAGTAGACCGAGGGAAGAAGAGGGTTTTGGGTTTCTTCGAGTGCATTACAGTCCGTGGCAGGCCGGCAACGTTTGCGCGGGCGCGCGTGCATTCGGTAAAAACGAGTCATAAATTTTGACACGGTCGAACGAGGGAGGAAAGAAGGTACCTACCGTGAGACCCGTGAGCCGGCACACAAGGTGCTGTCAAAATATTTAGGCCCTTTTGAATTCTGCGAACTCCACCCACAACTCCATCCGAAAGTGTCGATAGAACGAGAAAAGGCTTCCGCGTTCGAGTATCGCGCATGAGGGATGCCGGAAAAAGAAGAAGGCCCCTTTCATGCGCCAGACAATATTTGACAATATTCGATTTGCGTATCGACTCGTTTCTTTCGTTTCGTCACTGAACATTATTTTAATATTTTCTTTAAGCAATGAAATTTGTGTCTATGAGCGTTTCGATAATGTTGAAATATTTTTTCGAACATGTTTCTGTTTCAGATTTCAAAATCTGCGTTATTTTAGTTTACGAATTTTTTGAGCCAAAGCGATTAAGTAGATCGAGAGAACGAGAACGTAGTTATTTAAAAACTGTATTTGGCACAAATTCTTCGATTTCTAGACTTATATTGTAATTTTCTAAAAATTTCGAATTTTCTTTGTAAAAATTGAGTGGTTTGCGTTTTATGTTTTTCGTTAGCTATGATTCTTTTTTCGATTATAATTATATTGAAATTAAGATTTTTCACACGTTCGAAATAGTTACGAATTGAAAAAAAGCAACGACGATGATGTTACTTGGGGGGGAACGGAGCGTGGACGAGTGGTACCGCCAGTCGCGGCAACGAAAGTGTAACCGACGTGCGATGACCACAGCACACACATCGAGGGATATCTCGAAGAAGCCCCGACTGCGCGGAGAGACGTGCGTGCTCCTTCGCGAGAAAAACGTTCTACATTATAGCCGCAAGTACGCCAGTGCAAATAAAAATTCTCGAATAATTATATGGCGTTGGCGTGTTTTATTTATTTATTTACATCCCTTTCTCCCCACGTAAATTCCCTTAAGTAAAGTCCCAGGACATCGAGACCCCGTAATTCAAGTCGCTGTTCCCATAATTCAACAGAGACAACACGAAAACCTCCGTCTTCGTTTCGACGCTAGCTAGACATTGGAATCCGTTCGATATTTCTTGTCGAAGGCGATTGCACTAGATCAGCGAGACGTTTTTTTCGTTACGAAAGGAGAATTGCGTTTAACGGTTGAATTTTCTTAGCCTCGCTACACGTAGCTATGTATTTCGTTTTATAATGGAGATTCCGTGTCGGTCGACACATCGAACTTCTTTCGGTTGTGGAGACGGGCGTTTTTACGAGTGCGACAACGGAGAGTGACGAAAAAAAAGAATAACAAAAAAAAAGGAGGCGAACGAACGGTGGTCTGCTTACGGTTCCCGCAGGATGCGAAAAATACGGTAATCCACTTTTCGGGACTTAACTCCCGCGATCCTTGTGCCTTTTCGAGGATCGTGCGCAAAAAAAAGGTTCACCGGTCGAGTCGCAAAATGGTGGAAATGAAAATCGAGCGAGAACAAAAAAACTGAGAAATACGACTGAGAAATTTCGAGGATGGATCCTTTCGTAATCCTTTCGTCAAGGCTGACTCGCTTCTCGTCCCGCGGAAGGATTTTTCAAAATAGCGGCATGGCTGGCTTTTTCTTTTTTTTTTTTTTGCTCTTCGGTACGCGAAAAGTCCCGTTTTTCGGACTCGCCGAGACATCCTCGCGCTTCTTTCGTGTGTACGAAAGTTACCGTTATATATCCCCGTTTTTTTTGTTTAAAATCCTCACCGGGGTACAACAAACGCTCGACTGGCACGAATCGCGCGGAGTATAACGGCCGAAGGTCGTCTCGAGAACGAAGGGTGAAGTAACCCTTTTTTTTCAACGTCGCCTGCGACGTCCGATATTTTCGTGACTTTTTCGCTCTCCTATCAAAAAAAAACTTTAACTATGTCGGCAATATTGAATCAAAAAATTTTCGTCCTCTGACTAAACATTTTTTCATTATAAATTTTCTTTTCCGTCGAAAAGAAGAAAATAACCGATTTTCTTTAAATAAGAAAATAAAATCGTCCCATCGTCAACAAAATATTAACAATTTGTATAATTTTCAAGCACCTCGTTCGACAAAAATCGATTCTAAGTATTTAACATTTACGAAATATCGTCGATAGAATTCGGATAAGAAAGTGGTCGATCATTGACCTCGATCTTTGACTCGCACCGACGCGAGGTTAAACTCGAAAACTCTTCACAAAACTCAAAATTTCTCTCATCCTCTCAATATTTTTTTTGTTTTTTCTTTTTTTTTCAACACGTCGTCGTACATCCTTGATAAGTAATACGAGCATCGTTTTACATCGTCGCGTTGGCATATACGCGAGAAGCTACGCAGTCTCGAAGGAGAGTCGAACAGCTGTGATAAAAGACCATGACGAGGTATGTGCTGAAAGCGTATATGAAAGATCCCTTTACCCTGCTCGTCCATCCAAACTCGCCGAAGCCTCTCTAGATGCGCCTAGCATGTATTTTTCTACGATCTCCTGGACGGCTGTACGCTGCAATTATAATTAAACAATGCTGCTAAGATCTATCGTAAGTGCATTAAAAAAAAGAAATACATATACATATATATATACTAAACACATTGTACATGAATTTATATAAATATAAACGGTCAGTTGTACACTAATACACGTACACCTGTGTCTATGTTTATGTGTACATATTTAAATAAAAGTACGTAAATCATGTACTTGGTTATATATATACATAAAATTATAAGGCACATAAGAGACAGTGTACATAAGACTACGTACGAGATATATCGTGCACCTTTACGTCCCATGAAGATAGCCATAACAGAATTGCGAAATTCGCTGCCAATTAGAGTCAAAACTCAAGGGAGGGAGAAAAATAGCGCGAGGTGGGGGAGTTCGGTCATCGTGCCGGAAGAACAAATTCTTCCATGACTACCAGTGTTACCCGCTAGTAAGCGTGTACGTGTCTATATACATGGCATAACTAAAAAAATATTGCAACTTTGCACATTCGCGTAATCCTCTACCTCGTTTGCGCTATTTTTCTTTCGATCCTCGTACTTTGTACAAATATTCGATATATTTCGAGACATCGACGTCGGAACGAGATATATATATATATATGGCCGCACGCATGCGCAATGGGAATGTCTAATGTTGCAAATACGATAGAAATTAATTGAGCGTGTTTAATGGATATTTTAAGATTTGATACGGCGAGATACGGGAGAATTATTTAAGCGTTTCGCGCGTTGCGTAGTCGAGAAATAATCGTTGCGAGTTTTGATTAGGCTGGGTGGGTGTATGTGTGTGTGTTTGTGTGCATTGAGAAAAAAGCGCACGCCTCTTTGCGTATTCGCGGTATTCCGCACGTATAACAACATTTCGTACCTGCATCGATGAGTCATTTGGAACAAGACCCATTAAAGCACGATCGACGTCCCCGATGAGAGAACTAATGTAATTTCTTCGTAACGCTCGGAAACGTATCGGAACAGTTCCGGAAACTCTTCATTGACTGTACGCGGTAATTTATGCCACGGAGCCATCTATGAACGTTGCGAATTCGATTCGATGAAAAAGTCATGGACTTTTTCATTTATTTGAAAGAAAGAAAAAAAACAACAACAAGTTGCCTTTTCGCCAAACCGATTCTTTGAGCAAAAAGACAAAAAAACAAACGACACAATTCGTCTGTAAAGTTTGAACAAAGAATGTCCTTAAAATATTAATTCTACGAGAAATACAAAATCTCTAAATAAATTTGTCGATCAAAAAATACAAAATTTTGAAATTGACTTTTGATAAAACCCTTAAAATATTTCATAACAATCGTCTCGAAAACGAAAGACTCTCCTAAACCAACCTAAACCCTCGAAAAACAAAACTCAAACTTCTCATCTTAATTCCGATTTAAACCAGAATTGAAAAATTGACCGAAATCGACACTTCGAAATGTCACCAAGAGTCTTAAAACCGGATTAATATAATAAAGCCACCCCGAAAAAATTTCTCCACTTTTCGAATAAGAAGAGGAATAAATTCGAGCGATCGCTGCTGGTGGCTCGTGGCCCGATGGGGCAACGGAGTTGTCGGTGGCGTCGATGGTGGTGGTGGTGGTGGTGGTGGTGGTGGTGATGGTGATGGTGACGGTGGTGGCGATGGTGGCGATGGTGGTGGTGGTTGCGTTGCACAAGAGCGGTGGTGGTCCGACGGTAGAGTGGAGGTGGACGATCGAGGATTCCGTGAGTAGTAGGTAGTCAGGTAGAGGGAGGAGGGAGGGGGAGGGGGTACGCGTCGTTCGGTACAGAGAGGAGTAGTACGGTCGGAGCACGGATGGAGAAAGAGATAGATAGATATAGCCAACGACCAGGAAGAGAGTAACGGGGCGCTGAGGAAAGAGCGAGAGAGAGAGCTAGTCAGAAAAAGAGTGGGGAAGGGGTGGGAGGACGGGAGGGGGGGGAGGTTCCTTAACGCCCGCCCGTGGGTCCGATCGGAGGCCCGAGCGGTTGCCGCTACAACGTGGATGCCTCGAAGTGGGGCCCCCGTACGAACCTCGTAAGACCCCCGTCACAGTAAGGGCCCACAGGCCATCCAGTTCGCTTCTTCGCCTACTTTTAGAAATTAGTCGCATTTAACCGGCGCCTAGACGAGCTGGCTCACGCTCGGTACGGCTTTACTACGCGGGCCCCATTTTTCTCGTCTCCTTCTCTTGTAAATAAATATATAAATATATTTATATTTATCAATAATAAACGATAACAAAAAACAAAATACAAATAAAACGAATAAAACAAAAACATAGACATATGTATTAAAAGTATAGAGACGAATAAGAGCACAACAGGAAATATATACCAACTCCTCTATACGCGACGAGAAACGACGAAACGGGAGAGAGAATCGCGTATATAGGATATTATCGTAGGTGGGAAAAAAAGGCAGAGAGAGAGAGAGAGAGAGAGAGCGAAAGAGAGAGAGAAAGAGAAAGAGAAAGAGAAAGAGAGATAGAAATACCCGCGGATCGAGTGGTGGTGGTGGTGGTGGACACATTGCCGAAGTGACGAGGAAGCGTTCTCGCTATTCGTGATTCTTTTCGAAAATCTCTCGCCGCCGGGCCGGCAAACGAAACTGACCGCTCGGCGCTATATCTTCTTCGGCGCGTGTTTTTTTTTTACATACATACATATGTATATGTGTATATATATATATGTGTATATATATTGATATATGTAGATACGTATATAGACATAGGAGCACATGTTCGGCCTGTCAACGATCGATAACCGTTCGATCGACGCTCTTTTGGTGATACGTTTTTTGTTCTTTTGTTTTTTTTTTTTCGTGCGTTATGCTGGTGAAACGGGAAATTAATACGGCCTCAGGTTTTTTTACGTCGATATACAGTGTTGAAACGTGAGCGTATTTTCTTCTTCTTCGAATTTGTAATCTCAGTGAAATACGGCGCAGCCAGCAGGCTCTGAGGATTTATAATCGTCACGAAATCGTGGTGCATAATCGAACGATCTTCGAGTGATATAGTGCGATACGTATATATACATATATATATATAAATATAAATATATATATATATATAAATATATATATATATATAAATTTATATATATATATATATATATCTGTGGGTCAAGAAAGAGAAGAGAAGGAAGAAGAGGAAATAAAAGTCACAAAACCGGAAGTGAATTCAGAGGCACGGTCGATGAAGGTCGCCAAGTGTATAAAGGAGAAGCAGCTAATGATTGCGGCGCAACGGATAACGAAGAGGCACAAGAGACGTGCTTGGTCCTCGAGACCATCCTCGACGGGACACTACAATCGTCACGGGAAAGATTATTCTTCCTGATAAACGACCATTTAAAAAGAAAACAAGGATATCAAAGTGACGAAAAATTTGCGACGGGAAAGAAAAAGGAAAGAAATCGAAAAAGTGTTATTTCAGCTGATTTTTTGTTTCTTTTCGCGAGTGGTATCGACGCGTGACGCGCGAAGTGTGAGTGGAGAGTCTCTTTTGATCCGTTTCCGGTTTGCCGCCAAGAAGAAATTGGGGCTTTCCCACTCGTGTTACACGACGTTCGTACATTGTGTGACAATATTGCAAAGAGAAAAAGAAAGAAAGAAACGTACAAATATAGAAAATTGTTTGTGGACTCTGTGGACGTGACTGGACGGAACTTAATTTTCGTGATTAACGAGTACACGATCGTTTTTCTTCTAATATCCAATGAATATCGTGCGACGTGCGACGGTTAGGTGGTAGAACGACAAAACAAACAAAAAAGAAACAAAACGAAAAACGATCCGAGGTGAACAGTGACATCGTTCAGTGGATAGATTTATAAGAAGGAGGTCCCGCGGACAACAACAATACCACTCTGGATACCACGCTGCTCATATGTAAGTTAAATTTCGTTGATTTTTCACGAGGGTTAATCGATCGATCGAAATTTTTCGATTTTTCTTCGTTTTTTGTTTTTTTTGTTTTTTCTAATTTACGAGGGATTACCAAGAGTGCTAGGGGGAAAAAAACGTCGTTGAGAGTTGTTCGTTTATTTCCATTGACTTTTTTTTTCGTCATTCTAACTGGGACATGCAAATCGGCCAATATAAACCTCGTCGACGGACCGTACGGAAAGGACCTCCGTGGCACTAAAATTTAACAGTCCTCGTCGCTCGCTAACGGGTCATAATAATAAAGCGTAGCTCCTCGCAACGAGCCTCTTCGTCGCCCACGCAGGGGACCACTGGTCGTGTTTGCGCACCAAAACCGTTTCGATAGTTCGTGAGCCAAGACGTGAAAATAATTTCGCGCGAAACAAAAAAAAAGAAAACACAAATCGATTATATCTCGATAAATGAAATAAAATTCAATCGTGCTGCAAATTTTGCCATAAAAATAATTCAAACGAATTACAATTTTGTTCGAACGAAATATCGATTAATTAAAAAATCATCGAATTCATCGGAATTCCCATTAATTCTTTAAAATAATTTCATTCATCGTTACTGAATATCGATTCGTTTTACCGTTGTAAATCGATCGGGATCGATTTCGACGGATATTCGAAATCGTCATTGACGTCTTCGCGTCTCGTTGACGTGACGCGTAGAGAAGTCGACGATGTATAATGATATCGAGACAAGTCGGGACGTACGGCAATGGCAACAGCTCGATGGTAAAGGCAAAGACCCCGCTGCTATGTACTAGCTACGAGGTGAAATTTCTCCTTTGATAGTGTTAGTGATCAAGCGCCCCGCGCCATTTTTACTCGCACACGGACTCGCTTATGTACGTGAAAACACAACACAGTCACGATTCTTGCCAATGACTGACGTCGACGAGATATTATGTTCGAAGTAGGGATACAAAATACACATATGCATTTATACATATATATATATATGTATATATACATTTATATATATATATATATATATATATATACATTTATAGAAATATACATATGTATATTGCAGATGTATTTCACTCATGATCATTGAAGATGATGGTTCAACGCACGACTCTCTCGATTCTCATTGGTCTTGCATGATGAAGAAGGGGTCCTTGGGGGGGAGGTGGGGCACCTTCTTTACGTATACGATCTTTCGATGCCTCGAGTGTCAGTGTCAGAATCCCCGCTCTTTTTCACGTGCGATATTTTTGTCCTTAATTTACGGGCTAGCTCCCCTCCGCTCTCTCGAAATATTGATTTTCGAAAAAAAAAAAATGGATTTTTTGAAAGATAAGAAAATTGATAGAAAATACGATACGGATTGACGACTGGTCGCTTCTTTCGGTATCTAATTATTCGGAGGAACTCGAATATATATGGTTTTTCATCGTTCTCTCACGTTTTCTTATCTGTAAGCAATACAGTCGATCAAGAACGAAGGCTCTTGGGAAGCGCGTGGTGCTGCGAAGAAAGGGTGGAAGAGAAGAGGGGGTGGAGTAGGAGAAGGAGGTGGGTAAAGAAAGAAAAAGAGAAAGAAAAAATAAAGACACGTGTGGCGTCGAGTTCCGCGACGAAGCGAGAAAGGCCGAGTGAGACGAATAAACCGTGAGTCGTGGGAAATTTATATATATATATCTATATATATATATCTATATATATACATGTACATATGATAAAGTAACGTAAGAGGAAGAAAGAAAGGGAATGGGAAACGCGGTATAATCTCGCGGAAGGTGGAAAGAGGACGGATGAGGTCGCGTGAGAGATCGACGAAGTAGAATGAGGGAAAGACGAGGTGGCGATAGTGGGGACCTGTGGAACGCGATGTGTCGGGTGGAGGAGTAGGAGGAGGTGGAGGAGGAGAAGGAGAAGGGGGAGGCAAGACAGTGGTGGAACAGAAGGATGACTGAATAACGTGGAAGTGGGGATCGGGGTGCCGCGAGCTCGCTCGCGCGCGCCTGCAGTTCCTGAAGAGTAGGTCAGTGTACCACATTAACCGGTGCGAGCGATCGTGTTCGCTCGGCTCTCGAGCGAACGAGGATAAAGAGAGAACGAGAGAGGGAGAGAGAGAAATGGTGAAAAAGAATCGAGAGGCGGAGGCTTCCGACTCTTCAGTTCCGCAAGTGCTGGCTGACTGTACACTCGATGTCTCATCACTATGCTTATATCTTTATGTATGAGGAAGATAAAAATTAGCCGGTACAGCTATTGGCCAGATAAATATCGTATGTTCTCTTTTAGTCGAACAAATTATTTCGAATCGAACGAAACTTTTTATTCGTCACATTATTAAATTTTATCATTTTCGAATCGAATAATTTACCAAATTTATGCAATATTTTGAAAATAAATTGGAATAAATTACGAAAATGTATTTTAACGGAAGACGCGATTTTAGGTCTTGGAACGGAATTTCGTTAGGAGGAATTTTTATCGTTTCGAAGATTGAATTTTTGTCGAGGTAATGAGAATCGTTTTTTCGTAATGAGACGTAGCGTGCCAATGACTGTGTTTTTTTTAAAAATGGAATATTTAAGTGGCCAATCGCAATTCCATTATTCCTATCGTTATGGAAATAATAAATATATATGTCGACCATGACCCGGAGGCGGATAATATAAGCGATGTATGCGAAGAGAGAGAGAGAGATTTCGATAAAGATTTCGGCGACGAGTGATCGTTCCAGCGCGGATGCAGCGAGGAACGTCGAAAGTCATTTCATACCGTGCCCACGGGTATACGTACATCGAGATCTACGCGGTTTACTATTTCTCTATGTAGCACCATTTGTTCTCCACGCTCTCGTTGCTTATCCATGCTTGTCGCTAACAGAACGAGATGCATATCTCTCGATAAATAGCCTACGCTCTTTTACGATGCGTATTTCAATGGTTATTTAAAATTTTTTAATCTCTAACCGAGAGTCAATCATCCTCGTTTTTGATAGAGACAAAAATAAATCGCTATATAGACCGGATAAACCAATAAACGCAGAAAAAGTCAATTAAATAAATTAAATTAAAATAAATAATACAAAAAATACAAATCACGATCGATAATTACTTATTAATAATTAAAATACGAATCAAAATAAATACGAAAATTCCTAATAAAATATAAATTGTTTGTAAATAATGTGGCATTATGTAGAAAAGTGTAGAAATATTGAAGAAATAATAATATATGTAGATGAATTTAGTGGAACGTCGATTCAGATTGAATTTCATACAAATATATATATATATATATATGTAGCGATATCACTACCTGTTGAGATTAAGATCTAAGTAGTCAAGAGGCCACCTGCTCACCTGTGCCACACTCTGTTCTATAGCACGGGGGGACACACGATCCCTCGAGTCGCGCTGTGGCACACAGAGAGCTCCGCTGACCCACATTTCACCGCTCCGCGACCTCAGCACGGGGCTTCGCCTTGCCCTTCGTCGTCATCCGCGACTCCCGTCTCTCCCTCTCTCTCTCTCTTTTTCTCGCTGCCACGCTCTCAACCTCGTTAATTGTGGCTTATCTGCTGGGCCGCGGTCGTCCTATAACCCCGGTGTGTACCGCAGGTCGGAAATCATTTCTCAAGTATCAATTCACCCGCGTGAGAAATTACATTGCAACAACGGGTCTCGAACTCGAGTTCATTGGCGAGTTTCATTATCTCTCCTCTCTCTCTCTCTCTCTCTCTCTCTCTCTCTCTCTCTCTTTCTTTCTTTCTTTCTCGCTCTGGTCGTCTTTCTTTCTCCGTCCACGACACGATATACCTGTGCTCATAGTCCCACAGACACAGTCCGAGTACATAGAAGCCCTCTTACAACTTTAACCTTTACCTCAATGGCTGCCGCTCGACGCACTTTCTCCGCTGCTGCGATGCCAGCAAACGAGCTTTCGGTACGTGCATGCGACACGAGCTCCATCCTCGTATATTTACTGTTATACCGAAGGATCGATCGTACGAATTATGAATATTGAAAGAAACGATCACTTCGATTAATAGCTCGGGGTAAAACAAAAATTAATTAAAAATCTTTTTTTCGCTGGTTAATTCATTTTTGAAAAATTATTCGATTCAATTTCAATTTTTTACTGCCTGAAGTGTATTTGACGTATAATTGTTTGAAAGAGTTGAACAAATTATTAATTAATTAATTTTTTTTCTTTCGCATTATTATTTTGTATTTTCTTTATCGGGACATGCAAGATTTATTTTCGATCATAACGAGAGTCTTGTGAAAAGACGATGGGAGCGTAAGGGAGATAGGGACGGAGAGAAAAGAAGATACGACGACAACCGTGCGAGATACTCCAGGTTGGGTACCGTTGAAAACGGGGCTGTCGTCGCCCACATGTGCGCTATACACATAAACGACTACCAATTAACGGAATACCAACGATACACAATCATCCACGGATATTCAGGAATTTATCCACGAAACGTATATGCATTAATTCGTATTTACCGAGAGTCGTATTATTCCGGCCGTCGTTAATTAACGAGTCATCGAACGAAGTCCGATTATTAATTGACCATTCGATGAATAATTATTCATCTTCGAGTCTAACTAAGACAACTAATAATGCATAATTGCATCCATCTCTCAATTGCCTCGAAAAATAAATCTAAATGAGTGATAAGAAAAGACAGTTGAAAATAAATTTATTTATCAGATTGTAATAAATTGATCGAGAATATACGAAGCTCAAGACGAATGAGAAATTAAACCTCCTAAAATGTAATACCGGTTCTAAAAAAAAATTAATTTGGGAACAACCGTATAAACGAAGAATAAAAAAGATTCGAAAAAAACTGTAAAGAAAATCGGATTTCTCGGAAACGTAGCTCGCGATCGATCGATCGATCGATGAGAAAAATCGATGTAAGCCTAGCGATTCTAATTGGCGATGTACAGCCGTGATTCAGAGGTTCGAGCATCGAGCTCACCTGCTTTTAAAATGTATTTAATGGTCTCGCTCGGAACGAGTGCAACGTGCATCGAAGTCTCCGTTGTCCCACGGTTCCGACATTCCTCCACGACGCATCGAAGATATCGCGATCGTTATTTTTACTCCCTCCAGCAACACCGAACGTATTATCTTTCGTACTAATAACCCCATAAGTAGGTACACCATTACGATTGATCAACGATACCGGAAATGAATTTCTTCGTTCTTCAAACTAAACGTTAACACGTCAGCTTCGTAAATAAATACTTCTCTCTCTCTCTCTCTCTTTCTATATATATATACCGACAGCCAATTCTAGTTTCAAGAAAAACTTCACCTAATTGCCGTCCGGCGAAACAATTTCTCTCGAAGCCCGCACGTAATGGCGTGCGCTCGCGCGATTCTTTCTAAAGCACGAAGCCGCGTCTCGTACATGTAACTAATACCATATATGAGTCACGATGTTTCGAGTAGGTATAACACAAAATGTTTATAACCGGGTCCGCGGTACCGCTATAATATAGAGAGATATCGATAGAGCCCACATATTTCGAGCTATCTAACTGCAAAAATACACACGCGTGTTAACTGCCCTCCTCGATTCCTCGTAAAAGTGCGCACTCGCTCGCGTACTCAAAATTGATACGAAGTTATTTATTTATTTTCTTCAACCTTATCAAATTATACAAAGCTCATCGTCACTTCGCATTCCCATTAAGAATGTAGTCAGATAAAAATATGAGAAGCCTATACCATTGAACATTAGAATCGAAATCCCATTAAGCCGGAAGAACGAACGGTGAAGAGTAATTAAAAAATAAAATAAACGAACAATCACGATAATTAGCTTCGATATCAGCGGCGAAAAATCTTTAACGGCTAAAACGTCGGAACAATGCCATGGGCGTTGAGGGGGTGGCGAGAAAGAGAGAGATGCGAAACCTCCTCCGCGCCCGGAGCAAACAAATTTACCACGGGCAATATATATAGCGAGATCGTCGTGTCTGCGCCGGATGTAGGTCGCTGGGGTATCCGCGATTCGCACGCGCCATTTTTCGCAACGAAAAGGAAAGCCATCTTACGTGCTGAGTTCGCTAAGCAAAATCTGAGCTATGTGCCCGCTTGTGCGTGTGTGTGTGCGTAGATACTTACGTATGTATATACATATATATGCATACAAATGTATATATTATATATATATATATATATATATATATATATATATATATGTATAAGTGCTAGGCAAGCAGATACTACGGCAACAGAGAAAGAGGAAGCGGGAGGTGGCGCCCCCCTCCTCCATGGCTATCTCTGTTAGCGGGTTAACGGTGCTCTGTCCTACTTCGTGGCTCGCCGCCGGTTTACCTGCGTCACGTCTCCTCGCGATACTCGACTCGATTTATTTGTGTGCGTCAGAGTAGACCGCACGCATCTATATACATATTTCACGTATATATATATACATATATGTATATAGTTTTATGTATTTAAAATAAAAGTACACGCATAGGCACATGCGATATATAGACGAAAATGCATATAAAAATTGTGAGAGTTCCATTTCCAATGGAAATTGGCAGCCACGAGTGGTTCGTACTTATTGCGTACCTGTAAGTCGATACAGTCACGAGTACCGTGGAAAAAAGGCCAAAATATTGTCATTGGAGTTAATGCAGGAAATGCGAAGTTTCGCTGGACCGTGTCGCGTGACCGGATCCAGGAAAGGACGTTATAACGCCAGTGGTAGCGGCGAACACCGGCTGGAGGTCGTAAGGATGAAGGAGGGGCGGGAGGGGGGGGGAGGAGGGGGATAAGAACCATTTATCTTTTTGGCGATCCGGTCCGCGCGTTCCAGGATGTTCACCGGTCATCTGCCGCTGCTGCTTCGTTCGAGGTGTGCGTGAGTGGTCTTTTTTTTTATTTGCGCGAATAGTATAATCTGCTCGATGGAATGCTGAGTCACTTTCCTCTCGAGCCCCCTCGTGAGGTAAGTAGGTCGAGACTACCGTGAACGCGATCGGAGTAGCCCCAAACGCGTGACGTGTTCGTGTGTGTACGACGCCAACTTGCATCGCCGCTGCCATAACTTCCATTTCTATTATTTCCCTGATACTATTTAATCGTACGCTTGATTCGGATTGCAAATTAATTAAAAATTAATAATATTGAACGTTTAATCGTAAGGGAATTAATTATTTTATAAATATTGTCAATTATTTTTGATAACATTGAAGGACTGTGGAGATAATGGTAAAATTATTTTCGACCTGGATAGTAGCGAGTAGGGATAATTTTGTATCTTTCGGAATATGAGATTTTTTCCGCTTTCGTCACGAAAAGTGCGCTACCTCGCGGGGGCTTTGGTCACGAAATTTCTCCAAGGCAGGGGCCGGCGCGAGCGAAGAGTGGACAGTAGGTCGACATTAGCGCGCGAGAGATACCACGGACGATTTCATTGGATATGCGAACCCGAGAGAGAAAGATACAGAAGGCAATAAAGCAAGAGAAAGAGAGAGAGAGAGAAGCATGGCATATATATCGTGCGACATATACCGGTGTCGATATAATCGATGGGGGGGCCCGATGTTTCGGGCGATCGCGAGGTACGATAAAACTTTTTGGCTCGCGGTGTTCTTCGACGCCGAATTCGTCGCGCGGATACACCACTGATCCCATTGATAAGTGGCTCACCATTGTCGTAGCCATGAAAGTAAAAAAATAAATCGTTTTTACGACGATTGGTCAAACGCGTTTTGCCTAAAAATGTACTCATATACATATATCTATATATCTGCAGTATGTCTCGAAGAATGGAGCATATAGTCGACCGCAACCATATCCCCACCTTCACCCGGACTATTTCCCTCTATCCGGCTTCCTACACATCACAATACACGTATATCGAGTCCATAACGATTTCCGTGACTCGCTTCCTACGCCATTGGATAACGGTACCGAGCGCCGCGTCACGGCTCGACGACCCCCACCGCTCGTAACTCCCCCCTCCTCTTCCCACCTCCTTATATATTCATGCAGTATCCACTTATCCACAGTCCATTCCACCCGGGTGCTCGACAAGGACGGACGAGACTGGCAAACCCTATGCGACAAGGACGGTCCCCGAAGCGAACAATGCGGAATCATTTCGCGTACGATATAATTTATGCTTCTTTTTTTTAAATCCTCGGGTGGTGGGACGCTGACACGTTCTTCGTTGCACACGGAGAAGAGATGGATTCGATTTTCGTAGGATTGCTAGTTTTTTTTTTTTTATGAGTAAACGATTTTTTTGTGTAAATAAAGGTTAACGATATTGGTACGATACGCGGGAGGTGGGACGACTAGAATCGAGAATGATATTGATAGATCGTCGATTTCACCGATTGGATAAAAAGCGTCGATCGGAGAGAAATCATTGAAATCGTTCGATTTCGAAAATAGCGAAATGCTTCGTTTCTGCTCAGTTCGTTCAATTATTTCGCCGCCTTTCTCGACGTATTGACGCGAATAATTGTCCCGGATCATGCCGGATCGTTCAAGTCGACGATCTTCACTTGGCTGAGTATCGAGATCGGTGAAAATTCAGCCGATCTCTTGTCAAAACTAATCTCTCGCGCTCTCTTCCAGCTCTGACCTTTCACCCTTTTTTTCATTATCGTCGAATCTTCTTTTACTTGTCTTACCTGGAAACTTGCCTATCTCAAAGTAATTGCGACAATATGGTAGTCTCAAGCTCATCCCGATACCGTCGAAATGTATATTTTTAAAACGCGGCAATTTCGGTCGCTCGAGCGCTTACTCGGCCGCGATTCTGGTATGGAAGAGAGTCGAAGAGTCAGTG
The DNA here is from genome assembly GCA_951802705.1 of Netelia virgata. NCBI lineage: Eukaryota > Metazoa > Arthropoda > Insecta > Hymenoptera > Ichneumonidae > Netelia > Netelia virgata. The sequence goes on from OX637868.1 coordinate 7,546,771, forward strand.
TGGAGGTTGATGCCGGTGTGCCGCTGTGGGCTCGCTCGAAGCACGGCTAGCGTGCCACTGACCTAGTTAGCAGGAGCAAGTCTTTCTTCTGCCGCGAGTGGAACGAGCGAGCGAGCGAGACGAGCTCGACTCGTCGAGGAAAAGAAGGAGGGGGGCGAGGAGGAAAAGAGGCAACGAGCAACAGCGTGCCGGGTTATATCTCTTTGCTCCTGCTGCCTACCCACATAGTCTAACGAATATGTATAAGAAACCGAAACGAACGAACAAACGCGTCGAGCGCACTACACCTATAAATATACGTTTACTATATAGATGTATATATATATATATATATAGCGAGAACACAGTACTTACACCTATAAGCATATGTATAAGGTATAGTACCATTAACTGCCCACAGAGCACAACACCGAGTGATCCCTCCCTTCCATCACGTCATCCTGTTCAACCAGAATTCTGCGTCGTTCAACCTACCTACCTATCCACCGTATTGCCCCTTTCCTCGATACATCGTCGGCATAAAACTCGAGAGAGCTGGAGAGACTTCCACCGATCAGACTCTGACCGTGTGCCAAGCATCGCAAACGACATGCTTCGCTTCCTACTCTGAGATCTTCTTTCAGTTTTTTTTTCTTTTCTGTCTTTTCTTTTTTATTCGCCATCCTGCGAGGATGCGCCTCGATCGATAGATCGACGATGGGCCTCTTCTTTCGCGGCTAGCTAATTGACAGTGTATACGGAAATCGATAGTTTATTGGTAGGTGATAAAAAAAACCGATTGATGATACACCCTACGAAGATACCATTAATTTTGGTTTCGAACCATTTTTATATCTTGGTGTGAACATGATGAGAAAGCGCTGATGAGATATTTGTTAACGAATATCACAGTAAGATAAACAATAAGGAAGTACGGAATAACAGGCTGAAAAATGGAATTTTTTGGGATCGTACGGGGTCGAAATGCACTCGGAGGGGTTTACGAAAAAAATGTAGAAGACTGACTATTGTTTATAATTACGGGATTAATTTTTTTTTCACGAATATTTATGTTGTTTCTGAAGTAACGAAGACAAAATATTTCCAAGGTCGACTTCTTCCTGTTCTAGGTCCTCGCGGCGCCGTTGGCGGTTGCAACACCCCCGGCAGTAGAGTGGATCCCTGGTGGAATCCTGGTCCCCTCTTCCCCACGGTCTCTACGCCAGGGCAACCGAGGATCGACGAGGGGCCTCCAGGGAACAACAATCAGTATTGCAGCACGCTGCAGCGTACTTCGAGTCCTCCGACGTCGTCGTACGCTTTTCTCACTTCACCGAATCAGCACCATCACCACCAACATCAACAACATCAACAACAGCAACAACAACAACAACATCAGCAGCAGCAGCAACAGCAACATCAACAGCAACATCATCAACAGCAACAGCAACATCACTACCAATCCAGTCACAGCAACAACAATAACAACAACAACAGTGCCTGTAGCAATAACAACAGTAACAACACCAATCATCATCATCAACAGATCAATAGAAATTTCGTACAACCGGCGTTTAGCTCGGCCTCGACAACGTGCACCAGCGCGAATTCAACATACGGTCACGTGGACGTCATATCGTCGAGGTGTAGCACAGATGCCGTAAGATCATCGTCAACGACATCCAATCCTTACGGGATAGTCGGTGGTACGGCGGCGACAGCGAGGCAAACGTCGCAGGCGTCGTTATCGGGCTCGTCCGAAAACGTACTCACGGCACTCCTCGCACCAAAGTCGTCGAACGTTAATGACAATAGTCACAATTTGTCGCGGAACGGGGGTGGAAATCATCAATCGTCGTTATCGAGCGGGAACACGGTGTTATCGTCGTTGTTAGCAACTGGATCGTCGAACATTGGCTTTTCAACGGTGTCGGCTTCGTCAACGTCGACGCTTTCTTCGGGCAACGTACGCAACGCAATTTCAGCGTCTTCGTCATCGTCGTCGTCATCGAGAGACTCGCTTACGGGCATACTGTCATCGTTGAACGTAAGAATAAAATCGGAGGAGAGCGCAGGGTGCAGGGTTCAAACGGAGGATAGAACGACGAACAGTTCCATCCCCAATCTGTCATCGCCGACGACGACGAGTTTCAACGCCTCGCTGTTGAGCTCGCTCCTCTCGACGTCGAGAATCTCAACGACGCGAAATTCCGACGAGGAAGAAATCGCCGGTAGAGTCGGGATCAAACTCGAGTATTCACCGGGTCCCGATTGTCAAGCGGATCAGGTCGAACAGGAATCCTGTGGCATCAAGGTTGAGTATTCGCTCAGCGGCAATTCACCCTGCAACGTGTTGGAAGCGACCGAGGAGGATCTGGCGGCAACGTCACCTTACGACATAATCAGCACCAGCGCTGGTAATCGGTCATTAGGTAAACAAGTGTCCCATTGCCGAACGCAACAGCAAGTCAACACTCTGGGTGGTAAGGGAGGAAGCGTTGTTAATTGTGACGTAGTGTCGCCAACATCGGACATACAGATCGACATGAAGTACGAGTCGCAGTCGGGTCCACCGACTGGACCTCCGCACTTGACGTCGTCGGGAGTCGAACCACCCCACAGTAGTCAGGGTAGCGGAATGGTGGTCGGTGGATCACCCGCGGAGGTCGTAGGGGTCGACAGTCTCCTGCTGTCGCCATGGGGTACGACGGGTCCCGATTTTTTAGAACCCCCGGACGTTAAACAAGCTGCAGCTGGCCTACAGGACGCCTGGGACACTCTCTTGCTGGGGTCCTCGGTGGGTGTGGCCTCGGCTCAGTCTCTAGCCGAGCTGAAGCCACTTCCACCCTTTACCGGTTACACAGGTCACTTGAGTATTAACGGAATACCCGGACACCATTATCACACGATAGCCTCTTCGGGACAGAGGCCCTCGATGCAATCGTCTTCACCAACACCCTCCTCCAATCAGGAGTACTACGAGTCACCCGTGGTTTCCTCGAGCACCCCCTGTCCTCAGAGCAATCAGAAACAGCAACAGCAACAACAGCAGCAACAACATCAGCAGCAGCATCATCAGCATCATCAACAGCAGCAACAACACCAGCAGCAGCAATTGCCACAGTCGACGCAACAGGTCGACTACGACATCGAGGACATCGCTGAGATTATTGGGTCCGCGATCGCGGACACGACCGTCCCCGGGGGTGGCAATGGCCCTGGTTCGGAGCACGACCCAGACGGTTCGAGGGACTGGATCGACATTGCGGAATGGATCGACACGGCGTGTTCGCCAAAAGCTCACGAGACGATGTCACCGAGTCCTTATTCCCAGATTTATGGGGCAACGACACCTTCCAACCAGACGCAACAACATGGCTCCACGTTGCACAGCCTCCTGACGCACGGCTATGCACCCCTTCTCACGGCGAGGCTACAAGCTGGCAACACGGGGCTGCAAAATACCTCCTGCGGCGAGACACCCTCGTCGACCAGCCCTTATCCACCCGTCAGTCCACCCGGCAGAGTATCGACCTCTTGCAGTCCGGATCATCTGCTGCATTCATCGTTCACCGCGCCATCGCGGGATCATCGAAAACGTTCGCGTCCTGGACCAGGGAGTCAGAATCCCTCGAAGAAGAGTCCGGGGGCTACGAGCGCACTTGCCTACGGTACCGAGTCCGGATTGATCGGGGGAAAGGAAAAACCCGTGCACAGGTGTTCGATATGTAATCGAGGCTTTCTCAACAAGAGCAACATCAAAGTCCACCTAAGAACACACACGGGCGAAAAGCCTTTCAGGTGTGAAGTCTGCGGCAAGGCTTTTCGGCAGAAGGCACATCTGATAAAGCACCAACAGATTCATAAGAGGATCGGCAGGGATTAAGGGACAAACAGTGCAAGATTACTACAATTTCCTGAATACTCTCGTGGCAAGCAGTGCCCTCGAGAAACGGAAGACGGTGGTCGTGATTTTGAACGATTGTATTTGGACTTCGACTTTCCGGAAGCATCGAGAAGTCCGGGTGGCTGATTCGCGATGAGGTAGGGGACGTTGGGGGGGGGGGGCGAGCACGAGGGTGGATCAAAGATCTCTCGTGGATGCTCGGCTCGCTAGACTAACGGATGTGCGATTATTATTCAGGAAAGCTCTTCGGTTTTTTTTCGACTTTGACAAATCTGCGCAGTGTGTGTTGGACATTCGATGGTGGCTCGAGATGGGAGATTCACTGAAGATTCTTTTTTTGGTTGATAAATCGTGCACCGAAAACGTCGCGTTCGGTCATCACTTGTTTTCCCCCGGGAGAAAGATCGATGGAAGACACTCTCTCGAGGTATGAAACCTCGGTGACCGCAAGATGGCGAGCAGCCACAAAATGGTGGGCAGCCGCAAGATGGCGGCGACTCAAACGCAATCGTGAGTGACGGTGTTTTAAACTTATATTTCGATCGTTTTCGATTCCCCCGCTGGAAAATTTACTCGCGCACACCCCGCACTACATGTACATAATATACTATAAATATATATATATATATATATATATAAATATAAATATATAGATATATTATATTGTAACGAAGCTGCATATTCGAAAATATGTGCGTACTTAGGAACGAGAAGCTTAAAAATACTATAAAAATATGCGTTCAATTGTCGAACATGTTTCATAAGATACACGAAAATGAAAAAAAAAAATACAGATAAACTTTACACCGCGCGCTTTGATGATATAATGTTTCCCAAACGTTGTCATTGAAAAAGAAAAATGGAGGGAGAAAGGAAAACGTTTGAGAAACTCAACGCAATGTTAATGTAAGAGAGGCGCGACCATATGTGATCGTGCTACGATGTACCTAATAACTTTTCCGTCACAATTTTTTCATTTTTATTCTCTTTATTTATAATACTGTTTTTTCTTCTTCTAAACACGCAATTTTGGTCTCCATAATATCTCACTCTCTCCTGATTTTCCTTGTCCTTTATTTCTTACGTTATTTATTTTTATTCTTAAAAATCCTGCAATCTCCTTGTCATCTTTGCGTCTCTTTTTCTCGTGTAAGATAGCTATAGTTAACTATGAAATCTTCATTTATGATTTATTCTCGCAATATCACCCTCCTCATTTCTATACTTGTACTTTGTTTTTTGTTTTTTCTTGTGCTCGTCGTATATTTCCGTTCCTATTGTATAATTTCGATAATTTTCGACCATGTAATATAGAGCGAAAAACGCCCGAAGAATTTTCCCGAAGATTTATTTAATTTTTATTTAGCGAACACGATACGGGTCTCGATTATGTGCATAGAGTCGTTTTTTCTTTGTCTAATTTGCTCTCGTCATTCCTCGATACTCTTTTATTTTGTATTCTTCCCCCACCCCCTCGTTCGATCAGGACACCTCGCAGGTTTTCGAGAGACCGATCAATCGATCGGTGGCACGGTTAGAGATTAAATTTCATCGGCTACAGGATTATCGTTCGAAAAAAAAATGTTACTTAAAGAATTATATTTTTTTGTCTTCTTTTCTTTTTAGTATTTATTGCGTCCCTGTACGAAATGTGTTATGCACGAGTTGCCGTTATCGATCGAGTCGATTTTTCCCCTAATTTCGTGCTCGGATCGATCGGCGACTCGTCGCAAAAAAAGAAAAATATTTGTAACTGTATAAAGTTTAGATACGTGGATTTATTTATATTATGATTATTGATGTTCGATTAAAGAAAAAGGAAAAATGAAAACCCGATTATTACCTTACGACAAAAAGGTCGTATTGTCATCTCGTATATTGCCTCGTCTCGACCTCACCATTTCTCGCGTTTGATTAATTTATTCTCGACCTCTTTCTTCCGTCCTTAATTAAACTATCCCCTCCAAAAGCAAATGCAAATACTCCTACTTTATAACTAATTTATTCGCGTTTAATATTCGCACAAACTTTCAAAATCTACGTCCTCCAACCCTTCTTATTATCGTCCTACCTCTCTTCTATTGTTTTATCTCTTTTTACGATCGTTCATGACCATACAATCGTGAGACGCGTCGCGAAAAAGAAAATCGACTCGTCCGCCTTAGAGATACGACCGGTGAACGAGTCTCGAGTTCCTCATCTCGTGGACGAGATCGGCTTCGCGGTCGGGGCTCGTTCTTCCAAAATGGCGACTGTTTCATACGTTGGTAGCGTAGCTGGCTACGCTAATTCCTCGATGTAATGCAGACCTTGCACTGTTTCTATAAACATCAATTTTCCTGAACAAAAATGTAAACGAAAAATTTTATTTTTATTATTTTCTTTTATCTCGAAACTCCCCTGCTGTCACGAATGATGAGGGTGAGCGCGTAACGAAATTTCAAAACAAAAGCAAATTAAACACACGATACTTCTTTCGCGGAAGGTTTGTTGTGTAAAGAAGCGTAACAAAATCGCAGTATTGTATCGACTTAATATAGGCGTAACACCAATAGAGAGCGTACCTATTCGTAACTCTTTTAATTAGTACTTAATACGATACTACATAGTCGCTTAAGTAATAATTGTGAATCTGTTGTTGATAGTTTTTTCACTTGTTTATATTATGCTAACCGTCCATCCCCCCCACCCCTCTCCATCACTATTTTATTGTACGCAATGCCTGTTAAGTTTTATTCTTTTTTTTGTCCCTCTTCTCCCTCCTACTCGCCCTACCCCCTTCCACGCTCCTTCGAGTATCCTGTGCAACGAGTTTTGTACGGGATGTGCAATAAATACGTCATTCATAAGTTTTTTTCTTTCTTCGTTCGACGATTCTTCTTCCACTCTTACTCTCGACTAATTCGACCGTCTTTTTCATTGTCTTTTCACTCGGATCGCGCATCCTCGAAACTCGGCAAACACGAAACGTTTTCAGCATACAGGTAAGACCATATTTGACGAATAAAAAAATAAATCGTCATAAAATAATGATCGAACGTTGAAAAAAAATATGAATTTTCAAACAAAAAGTTACAGCTTTCTATAAATATCGTATTTATGGTTATTATTGTTATTCAAATAACCTTTCTATCTTCATTATTATTATTTTCTTGAAAAAAATACTTTTTTATATTTTTATTTGTCATCGGTTTGTTGAAAAATTATTTTGTAATATTTGATTTTTTATTCTGCGACCGTTTTACTGGGTCAACGGTAGTTCTGACTGTTAACTGTTAAAAAGAAAGAAAAAAAGCAACGTTGTAATTCCGAAATGCCTGTCGTGACCGTCGCTCGGTCGTGGACACGATACGGCCTCAAAGTCTTGGCCCATTGTTGAAAAGCATACAATAATGTATAACGGAGTCGCCATCTCCGCGACGTTGGACGTAAAGTCATCTTCATCTACCGCGTACCCTGGTAGAAATTACGAGCGAACCTGTTCACGAGAGAGAGATGGAAAATGTAGAAGAGATGCGAGATAATTTCTCGTGGGCTAACAGGCGTTCGCAGAGAGAGAGAGAGAGAGAGAGAGAGAGAGAGAGAGAGGCTAAACATCTTCGGTTTGGGTATCTAGTATATAGATATATATATATATATATATATATATATATCTATGTAAACGAAACGTTCGTGGTCCTCCGTGATCTTTACACGGTCCACGTACCAGCTAGGGCAATGACCTAAATTTTTCGAGCCTCTCGGAACTCGGCCCGGGCCTTAAGCACGACCGAGCCTATATAGCGGGATCTCATCACCGGAGGAGGAACACCACTGGGAACCCAACGAGCGTAAGTAAATGCCGCGAGCTACACGAGAGTCGAGGGTTCGTCTTACCGAAAACCAAACATAAACACGATTCGAAAAAAACGGAAAATCCCTCAGAAGAACATTTTCACAAAATGGTCGAAATACATTATTTACGAAAAAAAAAATTGATTAATTAAAAACAAAAACAGAATTATTTGTCAATAGTTCATTCGCGATAATTGTATTCATTATTATTTTGTTTTTGAAAATATCGACAAATATTAATTTATTCGATTATTTCTCGCACGTCTCTATAGTTTCGACGAATTCATTGACGATGCTAAATACTGTCACCACTTTGACTAATCTTATAACCGAAATATCGTCATGGACGAATCTGTCTAACGATATAAATGAAAAATCAAACGGACAAAAAATGTAAACGTAAAATAGAAATAAAAGTCAATTATGTCAACGATCTTGTCCCTCGAATATATCCGTACCAGCCTGACAGATTCTCATCCCTGTATCAACTTACTCAACAAAAAAAACGCGATATATCGTTTCTTTGTATTGATTCCCGAAAAAAACCGGAAGTGACATCTGTTTCCTCGACATCCAATAAGGTAAAAACGTCGACGTGTGCGAGAATGTGAATGCAAAATCCCTCTGTCGGATACCGCACTCGAAGGGATCGGAGATATACAGTGAGAAAAGAAGGCACGAGGATGAAAGAAAGAAGGAAGAAGAAAGAAGAAAAAATAAGAAGATAAAAAAAAGGAACGAGTCGTACACAATGAGCATCCTTGATAGGAGTCGGATGGCGGGCGTTTCGTCGTGCCTGGTAGCAAAACCACGCGAGGCTCACGCCTTGATTGGTAGTATGATCTCTTCTCCCTCCGTGCACCGCGCGTTCTCCGTTTCCTACTGTACAGGATACGAGAGCGTATAGGACGCGGATTCTTGAAGAAAGTCTTTCACCGAGCGCATACAAACTCGCGTTCACACGTAAATATACGATACAACGGCGATCGCGTGGGGCTTCTGGTGGCGGGGCGAGGAGAACGCGATGCGGACGAAGTCGGTATACTTCGAGCTTCGGTGCCAGGCAGCGATGTGTTCCACTTACATGGCACACTTTTGGCCAACCCGACGTCGTTGCCGGCTCGCTACAGGATTCTCCGTGCGCCACAGAGTGGGTCTATCCTATCCGATACACTGTATTACACAGGCACACACTCTCTCATAGGCGCATGCGCGGCCGTACACACTCGCGCATGCGCGTACGCACGCACTCTCGCGCATACACACCCGTACCTATATGTATTTATATAAGTCACCAGGTACAAGACGACTCGTTGGAGCCAACCGTGTAAGTCGTGTATTACTTTACATCACGTGGATCGACGAAAACCGATGAATGCGACGTTGTAAGACCTCTCGTCGCGTTATTTATATATCGCCGAATTTTACTGAAAAATATTCTCGAAAGATATTCTCGAAAATTCGCAAAGAATTTTCACTTCGTGTTTATTTTTTGGATAATTTTTAAATCATCGTGGACAATTTTTCCCATACTTTCATATTTTTTTTAATGATTTTCTCAATTATCGATAAATTTTGAATAATTTCTTTGAAATTCATTTTTATATCTCGATATGATATAATATATATCACTTCCGTTCGTATCATCATCCCTCCTTCAGGAATAGGCAGAGAGGAGATTTGTCGAGCTAATGTATCTATCATGCCCCAGGGGGTATTTCGTACCCCAGGGACCCCAGTAACGGGGTGCGAAAGCGTAGTATAAATATATATATTTCGGTTCAACAGAACGAGACTTCTCGCGATGAATTTTGTTTCCATCGAAAACACGGTGCAATTCGTGCGACCGCGATAGGGCGTGGTGGAGACGAGGAGGGCAGGGAGAGGGATCCTGTTGGCCCGCGAGATCGCGAGCTCGGCGTGTGGTCACGCGGTATTATGCGGAAACCAGGCCAAATCGAAATTTGACACACTTTACAACGTATCTTCAGCTGATCGAGGGTCTCGTATCGCTGCCTATATATGTATTCGTCGCGCACGTGATGTCCTCCTCCGATATATTTCACTTCGCTAAAGACTTTTGGGAAAGTATCGTTTTGGGCTTAGCGTTTTAATTGCCGGGACGAAACAGCGTGTGACTCGCGACAGTCGCGCGCGCAACACTCCGTGACTCGAGTGATTGGTCAATAAAAGAGAGAAAAAATAAAATGATCTCGGTCGCTTTTTTCTCCGCAAGCTGGGCATCCTTCTGCTTAATTAACATTTTAATTAAACGATTATTCGTTCTTTATGCGTTTATTCCCGCTGTTCATCGAGTTGAATAAATTATAATCAATGTCTTGGAAAATTAATCAATCGTTTACATTTGTTAATTTATCGTTAACCGTGCAACTTTCTTCAATAACGAAAATATAATTTAATTCGTTATTATCGGTTCGTGTGCAAGAAATTTAAAAAATACAGTAAAAAATGCACTATAACAAGTATGAAAAATGAAGCAAATTCAAAGTAATTAAAAATGCTATTATAGCTTCGTAGGCAAAAAAAAGAAACGAGCCCTCGAAAATGTACTGCAACATATGTATATGTGTATGTATATAGTATGGTCGATTTCGTAAATGGAGGAATAATTAAAGATGATTCGCGATTCATGTGAGCGTTACAGTTCACACAAGAGATTTCGAGAGATTCCATGTAGAACTCGCGGTAGATTCTCAATGAAGGTGAGTAAAAATAATACGCGAAGGTATTGGGCAGGTGGGAAAGAACGAGGTGGGAAGGGGGAGAGGCGAGAAGGTGAAGGAGGAAGAGGTTAGTGGCTGATGCGTGTACGAGAGAGCGACGTCGTCTCATCGAATTCATAGCATCAAGTAATACACACCGTGGACACGCACACCTGCGTCTCTCACCTTTCCACCTGTAATGGGATTCTCCATTCCCGTGGTAAAGTTCCCATAGTCCTCTCTCTCTGGTTTATGTGTATATATGTATATATATATCGTTTCTCGTGACGCGAAGCTCGTCTCCTCGACGCAATAACTATCCAGAGGCACATAGATACGGTTTACATTATATCGTGTATATAAGGAAAGAAGGAAAACCAGAGGCAATGCACGATTTCATGGAGATCGTGTCAAAAGATTTGCACCGGATCGCTTGATGACACAGAATTCAAGCGACGCATTCTAATTGACGATTTTATCAATTCCGCCAACGTTTTTATAACTATTTTTAGTATAAAATTAGGAGAACTATTCGAAAAGAATGAAAGAACGAATTACTCGAGTAACGATGGCTATTATGTTAAAAAAAACATTAAATATAATTTTTCAAGATGGCAAATTGAAAAGAAAAAAGATAATTACGAAATATAATTATTGCTTTGATCTTCGATCGACAAATAGCGAGTGAGTAGTCGGTTAGTCGACTGATAATTGTTAGGTCCCTTTTTTGTTACGGTCTTCGTAATAACGGCTCTCTAGGTGAGACAAAGATGGGGACGTAGCGATCATTCGAATCGATAAATTAAAATGAAATTTACAGCGAGTGCCGGTTAGATCGATCGTTCGATCGAGAATATGTACACGTATATAAAATCGTATAACCATCGGTGGCAAGAAAGCCGCGAACTCCTCGGTAAAAGACGCGAGCAATCGATCCGCTGGAAAAATTCGAATAGACTCTCGAGAAAACGGACTCCCGGGGGTACGAGATGACCCCCGGGATATCGCACGATAGATAAACTCGCCGCTTCATTCTCTATCCATTTCCTTCCTTTCCTCTTTCTCTCGCGGCCACCGTCAAAAGTTCCGAGCCGAACGTCTATTCGCGCTAAATCGCATTATAGAGATAGTCGAACGATGCCAAAGTCGATGAATATAATCCATCGAGGCATTGTTACCTAGAATCCTGCTGAGCTACTCGAAATCGCATTTCTTAACCGTGTAGAGAATTATTTCGGAACGATACGATCTGTAAAATCGTCGGTTCGAAATTATTTTTAGAATTTTTTGTGACATTTATCGATTGGGTGAATGTCAAAGTTGGAAAATGGAGCATGCACTTGCTCGCGGAACAAGTTTCAGCTGAGATAAAATAAGGAAGAAGTGGTATGCCAGTTTCGTATTTTTATTTATCGCTGTCGAAGTAGATAACATCCCGTGGTTGATCTTAAAGGACAGGGTCATATTCCCTGGTTTCATACATATATGTATTTGTATGTGTGTAAGGGGGGGAGGGCATGTAATAACAAAGTGCCGAGGCAGAACTCGGAGGATGTTTGCCGGGCTGAGAGACGATCGATTGAACCCGTGGCATTCAATAGTGGGTCGCGTGTGTGAAAAATGAAACGAATTCTTTTTGTATCGACTCGGTACGGTGAGGCGAAGATCGAGATGGAGACGATCGAGCAGGTTGATCTCTTCGCTTCAAAATAAATCTAACGAGTGCACGATGAATTATAATTATGGAACGTCGGTTGAAAATACATATTTTCATTTCGATCGACGTCGAAACGTGCTTTACGTTTACCCTAATTGATTCTCGTTACGCCTACAACGTCGCTAAAGTATGTCCAATTTTTTATATATAGATATACCGAGCGACTCAGTTTTTTCGATGCCTCGCACGTTCGCTGAGATCTCTCTTGGATGCCATCGATTCTCCACAAATGCTTTCCGTGTCTCGTTGCTTTTTGATATTTGTCGCGAATCCGTCTTGATCCCTCGTCGATATCCCGAGTTCATACTGTAACCTACAAGCAGTGATGCGAGGAAAGGAATTGGATCGTTGCTTCGATCTGTTGGATTAAATGGAAAAGTCAACTTTTATCGTCACTAACACACGTTACTGTTGATTATCTTTGTGCATGAAGTAACAATTCGATGAACGTAATACGTTTCGATGTAAATGAATTATTTTTGCTAACAACGATAGGAAATGTTGATAAACGTTTATTCCTCTTTTACGACGTTATTAATAAGAACTTACCGATCGAAGATTCACTGTAAAGACGACCTTAAATTGATAGAATTCTCTCTCATTTGCAAATTTTTAATTGCATTTTAGGTCGATGGGAGGAATCGCCGTCAGATGAAGATGAAGAGATAACGGATAAGGTTAGTACATCGTCTCAAGACTTCAAATGTACATCATGTGTTAATAACGTGTTGAATAGTCAAACTATTCAACACTTCTGAAATCAACAAACAAATAAAAACACATATATTTTTCTTAATTTCTTGCGCATTCTTTCATTCGTACCATCGATTTTGAAGAATGATTTCAGTCAATATTTCATATTTCTAGTAGTATTTTAATTGCCATTGTTAAAACTCTCTCAGAGATAAATAAATAATGACATTGGCACGAATCCAACGTGAATCTCCAAATAGTTCCACGCCCTTAAAAAAATACTTTGAATAACCTCGAATCAGCTAATTTAATTTAGCATTTATCTGCTTCAGATGATACCAAAACGAAAGTGTTTCAAAATTAACACAAAAATTTAACGAATTCTTGTGGTAAAGAAATTTATCGATATTGCTTAGATATTCAAATTTCTCTTAAAACAAGTCGATGGCCGTGAATTATGACGATTTGTACGCATCGACATGAAAATGAAGGAGCTATTGGAAATAGCGTATTTGATTCTGTAGGTCGTGTTTGAGTTTGTGTGTAGCGTTATACGTCGTATTCGTAGTCGCAAACGCGGCTAATGGGCCGACGTGTGCGAGCGTCGCGGCTCGCTTAACGATCAAGTTCGATTTCTCTTGGCACCGTAACTCGTACAGGCATACATATACAAACTCGGACTTACATACAAATGCGTAAAACAGATGTCGCACACACATACACACACACATATATATATATATGTATATACGTGACATGTGTTTCACCTGTTTGCATGGAGGGATCGAGCGTATATGTAGTCGGTGAAAACTTGATGGGGGTCTTATCAAAAATTACCGCTGTTTACCACGTGCACAGGATCGACGATGACCAGCTGTCGCGAGGATGAGAGTTCGTATACATTGAGAATCCAGACAGTGCCTCGAAACGTATGGGAACAATCGAGCTCGATCGCTTTATCACGATTTCAACAAAAATTTCGAATTCGTCCCTCGAGACATCGGACTAACTGTACAGAAAACCAAAGCACTTCCTTGAAAGGATAGACGATGAGCTGGTTGTAAAATCGATCGAGATATCGCTACGAGATTATCGTTCAAGTCATTGAAAGTTTAAGTCATAAATAAGAAAGCTGAATGTAGAATTTAAATGAAATATTCGTTTTCACTATTTTATCAATATTGATAAAAGAGGGAGCGAGGCGCTTGCCCCATGCTATTTTGCTCGATGCGAGGAAATAAATGTTTGCTCATCGGTCAAGTCGATTTAATAAAATTCAATTCATGCTTCGAACTGCATGTTTGAAAATTTGCGTTGAGATTTTCTTCGAAAACGTATTAAAAAATATATATATAGCGCATATTGGAGGAAACGATTAGGAGCATAATTGGAAAATAAATGATCAACGTTGTTTTCTCACAGTCGCGGTCTATTCGACTATTCATCGTTTCTTGCCGAACACGTCAATGACCGGGTCCACAATATTAATAAATTAATAATAACACACTGCTCGCATGACGCTATAAAAGTAAGTAATAATGACTCATAAATAATAACTGACAGCCATTTCTCTGCGGTAATTACCAGTTTCACGTATGCGCGATGGGCCGTTCGTGCAATGTGGTGGATAAAGTGCAAGCATCATCATCATCATAATCCACGAAGAAGATAGGAAGATCGTGAAGCGGAAGAGAACAAGTCGAGATGGAAAAATGTGACGAGGAATATATCGGTTCTACATACACCGGAGTTGCATACGCCGGAGCTCCAACGAAGGTAGGACAATCTATTTTTTCGAAATTATTTCTATCCGACGATTTTTTATAATCTTATTCTCTGAAAATTTGATTTCGGTATTGCTAGAAATCTCGAACTTAAAATTGATTGGAACACCACCGTTCTACTGACAGAATAAACTACAAAACCTTTCTTTCCAAACAGACCCTTTGTTTCAAATCCTTGCTAATAATATTGCAGAGACTATGGAACCAATCTGAACGAAACGACAACTAAAAAAAAGGTTTTCAAAAATCTTCAAAAGGTGTTTTTAGCTAAATCGAAAATTAAACCGATGGATATATGCAATACTCGTATTTACTTTTATCCAAAGGATGGTTCGACAAGTGTTATGGCACTCTCGTATAACTCATATTATAACGATAGCGTACTCTCTTCCGCTCCTCGTGCTGGTAGGACCTTGTTTCGTGACCCACATAGAGCAAGGCCGTTACACTCACGATACGCTTGTATGGGTTCCGCCTACAGTCGAGTCGAGCTTCATCGATGCGTCCCACGAACGATCTCTACGAGGAACCAGACTCTTCCGTCCCTGTGACTAACTTCTCATCAAAGGTTTACAACCCATCTTACAGAGTTCACGCCCCCCTGCAGTCCCCTTACACCTCAATATCCCACGAACGCACCCATATACTCGATCCCCAACCGGGTGATATTCGAGAAGCGAATCCACGTGTCTCTTGTTTCATAAATATCCTTTTATAGCCCATTCAAAGATTATCCCCTTCTTAATCGTTTAGTCAAAGTTCCATCAACAGCGAGAATTCTCGAGTTAAGAGAATCCTAGACGAAAGTTGACGACTTACGAAGAACAGTTGACTAGGGTACTTAACCAAGGTTAATAGATTTTCTAAAATTACAATGGAACGTTAGTTTTATTTAATTCATTTTCTATTAACAAATTAACATGTCCCTGGAGAGGTAGAGGTAATTCTGCAGTTTGAAAAAATCCTCTATTTTCACTTTTCCTGGTGGTATTCGCGTCGAAAGCATTATTACATCATCAAAAATTATAGTCTATCAGAAACGTTTGGGAAAGTAGCTTTTCGAACTGACGGATGGGAAATAATAACGACTGGATGAATGGAATAATAATTCGTTACCAAAGTACAAAATCTCGTTCGAGATCCGAACTCGGTAACACGAACTGTAATGGATGCTTTGATATTTATCTTTGACATCTCCCAAGCTTCGAAAAAAGTTCATACTTCGTGATGAAAGTCGATAGCGCAGAATCTCGTGGTTCGTGCAAAGCCTCGAGGGTTCTTCGCGATCGCTCGAGAAGGATCGCCCCTCGGTCCTACAGGTGCGTAGGTTCGTCATTAAAAAATCCCCATTCAATGGCACCTCGGTTTCTTCCTACTTACCTCGTACCAAGACACGATACTGCATACTTCCGGTGTACAAGATACACCGATGTTGCTAAGCCGCTTTTGACTCGCTGCCGTGGGCGCAATTTCGTTCCGACGAGAGTACGAGACAATCGTTCTCGCCTGGATATGGACAATGGTAACGGACACACAGCCGAAGAATGCCAAAGGAAGTTCTTCATTGTGATCTAGTAGACGACGACAGAGACAGACAAAGAAAGACTCTCGAATCTCTTCTAGACTCTAACTTCTTCCGTCTGTATAATAGGCACGGTTGGAGCGTGCAAAAATATCTATGCAGAGAATTGTGACACCGTATGGAAATCAATGATTCATCACAGCTTGAAATATCGAGCAGAAAAAGTTCTTGCAAGTCTGAAATTGTATTTTTTTCTTGACACGATTAGTCATCTCGTTTCTAATTTGTTTCTGATGATACGCTCATAGGGAAAATACAACGAATAGTGCCCTTACGGATTGCTAGACAATATAAACTGTCATATCTCTGTCACAGATCCACGATGGTAGAAAATAGATAGAAACCTCACATTTTCAACAATTATCAACAGCATAAACATAAATACTTATATCGCAGAAAGATTTACGAATTGGTGACATTTCTGAACATCATAAACACGAATATTTATACGACAGAAAGATTTACGAATTGGTGACATTTCCGAACATATTTTCTAATTAGTGATTGAGTAATTGTGAACAATTAACCTATTGTCGTCTATCCCAGAGACATTTAAGTTGCCTCGATCACTTAGGTTCGATGTCCCAGGAATTGCACGTTACACGAACGCGTGAAAAAATTAGAGCCAGCATATACAACGTATACCTATAGTTAGAGATTAACTCAGATCGTATACCTGTAGATAACGTTTGTCTGTCCTCTCCAGGCGTTAGTAGGACGCAAATACATTATCTGTACTGGTTGTCGTTCCATGTACGAGTATTGGTAGGACGCAATTTCACAACCGAGGTATAACACGTACGAGCACCCACAGCGATCCGTACATATGCGGTATACATTATCATATCCACGATGAATCGAGCCGGGTCGCCGTTGCCGCTGCGACCAAGACTCCGCAGAGAGCATAGGCCTCTCTCAGGCATCACCTTGATCTTGACTCCGCGCAAGGCCCCCACGACCGATTCGCCGACGGTCTCTCGATGTTGCAGCTCGATTCTCCTCTCGGTCTCCTCATCCTCCATTCTCATTACCATCGTGCGATAGTCTTGCCCTTTTCCGGCTTTATAATTCATTCTCCATTCGAATTTAGCATTGCGTTTCTCGAAAAAGGTTATCCGACTATCGTTTATTACAATATTAAAAACCTGTAGGATTTAAATAGGTAGATAGGTCGAAATGAGAAATCGTTGTGGAACGAAAATCAAATGTCCCAATTAGAATAGTTCCTTTTATAGAATAGTAACTTTTGTAATCGAGGGTCTGATTACAAGGCTGCAAGGGGTCGTTCTCGTTATGATAACGAGGGCATTTGAGTTTCAGGGTTATCAAAATGGTGTCTACTGCGCTTCCCGTAGGTCTCTGCGTTCTCGAGACGTCCTTGAACTCCTAACCGCAGCGCCATCTCTCAACGATGTCTTCAACTCGACCACACCGACGAGACGAGATTGAACGAACTCGTTGGATATTCGACCGGCTCTTCATAAAATATTTTCATACTGACGAAGTATAGATCGATTCCAAGTTGGTAGAATTTTCACATTATTCGACTTACGTCTTGACCCAACTTGACCTTGAGAGGTAAATGGCAAAAAGATTTAGGAAGAATTAATCATTTGTCTCAGTTGGTAATTAATCGAATTAGTGTAAATGTAAAAGCAAGAAAGGCTTTGTTTCGTTACTCCGAGCACGTAGGAGTTCAATTTCGTTTAAGCTTTTGCCATTTGGAGTCGCAGATTTTCGTGCCTAGGCCCAGTCTTCAGTCATATGAGCCTCACACGATGTGTAGTCGTCTGTAGTTCATCAAACCACCCCGCGAAGGGTTCTCATATCGATCGACCCAAATTGTAAAGAATCCCCTAATACCACTTCAATTTATGTTTGACATTGGGCTGCACTAAACCACCCGGTTGGTCGCGCTCGTATTCGATTTCTGCTACGACCTCGAGTCTCATTCGTCAGAATTCCGAACCAACGTCGATCCTTGTGCATCAATATATCAAAATCAGCAGGAATTTTTGAGTGTTTTCACTTAAAACAGAAAAGAAAACAAAAAGATTTATAAATAAGAGAAATCACACATTTTAAATCTCATTTCTTTATTAGAGGATCTCCCTCCGGTTATGTCATATCGCGCGGCTCTCGAAATAATCTAGATTTTGATTTCACTACAAAATACACAAATGTTTTCCTCACTAAATCTTTCGTAATTGTACATTGCTCTATATACGCTTTTCGCTGTTTCTACAGGGATTTTACAAACCAGGACGTCGTAGACGTCGAATAGCCGAAGAACGAAAAGGACCATCTCTTGTGATAATATTTAATGAATTATTAGCTTAACACCTAAAATATATAGTCTTGGGGTCGTTGGCGTTCGCTGCAAGATCCAAAATTCTCATGGCACCTTCGACGTTTTTGACAAATCAAACGATTTTTGTTATTCTTGTTTCTAGTGCGAAATCACGGAAACAAAGGACGGACAATGGGATCATGGGAACAGGGGTGTTTGTCAATGGTCGATGAGATTGCAGTAGGGGGATTCGTTTTTTTTCCTCGTTGACCCAATTTCGGGTAATTTTCGTGTAGCACCGGTGGGACTCGGCCAAATCTAGAGCGCAGTTGTGGCTATCGCGAAAAAAAAACGCAAACGCCAACGACGTTATTTCGTTATACGTATAACGCATTCTCGCAAGTTCGAAAAAAAAAAAATGATTAAAAAACAAACAAAAAAAACGAACAGAATTTACATAAATAGCTGCCTCATGCACACTCTCTTCACTATACTCACGAAAAAAAGTACATTTGCAAGTATGTTTCGCAGTAATATCGTCACTATATCTATAACGAATCTATAATGTAATTCACAAATTGCCATCGGCACATTCTCGCATCACCATCATCATCTTTTTCTCTTTCGTCCTTCATAAAGTCTGCTACAATTATCGTTTTTCCCTTATCGACGAATAATCGTCGTCGATTAACATTCGCCGACACGCAACTGTCCGTTGCTCGATAACTTGTTCATCTTCGTATTTACATGAGAAATATTATTCGCTCGGATTTCTCCGATGACTCTCTTCGCTGTCCAAACGTGTTTATGCACGATCGCTCCGACATGAAAGAAAGACGTTTTAAGACGTTCGATGCATCTCGGTTAGGTTCGAAAGAAAACAAAATTCATGTCGAAGCTTCGTCGACCGATATCGTTTCTTCAAACTTTGACGCCCTGCTGAGCGAGCAATTGTTTACGCTGGTAGAGACTCGGCGATTCCTCGTCGTTCTCGACGTTTCTCGTACTGTCGAAAGACTTCGAGCTCTTGAGATTGTTCAACGCCTTGAGACACGTCGTCGTCGAAATCTCGAGAGACTTGGACGATCTCAACGAGGCGTTCGCCAATTTTTTGATCGTTTCCGATATCGGACCTTTGATGAAGTCGACCTTCTCCCGATCTTTCAACTTTTGATTAATGTTCGTCGTTTCGTCGATCTCTTGGTGCTGAGATCGTTCCAAAGATCCCGAATTCGTTATCTTCTCGTCATTCGTGCCGTAATCGATGATCGATCGATCGAAATTACGATCGTCGTTCGCATTGGCCAATATAATCTTCGTGGAAGATTTCTTTTCTTCGACGATTATCTCGACCGTGTCTTCCCCGTTGATTATCTCGTCGTTATCGATCTCGTCGTACGTCTCGAGCGAATCCTTGACGTCCTCTTGACAAAGCAGAGATTTCGGTGGTGCCTCGACGTAACCGCTCTCGTCGCTATCCGCCTCTTCCTCGTCCAACGAATCGAGCGTCAAAAAAGTCTCGTCGCTCTCTATCAGCTCGTCAACCTGACGCATTCTGCTCGGATATTTTTCACCTTTCACCTCGATTCTTCTTCCCGATTCGTTCTCCAGTCTGGTCGGACTTTCACCGTGAGGTCTGTAGTCGACGACCTGGGAAACGTTAAATGTCACTGGTTAGATAAATATTGTCGAGTTTACTTCTACAATTGACGATGAATTATTCATAAATGAATACGATAATCGATTATTTTTATCTATCTAATAACTTCTGTCTAATAATAATCGACAATTATTCATAATTTGATTTTTCGAGTGAATTCTCTTCGTTCAATTTACCTCGTTGAAAACTTCGGAATCCTCGAATTCGAAGACCGTTCTGGTAGTTTCCTCGACGTCCTCCTCCTCGGTCTCCTCCTCCATCGTATCATCGTCCTCGCTTCTCTCGTCCCTGTAACGATTTCTTCCTGTCGCGCGTGAACGATGAAATCTTGGACTTCCGGCGCACGTCATGAAATTTGGCGAACCGTCGGAATTTCTTCGTGGTCCATGGCCCGTTGCAGTTGCCGTGAGTAGAACGTCGTCGGCGAATATCACTCGTCTACCTTGTCTTGGCTCGGTTATCTCGTCGTTTCCGTGATGATTATTATTATTGTGATGATCGTTCGTACCAGGAGCTCTCTCTTCGCTGTTGGACGTACTCGCTGTCTCGCAACCGCTCGATATACTTCCATTTTCGTCGGAATATTCGCTCGAGGCGCCGGCACGATTCAGGGCATCGACGAGCCTCGCGAGTCTCCAACCGTCCTGGTCCTGCCAGCTTCGTGCCACATTCTCGAGTGACCTATAAAATCGTTATAATCCTCTTTATTCGTTCGATCGTACGAAACGTCGACCATTCGGTATTGCACGAGGCACGAAAAATCGTTCTCTTTCACAATGCAAACTTTAATATTTACATTAAAATTACATTCTTCTCTATTATGAATAATTTTTCGTATTATTAATTCAGTTTAGAACTTTGTATTTTGGCAATGCGTTCGATATATAAACTTTATGATACGCTTTTGAAAAAAAAAACATTTCGCGAAAAAATTTTAAAAATTCAATTTTTGTTATTTTTGATTTTTTTTTTTAATCGATTATTTTTCTCTCGCGGTGAAAAGGAATAAGATTAATTACCTGAGCTCCTCGAGCAATCTCTTCTGCTCGATCTCTTCCGCAGCCGCATCTTCCTCGATCGCCGAGAGTTTCGGTGCGCTCTTCGATCTCTCGAGCGGCGGCCTGTAATTCTGTCCTCCGGTACTGAGCAAAATTTTTCTTCGCGGTAACGACGGATTCTCGTACACCGCGTTCGCCAGAGACAATCTGTAAAATACGAAAGAGATATAGGTAAGAAATATAAAAGTACAATATATGTTTGGGTCATTGTGTCAGGAGGTCGTGCGCGGTCGAGACCGACGCTCGACCGACGCGCGATTTACTTCGCGCGAGCGTGTCTCATTCCCTCCTATAACTTCCCTCTATCCGCGACTCTTTACCGATTTCCCTCGTATCGATCGTCGTCACGCAAACGACTTTCCAATCGATTTTGCGCTCGATTGTCTCCAATTTACCGACAATCCGACACTCTATCATTATCGTTTCGACTTCGAACAGCCCAGAAGGTGAAAAAAATCATCCGTTTAACGAATTATAGGCGTATATATATATATATATAGTTATTCTTCTGAAATGTATAAAACGGGAACGCACGGAATCCGGACGAGTCGAGTCGTTTCAACGATATCGACCTTGATTCTCGATCACGTCGCGGTACGTGATTGCAATATTTCTTACGAAATGATTTTATTTATCCGAACGTACTTACATGGACGACCCGTATTTCATGTCGATTCTACTTTTATAAATTACTCACGATACAACTTGGATCGTTTCGTCAAAAATGATTTTCGATCAATCGTACTAACGTCGTTAAAATATATTATTTCGTTTTATCGTTAATTAATACATTTAAGAAAATTCGCTTGTAAGAAAAAAAAAGAAAAAAGAAGAAAGACGATGTTTTACCTGGCGTTTTGTCGTGAAACCTTGTCCCTGCGAAATTCACGAAGGGCCTGCTGAAGTCTCGCGTTCAACGTCGAGGCGAGCCTTCGCGCTGTCGACTCTTTCGAGCATAACGCAGCGTGACATCTGAGTTCGGGCCTCAATCTACGTCCCTCGTGTCTGTATACCCAGACGAAGAGACGCGGATGCGAAGCCGGTGCCGTGCAATAAGTTACACGATGGGCCCAATATTCAGTCAGACCGTGGTCCTTCGTAGTTGCGGTCAATCCACCATTCGTTACCGTCAGTCTCATCGTTACGTCGGGCCTGCTGCTGTTGACGTAATTGCGCCACAGAGTCGATACCGGCTTCTCGACGCAGCCCTCGCCTAGAAAATCAAAAGGGTATTCATGTTTTAATACAACTGGTAAATTTATCTATTGTTTACTTCAACTTAAAAATATTAAACGTTTTCTTTGAAAAAAAAAGAAAAAATGTTCAACCCTTCGAAAACTCGTTTCGAAAGAATACGAAGCGTGTACTTTCTCATCCGAATTAACGAAAGGGAGACGAGTAATTCTCTGAAAATAATCGTTCGCTCGTTCGAATCGCGAGAAAAAAGTTTAACTCTGCCTAATCTTTTACAACTCTCGAGAGTTGCCGGATAAGTCAGCTCGTTCGTTTCTTTTTTTAAGTTCCAATCGGGCCCTGTTCGTATAAAAAAACACAGATTTCTGTTCTGCGATGTACGATAGAGTCCCGGCGTGTGTCCGGTTAAATTGGGAAGGATCTTTTCACTGGTCCGACAAGTTTCTGTTTCGTTTTTGTTCGCGTTTTTTTGTCACTCTTCCCACACGTATACGGACGAGCTAATCGTGCCAACCTGTTTTCCGACGGACCCTCGCTCGAGCGAGGTAAACTCCTCTGAGATATTTCTGTAGGATTCACGATTTTATAACGAAAAATATTGGTATGCAACGTTTAAAAACGATTGAAAGCATTTTTCTCGTTAATATTGGCGCCTCGAGGGAATTGCACGTATTTTTTTATCATCGTTATCGATCGAAATTCTATCGCGTACAACGAATATTCGAGTTTTCGATCTTCGCTCGAATGTTAACGCGAAGAATGAAAAATATTTTCTATTACGGTCGTTGACCGTACGAATTTGATGTCTGTAATTAAATCGAAAACATATTGACGGGTCGAACTAACGAGCGGGGACTATATATCTTCCTTGGAAAAATAAATCTTTGCTTCATGCGTTATGCACGACACAATAACAACTCTCGACTTTGCCTAACTAATTCATCGATTATTTATTGAGAATACCGACCGAGAGACGCGAGAATACCTAAATCGGAGTCCGTTGCGAATTCTACTTCTTAATAGGAAGATCGTGAAAAACTGGACTCTTGAATATTTTATCACGGATCGAATATTTAAAATATATTATCACTAATTTATTTAAAACTTAAAACACTCGACTGCGCAGGCTTGATTGTTTAGCAAACTTCGTTGAAATTTTGCACTGTGCTCTCGGTGACGAACGAGAAACGTCTCGGAATTTCATCGATCCTTCTTTCGGCTTTATGTGTTCATTCATTTCTCACGCCTTCATCCTTGTTACTGCTATATCGAAACGTCAATACATAATACCGATCGTCAAGATGAAAACAACTTTTAGCGATCCTGTCAAGACTCTCGACCGTCGTGTTCGAGACACACGTGGAAAAGGCACTTCATAGTTTTACCACAGTACAGTTCGTAGAAATAAAATCATGATAACCGGTCGCAGAAGAATTTGACCGTTTGAAAAAGGATGTAAGAAAAAGATCGGCATGTGGCACGCTCTATAATACAGCAAGTCAGCATCGACTCGTCAGCCTAATAAAATTGATTAACACGACGTCGTACAAATTCGAATCGCGTCGAGTCGATCAGAAATACGAATCATTCGTATATGACGCGATTCGAATCATCTAAACTTTAATTCGACTCAAATCCCATGTATTTATAGTGAATTAATGTTTTATCGAATTCCTGAATATGTTTACCTTTTAATACATTTCTGATCGTCACACGTGTTTGCTGTATTTATCGATTGGTCGACGAGTATCGTGACGCAGGCGATATGCAAAGTCGGTCACTCGTAAGAGAATAAAGACCGTAAGAGAGAACGATCAACGTCACAAATTATAAATATGAAATATTCACGAATTTCATATTCGTCAAAAATATTTGTTTTCCTTGTTTCACTTCATAAATCGAACATTTATGCAATCTCCGAACGTTGCTCCAAGGAGGTGACGGCGAAGAGGGAAAAAGAGGAGAAAAATAATGCCGTCACATTAATGAAGACGGTGTATTAGCGGCGTACGAAGTGCGTAATATTTTTAGAACCCACGAGTGGCGCGGTTTGAATATTCGATATTATATCGATAATGAGGCCCGAGGTCCCATCCCGTCGAGGCGGACCTTCGAACGTTCGTTATTCTCTTCCGTGTTTCAGAATTACCGTCGCTCGTCTCGTTTTGACGGAAGAGACGGAGCTCGAAACGATTTTATTATGTACGTAACCGACGAACGACGACTAAGATGACGTACCGTTTTTTCACACGGGTACAAGGTCGATACGTAGCGACGTCTTCGTTGCCGATCGCCGTATCTCACCTTTGCGAAGCTAAATATTCCTTAACTCGGTGCAACCTTCGCGAAACTCGTATCTAGTTGTCAACTTTGATACGAATACGCGGTTTTCACGATCGCGATATTATGTCGTAAAGAAAAACAGCCCGGAGGCGTTTTTTCTCATGCGTATATAGTATATGCGTTTATATGAAACTCGATCGCGAGCTAGCACGAGCTGAGAAAGTATGAAGAAAGTTAACTCACTCGGCAATCGAGGCTGACATGATTTATCGAGAGAAAAAGATTTATTAGAAATTAACAGCCGTTGGATCGAGTTGCAATAAAATTCATCGAAGCAACGTGTAATTGGGTTCAAGTACAAGCGATTAGTCGAACGAAAAATACCTTTTAATTAAATTAATTGTACGTTATTTTATTACATTGACACCTCTTGGACTTTATTTTAAGAAAACAATTTCTTTTTTGTCGTTCACGCGGAGAAATAATTTTCAAATTGGCGTAAATAAAAGGGTTAATTAATCGACCGGTTGATAAATTCGTTCAAGCGCCAATATAATTTTGTAATTAATAAAAGAAGGTGTACTAATTAATGCATTTAACGGCTTTTAGATAACTCGAAGGCGAAATTCGTGCAAATAGCGTACATATGCGACCGCAATTTAATGTTTACCCGGCGTGTGCCAGAAAGTATATTTGGATTCGTCGTTTTCATCTACGCGAGAGATAAATGCCAGATATCGTTAATAAACTCAGAATTCGTAAGATTCTCGCGACGAGGCCTTCGGTGGAAATTTTTCGTCGATGTTTGTTTACTTTTATTTTTCTCGCGAAAGTACAGTTAAAATAAGAAAAAAAGAAGATTTTTAATGCGTTTTTTGGGAAAAAGATTGTGCGCAGTTCTCTGTTACAACTGTATATACAAATATATCGAGTCTCGAGAAAACGTCACGCAGGGCGAGCTCTCGGTACTTCCAGGAAGGATTAAATCATATTCTACGTGTGTATAACTTCTTTCTTGGCGCGTCGTGAATTCTTCTTCTCTCCACTAGCTGCTTGCGAACGGGTAAAAATCTCGCGGTACTGCGTGTTTTCTTCGCGTAGTTGTATTATACTAAGCCCGTAAGTATCGGTACTTTATTCTATCCGCTATCTCGTTGCAGTTGTGGAATCGCAACAGCGTGGAGTACATTTATAAGCCATACATAAGAGGACGTACATTTGTTGGCCATCTCCAGTAATTGGCAATCTCTATGCACCCAGAAAAACAAGCAATTTAAAAATAAAACGAAAAATTGCTCGTTATCGATGACCTTTTACCACGGGAAGCGTAACGTTTTGTTCAAATTAGCAAAAATTCATCACCGAGTAAAAAATTGTCGAAAAAAATTGGCTCGATCAAACCCAATTTTTTATCGAATCAGAACAAAAAGAATGTTCCTTTCAGAAAAAAACTTTTTTTTTTCGTTTCGTTTTTTGTTTTCATTAATAAATAAATTATGCTGAATAGCAATAATATAAAAATTCATGAGGAATTGAGACATCACTAAAGTCAAGTTTTTAACTTGTTCAATTTTTCTCTTTTTTTATCTACATTTGCCCGTTATTATATAGGTTTGAACCGAAACAAGAATTTCTTGTTTTTTTGGTATTCTGCTTGAATGGCCAATCGATGCGTCATGTATTTCATGCCCCGGAGTGCCAAGAAGCGCATGAATATAAGAACGGTCGGAGAGTTCGCACACAGGCAAGTCTGCAGGGGGGATTAGGATTGCGCAATGCGAGCCAACAGAATTCTGTTCCGCTCCGCACTCTCTTGCAATGTAGTTGATACACATCCATGGGAAAGATATATATTCAACGAAAATACGTACCGTTACTGAACCATATTAAAGTGGAATAAATACATATAAATATATACGTATAATTCGCCCTATATATATATATAGTGGTATAGTAGGCATATATATATATAAAGTTTAATATCGAGATGGAAGATTAACGCGTTGCGCGCTTCGCTGTAATAACAAGAGCATGCGATGAACCAGTTGTATATTTTCCATAAAGCATACGTGGTCGAATGTCGCGTTATACGCAACGATGAACAATAAATCAAATTGTTTTCGAGCATTTCGAACGATATAGATCAATCGAGGCGAGAGATTCGGACCGAAGTGTTCGTTTTGAATTATTCTAAATCGTCGCGAATTTATTTAAATCCGCGTTCTTTACGAATCAAGCACGAGTCGCCAGCTTAGGAATTTCTCTCGGCAATTTTGTTCTTCTTTATTTCTTTTCGTCAATAAAATTTACGAGTGAAACTCGAGTCGGTAAGAACTTTTATCGCCAGTATCGAGAGCACGGTGAAATATTGTCGGCGATCCTCACTTCCGGCTATTCGGTACTTGTTACAGATTCTCGTTGCTTCGCTTTTTTTTCTCTTTCTTTGTCTTTTTAAACGATACGACGTCATAACACGAACGAGCGAATTAAATTTCGCGGGTTTCAGAAGGAGGAAAGTCAGAGAGAGAGAGAGAGGGAGCGAAAAAAAGAGAGAGAGGAAGCTTCGTTTCTTGAGTCTCAAGTAGCACGAATCGGAAGTGCATGACAGGATATTTTCTCTCCTCGATAGCCAACAGACCGGACAAGAGAGAAAGGTTGTCGAGAAGAGAGACGAGAGTGGCGGGCGCCCGATCTTCGAACGGAGCCGAGTCGATCGAACGCTTACTCGGGAGAATGTGTATCACGAGAGAGCGTGAAAAAAGCGCGCTTTTTTTCAACCACGCGCGATTCATATCGCCCCGTTGAAATAATACGGAGCAAGACTCAAGAATGAAAATTAAACAGGAATGAAAAATTAGTTTGTTTATTTAATATTAATTCATTCATTTAATTTTTTCACTTTATTGATTTACTTTGTTTCGTTGTTGTTTGATTTTTGATTTTACGAGGGATAAAGCCACGAATGGAAATTCGATAGGAAGGGACGATTGATTCATTCGCTTTTTTTAACAACGAAAATATATTTTATCGATATTTTTATTTTAATTGTCGCACTTAATTCGTCTGGTAGTTTTGAATCGCGAGAATTTAAATTCGTTTACGATTTCTCGCTACAAATATTCTCCGAAAGTCAATTTCGGTTCGAGAGGCCGAGATTCGAGAATTCTAGCCCGTTTCGAAATAAAGCATATTCCCGCAACTAGCGCGTTTACTTACACGTTCAGACAATTTCTACGAAAACCTTTTTCATTTTCACTGTCTCGATCGCGTGCTTCGCAAGAAAATAAAAAAACGACTCGTCGATACTTATGACCGAGCCGAAGCGTTCTCGGTCATGACGAAATTTTAATTTTAATCTTCGTTGAATATAAATTTTCATTAAATCGGATCATTAATCCGTCGTTCGTGGATAACCCCGAGTCGCCAATAAGCGAGAAAATCATAAATCGTTTTTCCGGTAACAGGTGGGGTTATACGCCGCGTGAAGAATTCTCAACGATCTCGCGCAACGAGAGACGATCGATTGGCGCATTTCAATTAGCGGAGTTCTCGATCCCGACCCAGCCAATTTTCTCCTAACAGATAGTATTTTTTTAGTTACTCGCTAAACAGACAATACAATTCTCTCTGACGAAAATTTCTTTTTTCACGATAGATTTTGTTTGCCTAAATAAAAAAAAGTAAATTATTAAATTTCAAATGAGGGAAACATTGTTTGAAAACGACGCAATATTTTGCGTGATACATCTGTTTTTTGAAATTTTATCGTCGGATAAAGTATCGAGATTAAATGCGTCCGACGATATGTCCCGAAAGCGATCGAAAAGAGAGATCGTAAAAATTTCAGATTCGGTTCAACGCGATGCGTATAATGACGAGTTTCATATTGAGTGGTTGTCTAATTATAGACATACGTCGTTATCGCTGCCAAGGCACACGACGTAATACGCGCGAAGCACTTGAAAAGCGCGGCGATCTCCGCGAAGCACGTTTGCCGAGCAATTTTCACACATATGTATTCATATATTATACATAATATACATGTGTGTGCCATGAAGAAACAAAAGATATATATATATATATGTATATCGATCACAGAGTTTCAAAGCCCTCGATCAAGCATGTGCCGCCCACGGTAGATACACGAGACGAGACGTCGTTTTTTTTTATCTGGATTCCAGGGGAAACGAGGGTAACGCAGGTCGCCCGAAAGGAAAAATTTCATGTTTCGTAATCTTTTTTAAGATCTCGAGCTAAAATTAAACATTATCGCGACGCAATTTTTTTTATCTCGTTGCAAGGCAAAGACCTGCAACGAACACACACTCGAGCATCGACAGCGATTGACGTCCGTCGAGAAAATCAATTCAGCGTATTATTTAAAATCGGAACGAGGGATCGTTTTATTCTGAGTTAAGGATGATCGATGTAGTGCTCTCCTGCGGATAATCGCACTCGTGGTGCGATGCACGTAGTACGATTGCGATATCGACGGGGGTGGAGGGTTTGCATGTTGGCTAAATATTGTAGGAAGGAGAAAAAGCGAGAGAGACGAAGTTATCGATTTTCAATTATACGTTGTACGACACACCTGACGAGGATGGAGATTAGCACGACTCAACATTTATTTATAGCGTGAAAGACGAATTCACTCGTGATTTCTCGTAATTTTTCTCTTTCTTCTTTGTCGTCGTTTGTGCGTAGAAAAATAATCGTTGAATCCGTTTGTCCATTAGTTATACAAGCCGTTTAACTCGACATATATCTTCCTGCTCATTGCGCTCGATGATTGAGCAATATCTGTTACGCGACGTTAATTCATCATCGACGAGCTCCGGAGAACATGAGATTTTTTTACCCCTCTGTTTCACCTTCTGCTCCCTCGACGCGTTTTCATTATCCTCGTAATTGTTGGTTGTTTCATCCTGACCATTCGATAATTCACGACTTTTTTTTTCTACGTCTCTCTCCTGTCTCTCTCTCTCTCTCTCTCTCTCTCTCTCGGTATTAACGCTGCGGGTGAGAAAACGTGATTCGGAAAAACTCATCAGCGATTGTGAGATCGTATTGCCACGTGATCGCTGATCGAGCTAATCGGGAAATTAATGAGGATCTCGAAGACGTAATTGGATTGAAACTTCCGGGCGAGCGCCCGACCCTCGCGCGTCTACCGCGACTAATCGAAACGAAGAAACGAAAAACCGAAGAAAAAGATAAATAATCTTCGATGACCTCCGACGTTTCTACGGATATTGCGCAATTGAAAACAAAAAATCGTTCATCGTAGTTACAGTGTAAAAGATAATCGGTACGATAGGTTTTTTGATATAATCGTCGGGTAACACTTTGCGGGATTCAAAATCGCTTTACGCAATCGCGCGCCGGTACGAGTTTCATTTTATTTCATAATCCACAACGGTGATCGATCGATTTGAATTAAATATATAGGAATTATTGTATTGAAATATAATTGATAGGAATTAAATTTAACATTTACCAAGCCGGTATTTGCAACGTGTACGAATTTTCCAAAAATAAATTGCATTCTTCGAACTGTCGCGTGAAGAAAATTCGATTTAGTTGATCAAATTGTGATTATTTCCTTCTATCGATATAAATAAATTTGGTTTAATTCCCATACTACGTATTCGTATAAAGCAAAGTCGTCTTTTCCTTATACGTCCAAAAATAGAATAATTTTTCTTCTTATCGTGTAATCACGCTCGTTTCAATCATCAAACTGTGTAAATCTTCAAGTTACGTCTTTATTCCATCTTTTTTTTAATTCCGATAAATTTCGTTCAATACTGAATAATTCGTCTTGTCGTAAAATCAGACCGCGTCTTTTCCTCCTGCTTCCAAAAATAGAACGATCCTTCCTCCTATCGCGTAATCAAATATTTCATTACATTTAAACAAATGTCGTTAAAAGCGACAAAAAAATGTCTTCGAGTCGAGCAAAGTCGTCTCTCTCTTATCCGGAATAAGCTCGACCTTCGCTCGTGATACTGCGAGTATAACAAATTACAGCTTTACTCGACGTCTTCGGGACGGGCATGGGCGGTGGTCTTGCACATCATGGGCCGAATAAAACTCAAAGCGAGAACAAAACGAGTTGGACGTAGAGGTGAGACAGGCTCTCGGCTATCCAAGAAGTTAATTAATCGCGGAAACGAGCGAGTCCAAGGAGGCGCGCGAACAACCTCCGTACTACAATAATAACAATGATAACAATAATCACGATAATCATAACAATGATAATAACGGCCTAGCGCGGGTTCTCGATGATTAAGGCCGACCCAGTCCGAGAGACCGTGGTATGCAGAGAAAGTAGCGGCGTTACCCCCTCGTGCTTGTACCCGCGAGTGCGTCTATGTCCGGTCAATGCACCTCTCTCGACAATTTGTTTCGCGTTACTTATTTCCCCCCTCCAACCCCCTCGTTCACTCGATACCCGTTCAGTCCCATAAAAGAGTTGTGAGAGAGAGTGCAATTTCCGATTTGACGCTCGGCGCGTTTGAAAAAACGTGATTAGTGGCGGCGTTTGAAAGATTGAAATAAATACCCACTATTGAATTGTTTTTCGAGAGAGAGAGAGAGATAGAGCTTTCTAGAGTGAAACCGATATAATGCTAACCGATGGGGAGTTATCGGAAGTGCCGGATAATACTTAAGAGCGTACTCGAACTTATAATAATACGAAAGTGTACAGAAACGACACTCGAGCAAGGTTCAGTAGTCACGGCAACAAGTTTAGTTTGTGTGTATGTGTGTGTGCCCATGATGTTGGGGGTATCGGAATATTACGTTCGAGTATTTTCGCATCTGGTCACTCGATCCGATAAAATCGAAGTAGATAAAAATGATTGGTGATCTTTGATAACGATTAGATCGGAAAGGTAACGACGAGATAACGAAAAAATACTTCTGCCTAAAAAAAAAAATTTGACTAATAGCGCAATGTTTTATTACGATTTAAATTTCAATGTTTTCTTCTTTTACATTTGTATTTTTATTTTCTCCAATATTCAAGAATATTTTCTGACTGAAAACTATCGTTGCATAAAACAACGAATCGTTCCAATAATTATTAGACGTTTTTTTGCACAACATTTTTCGACAAAGCGCAAAACGGAGCGAACGACATTCTTCGTTAATCGCGTCACGTTGAAATTCTGCGGCAGGAAAATTTTCAGCCGAAAGGTTGCGATGACACAATGACAAAAATACAATAATATATGTATAATTCACAGTCTCTTCGTGTACGATGCGTATCATCGATATTTATTGTCAGTCGTAACAGCGTTTGCGATCGTCGAAAGAATCGGGATCGAGCAAATATCGCGTGTCCACGATTTGTGCAGCGCAAAAATGGTATGCGCGGAATGAAGAATTGATTGGCCAACGGAATCTCAATTGACGACGGACGATATACATATACGTATGCATATGCATGGAGGAGAATGGATACGAACCCCGCACTTCCGGGCTCGGCGTGTGTCGCGACTTTCAATCGACGATATCCCTGCTCCCGGTATAGTTACCGAACTCTCCGTGTCGTAGTGCGTATAACTCGCGTGGGTCTCGCTCTCTCTCTCTCTCTCTCTCCCTCTTTCTCCCTTTCGGCGAATACGCCGGTCAACGATTAACGGCACTAATTACTGTTTGTCTTCTCTGCTCCGAACACAATTGGCCTAATGGTTCGAGGAGCGCTTGTATATATTTTGTCTACGTAGGCGTATGGTCAAATATGTATATGACGTGTACAATAACTCATGAAAATGTCGACCGGGGAGGGTGAATAAAAATGATTGACGAAACAAATTTATAATTGTGAACGGGGAAGAACTATGACCGATATTATTAATCGAATATACGATTTATTAAATCCTCTACTAAATTCATCAACGATTCATGGAATTTTGCACATTTCGTCATTTTGATTTATGTTTATACAATTTTTATAATTTTGATCCGTCTGTTTTACTTTTTAAATTGCGATTAAATCGTTAAAGAACCGTTAGACGTTTGACTTTAAATTGAAATTGGCTGTTTTAGGATTTGTTTTTTTTTTTTAATTTTCATTTCTTGACGTTGGAATTTAACACGACGCGAGGGGTCACACGGGTCTGCGCGTAAATAAGATCGAGGCTAGATTAACTCACCTTTGGCCCATCCTGTGAGTACGTTGCCGAGATAAGCGACCTTGTAGCTAGGATCGTACTCGGTAATCGAGGCATTGCCCCTGTGTCTCCTCCAGAGTCTGCCGAGGCCTCGTTTCAGTGATCTCAGAGTTCTCTGACCAAGTTCCTTGCCGGCCGAAGGATGCTGAACGGAATCGGTTACCGACGAAGCATTGTCCTCCGTGGGCGTTGCCACTCCCACGTCCCCCATGGTTTTCATTTTTATTTATCGATTTATTTTCTCAATTGTTCGCGACGATTCTTTCAAACGATACAACTTTTTCCCAAGTTGTATGTTTTTTTCTTCTTTTTTTTTGCGATTTTACTCGCGAATGACAACGCGCACTTTTGCCTCGCTGTCGATCGTACTCACTCTCGTCGCGTTGATCGCGACGACGACGTACCTCGCGCGCCCCTTCTACATCTCGCGCACGAACTAATCAATCAACGAAAAGAAATATTGAAAATCTGTATCGTCTTCCTGACTTTTTTCGCGATTTTCCGTCGACGCGTGGCGTTTTTCGTTGTTTTTTTTCTCGTTTATTGTAAAATAATACTTCGATCGATCGAAGAAAAATAAAAGTATTTTGCAAAAACGTCGATTATCGTATTTCTCGTTTGGATCGATCCAATCAACGTAGAGACCGATGATACGTTAAAGTCGTTGTCAGCGTCAGGTGTTTTCTCGTTCGGGTTCTACGCGGCGCGTTCCGAGCGCTTCGAACCCTTCTTCGTGACTGATGAAAAAAAAACGAGCGAGTCGAGCGAAGCCGGGCGAACGACACTTATCATTTCCGCGTCGTTAATCTTTCATCGGCGACGATGACAACGAGACGATTAGGTGGAGGATGGGTAGAGGAAGGCGATTCGCTGTCAACCGACCTCGAGGACGCGCGGAGGCAATTTTTCTCCTTCTCTCTTTTTTTTTTTCACGTATAGCCCCTCCACCGTGTTTTTCACCTATTTTTCCTACTACTGCGGCGATGACTCTTAGCTATCGATTATTTCATACGATCGAACAGCGTAGGTCGTTGTTGGCCTGTTACGAAACGTTCTTTTTTTCTTCTTCTCCTTTTTCTTTTTTGTCGATTCTCTCCTCACCGTGTTTCTCAATGAACTGCGACCCCTTTTGGATTTTCCCCTGGAAAATCTTCACGCCTATGTAACTCCGTTTCTTCGTAAAACGACGGGAAATATCACTCCTGGGATAATCGAGCTTTACACTGTAACAAAGAAAAAACAGTAGTTTTATTATTCACGAACGAATTATCAAAAAAATATTAATTAATTAATTTTTTAACTAATGTTATCAATCTTTGGATTATACTCGTGACGTTTTTCTCGAGTGATTAATAGTTTTTAGAAAAAATCGTCGTAACTCCGTATCTAAAGTCGGAATTTTTCGTTTTTGAGGTCACGACACGTTTTTGGCAAAATACGTAATATAAAAATGCCTGAAAAGATGTTTTGATAAGACTGACTTTTTTTTTTATTCAGCCATCGTTTACACGCTAGAAAGCTCGAAATAATTGGCAAGGGAGAAGAGACAAAAAATGGCCTCCGTGGCCTACATTTAACTAAAGCCGATAGGTGAAAATTCGTACACTGCGATTTCGACAATAAATAACCGAGGCTTGACGCAATGAGAGTATGTACACATGAGGAAACCGAGAGACACATGAATTTTCGAGTCGCCTACGTTAGAGCCTCTCGTCCGTGAGAACTGTATATAATTTCTTTCTTTTCTTTTTCCACCGACCCATCAGCGAGCCTCGGAGTATAAGTTACGTTACTTTTTTATCCGAAGCTTGGACGTTATACGCGTATACGTCATAATACGGTTACCGGGTAGAGCCGAAGATATGAAAACCTGGGAAGTACGGTCGGTGCACGCTTTGGTGAATTTCGAGCACAAGGCTCTCGTATCTTCCTTCGTCGACTTGCGAGAACGAGCTAACGCATCCGCAACACTGTAGGCTTGTAACAACGCTGGCTCACCGTGTAGATGACCAGTGCGGTTCTTTGGTTCGGCGAACAAATCGAACGCGACTAGACGCTCGTCGTCTATTTCTTTTTTTCTAAATTACTTAATTTCATTATTTTTTTCAACAAAGTATCATACTTTAGCAACCAAGTACTACTTTTTATATAGTCGGTTCTTGCGACGACGAAATAACTCGTTGTTGGCGCACGGAGAATTTTAATGTCGATATAACGGGTGTCCTATTTCAATGCATCGTGGAATTTGCAAGATGACTTTTTCTACCGGAATAAAAAATATACAAAGCGTCCTATTTAAACGCGACGATAGAAATACCGGTTTTTACGTTTAAAATTCAATGAAAAGTATACCGGGTGTCGTATTTCAACGGAAAATAAACCGTTTTGTAAATTAACAGAAAAACGTATGAAATCTTCAAGAAAATAATTTCTTCAGAATTATTCAGTCGCACTTATATATATATATATGTAGGATTTCTCATAGGCCGGCATAATTTTTTATCGCAAACACCGGAAACTCTGGTTTTTCTCCGACCGGGAATATCGCGGTCGAAACCGGACGGCGTCGTATGAATTTTAGCGAGATTTAAAAAATGTAACGAGTCGTTCGATACGACGAATATGGGATATACCGCACTAAATACAAAAGTATAACGCTCGTACACGACTAACCAGACCGCGAACTCGTTCTCCAGCATCCGGATCACGAAATCGTTAGTACCTACGGCCGATCCTTACGTGACTTCTCGTCCGCGGCTTTTATCGCAAACGACTTTTCTCAAATTCTGTATGCGCGCGTTTCACGCTTATCAAAACTTATACAAAATATGCCCATACGTTCAATAAGGAGAAATCGCAATTGTCAGAATTCAGTGTCGCAGCGAATTTTACGTGTCGCGAATACCGAGATTGTGACAATTTTTCGCCGCGTTTCGGAAAGGCGAGTGACCATGTCCAAGGCTGAGACGAAATTCACTGCGCGATGAGACGCGGGAATGTTTTTTTTTCGTTTCTTTTTTTCCTCCTACTCGTCGTGACGAACGATGACAGGTAGAGGAAGAAAAAAAATCCAACCACAAATGTTTACATATATACGGGGTACGGCACGTGACACGTGTTCGATGCTAACGAGAAGAAAATTGGCCTGACCCCGAGAGCGACGGGAATGGATAAACGGACGAAGAGACGCCGGGAAATTCCACCGTATCGTGTAATGCTTCAATGCTTCACACGAGAATGTTTCTTTCGCGTATGACAATTCGCGAGTGCAGAATAGACGGCAAAGAAAAGGAAAAAAATGAAACAAGGGAAGAAAAGAAAGAGAGAAAAAGTACTTCGTGAATCTCTCGGGCATGAATCGTCCGTGGGGACTTCTCGGGGTCTCTGGGTCGTCATTTATCTACGTCTCCATATATATATATATATATATTTATGGACGAGTGCCCGAGCATACTTTGAAGAATTCTTCCAGACTTCGTGACCGATTGGCCACGAGTGTACGTGCCTTCCATTCAAGAAAATATGCAAAAACCGGTTTTCATTACAAAAAAAGAAGAACGAAATATATTTTCGCGAGCGATCCTTTCATGCTCGAAAAGAGTGTTCGCGGAACGTTTTATTTACTCGAACGTCGCGGTTTCGCGCGAGAAAATCTCTCGACTTGAGGTAAGCTCCGTGGCACTGTAACTGAGGAGCTTTACGAGGGTTGATACGGTTAACACGGGGCGAACATGAACGATCGATAGTTGTGCAAGAAACTTGGCTCCTCGTGTTGTACGAACGAT
Organism: Netelia virgata; assembly: GCA_951802705.1. NCBI lineage: Eukaryota > Metazoa > Arthropoda > Insecta > Hymenoptera > Ichneumonidae > Netelia > Netelia virgata. The sequence continues at coordinate 7,583,443 of OX637868.1, forward strand.
AGCTCGGTATACAGCTATGAAATCGTTACTTATACGTATCTAAAGTATAACGTATAGATGTAGTTGCACAGAGCCTGAGTTTCACGCGAGAGGAAATGGCGACGGGGAAAAGGGGATCGATATAAGTAGGTACAGTCTACGTTGCTTTATTATATATGTATATATAATGCGGAATGAACTTTACAATGGAAAGGGTTGTCGGTGGGTAGAGCACGTATCCTCGAATGCATCGAAAAGAATTATTCTCCTTGAAAATGCACGCTGTGCGATCGTACGAACCTACCATATTTTTACATTATTCAGTTCAATTCTAGGTCGAATTTTGTTAAGCACCGAGCACAGAGATTATTCTCAATCATACAGTTATAATAATAAAAATATGATAAAAATGTTGATTAATTTATATCCTAACGTTTTCATTCGAGTTTAATCAGATTAATTCGAATTAATGCAAATTCGTTAGAATGAAAAACGTGCGTTTTTAATCTTGGCCTATTTTTTAAAATACACGAATTCATGTTTTTATGAAAATCGTGGGTAGGATTAAATTTGTTCTATTGATCGATTACATTCAACGTATTTCGAAAATTATTCATTCGAGTCTGATCAGATTAATTTGAATTAATCAAAATTTATTAGAATGAAAAACGTACGATTGGTAATTTTCTTTTTAAATATAATAAATGCATATGTTTAATCATTTTATGATATATTTGTTTTATATCGTACAATATAATGAACCGAAATAATGTTCTCAAATTATTTTGAGTGGTAAAACAGCGACGAAACAATTTCCTACTTACGGATCGAGTCAGCGAATGGAGAGTTTATAACGTAGGTTAGTTGATATAAATATCACGGAGTTCCTATAAAATTATGACTGGCCCTGTGTAGAAATAGGTAGCCAGGATATCGCGATTATAACACCCACACACACGCTCGGTTGATCTAACCCGACCGATGTATATTCTCGTACGCGTCCACGTGGAGGCTAACATTCGCGAGGGAAAAAGTTTTATTTTTAGATATTCGTCGCGGTTGCACTTGGAAATCGTCGCATGTCCCGGTGGCGTGTAAATTCCAGCAGATGGACGAGTAGAGCGTCCGATCAATCGGAGGGGCCGTCTCGTTACTTGTTAAAACGATGGTTTATACCCCAAATATACATAGTTATAAAAATACGTGTATCGGCACGGTGCTGATATTAATGAAGTATAAAGAATATAAACGACGGAAAGCTCTCGGGGACACCGCCGTAATATCACGATCGATCCTCGACAATGTACTCTCGACGAATGAACTTCGAATTACTCGGTCACGATCGTTTTATGCAAAGATCGAGTGCGTTCATGACCAACAAAAAAAAACGAACAAAAATGAGAAACAAAAAATCTATTCAACATCTTACTTTATATCTCGAGGCAAAAACTCGTTCCCCCCCCCCCCCTCCCTCGCCGAGGTTTTCACGTGACGAGCACAAAAAGATCGGAACGTCGACCGTTTGGACCATCAATCAGTCACACGCTCGAAAGATCTTTCCCAAAGCCTCGGGCAAATTTTATTTTTCTTCCTCTCATTATAATCCAACGATGCAGCGAAGCCTCGTTCGCGCCGAGATAAATAAAATATAGTCATTTTCGAGACTACGGAGAACGCGAAATTCGAATGTTCTCGAGACTAATGAGACGAGGCTGACAATGAGGGCGATAAAATGTTGGTGAATAAAAAAGAGTTATTCGTTTCCGGATTTTAGGTCGAGAGCAACGAAGCGTCGAGCGTTGTACGAGATCCGGTTCCGACACCTGTAAAATCTGGATAACAGCTTAACCCATTGGCCTCTGTCGCGACACGTTAATACGAGTGTCCGCGATATGAGGTAAACAACGAGGAACGGGCGCGATGTCTAATTAAGTGCACTTAGAGGTAATATACATAATAAGCGCATAGATATATATCGACGCCACGAGTTGTATTTTAAAGAGAATATGCAGTTCGAGGCGCGGGTCAAAGAAGACTACCGTAAGTGTGGTTCCAATTATCGAGACTGAGTGTGTGTATATTACGATGCCGAGGAAAAAGTGTGAATCAAGAGGCGCCAATGGGCGCGTCACAATAACTATAGGATCGATAGGAAAATCACCGATACTCCATTTTGTGCGACGATCTAAAAATAATTTCTCTCACTCGTTGTTATTTATAACCCTCGTTTTCTTTTCTTCGGTAATAATTGTAAACGTCAAATACCAACAAGGAAAATAGATTTTTTCCTCCGTTGGAATTTAATCTGTTTAATCGATTATTTAAGTGTCGATAATAAACATAGAAATTTGCATTGACGATTTTTACCTCTTTTATCACGACGTTGGACGTCGATAGTGTTTTTTTCAAATTTTTTTTTTTAATTACTAATTAACGAGGAAAAGAATGAAATAGTGGAAGGAATATTTGATCTTGATCCTTGAATTAAATATTTCCCCGGGCGTTTTAATGATTAATGGCTTTCTTGGTCTCTCGCAGCATTCGCATTCCTAAATATCTATGCTCGTCCGACGTTCGTTCCTGACGTTCTCATTTAGTAACCTCACTGTGGTACGTTTTTGAAACGAACGGACGTAAAGTAAGTTGTATTACAAAATTTCTATAATCTCGTGACGTCAAATGTGATCTATTTTTTTTATGAAAGTATCGTCCTTGCAACGAACATTCGATGTCCCCAATAATTTCTCAATGCGCTTGAATTATGGGAATAGCGAATTGAGTTATGGGAACAGTGGGTTAAATTTCATAATAGAGATGTGAATTTAGGGAGTAAACACATGTGGGAGGGGGGAGGTTAACGTTCGAACAAACGAATATACAAATAATAATCTTTCCACTATTATATATACGTAAATATGGTAGTTATAACCGTATATACCGATGCCAATGGAACTCGCAGCAGGTTCAAGGCTCGCGATGGTGAGTGAATACGCACGTTTTGCTTCGACTCTATCTACAAACTCTACACCCGTCAATATCAGACTTCTCGCGTCTAACCAGGATGAGTAAAACCATGACGTTGAAAACTTTTGACACCTAGGCTTTAAGTATAGAACAACATTTTCAACGGAAGTCAACACAAAACCCATTATCAATATTTAAAGAAATCATGAAAATTTTCCATTTCAAAATTCCTTTTTTTTCCTTCATATCGTGAATCGTTTACGGCTGATAAGAAATCACTAACACACCAGTTCTTTTAGACTCGCCCTGTATTTCATCGTCGATTTTATACACGTACGACCACTCGAGAGATACGTCTTGTGTTATTGGATGATAATGAATGATAATTACGCACGAATACATCTCGGACGAGTGATTACCGCAGTTGTTCTGAATACACACCTCCTCTCGGAATTTTTTTTTTTACTTTTTTGTTTACTGTTTTTATTTCAAGAATATGGGCGTGCGTAAGTAGGTTGATACGTTTTTTTTTACGTTTGCTACAGTTCTCTTAATTTAACTAATTTTCTCGACGTGCGGACAATAAAAGGAGAAAACTCGGACTTGTCCCTAAAGTCTCTTTAACCCAGAAACATTTTTTTTAATCTTACGCATTAGCCAAAATCATTACCATTATTATTTATATTATTGTTAGTAGTATTATTATCTTTCATAATACAAAAACGTTTTGTTTTAAATAAAAGTGTATATTTCGTTGGGGTAGGTGAAGTAACGTGTTATTACTCACATTGTATAAAAAAAATGGCGCCTCGCGAGGCCAATTAGCTAGAGTATCGAGGCATAGAAATGCACGAGATTCCTTAGGCATGTCTCGTACATTAGGTATCCTCTATACGAAGAGCAATAACATCACGATATAGACAGATGAAGTTACATCGTGAGGTACATAGCGTGACGCGGTACAAAGTCTGATAACTCGGCATCTTTGTGTTTGCGTTTATTTTTTTTTCTTCTGTTCCCGTATGTGTGTTGACGGGGGCATCCACACGAGCTCGCCGGGCGACTAATTAATTTCTTTCAATTAATCGATCTACCGAACCGCGTCCTTCACAAACGCGCGTGCATAAAAATCCATCAGCAAGCTTTAATGATAATGGAGTTTCTTTCTCTCTCTCTCTCTCTCTCTCTCTTTTTTTCTCTCTCTTTCTCTCTTTCTCTTTCTGTTATCGAACTTGTCATCTCCCTTCTTCCTTTTCTCACAATAACAACGGACAAACTTTTATACGTACGATAATTTATGCAGTTCGTTGTGCCGAGCACATACCCTGCAGGTCTCCATATTTAATAAAAGAAACATTTGAGAATTTCTTCTTTTTTTTTAATTGCTTTGATAATTTCTCAAATTCTCGTTAATTTCTTTTGCAACGTGGGCAAACGAATCAGCTTTGAAACTTTTAGTAAATCGCGACGCGACTAATAATAATTAACAGACAGAATTGTTTTGTCGATGTTTTTAAAATTTGAACCGTGATGAATGCATGAACTATGGTCGTTTGTGAATTTCTCGGTCGGCGCGAGCTTCGGACATTCGGCCAGATCCCTCTTCAAACATATTGAGCGAGAGATCGTTCTATACCTATATCTATACGCGAACGAGCTCGAGGACACGCGCTCGTAAATTTTGTTTCAGCAAACAGAATCCTCGTGCGCCGCGCGAATTTGCCGCCGCTGACCTTAACTTCCCTCTCTCCTCATCGTTCTCGCGTGGCATGCTTGACTCTGCGTTGACAGTTGATGGAAAGAACCACCACCAGTTCATTATTAACGATAAAGCGTATCTCGCGACGAGCTCGAGGTCACGGGAGAACATTGAAAAGGATCGTCCATCTTTCCCGCGCGTCCTTGCTTGCGAACCTTTGACAAATTTCAATGCACCGACCTCGCGCGAATATGCGCGATATTTCGCGCGTTCTATATATCGTACGAATAATCGCGAAGCAAAATTAATACTTCGGAACGATCGATGATCCAGCTGTTTCGAAAAAAAAAAACAAAAAAAAACACACATTTTTTCCAAGAATTTCAAAGCGACGTAAATATTGACACTTTTTTTCTCCTTCGTTACGAATTTCAATGAACTTCTCGCGTTATCGCGAAATGTAATTCGTCAGTTACGAAAATAGATTTTTTTCGTAACGACGAAACGAAGGAAGAGTCGAGACCCTCGCCGGGCTCGTTCCCCGATCTTAATTACACAGGTGGTGAGATTACTCGAAATACGAATGGTATCACGACTTTTTTTAGATCCGCGTAATGACGCGTATATACGTTCATTAATCAAAACTCAACGCGCTAATGATGTTTTTTCTCGCGCCTTCGACGATCCCTCTGATAAGATCGTTCTTCTTTTTTTTCTTCTTCTTCTTCTTCCTCTCCTTTTTTTCTTCTTCTTTCTATCGTTGTATTTCCGCGCGTTCCCTCGTTACGTACGCGTCACGCACGGCCCGCGACTCGTTCTTCCCCGACGCGCTGGTTAGAAACTCGCTATATCAGTCGCTCGATCAAACCCTCTCAATGACGCTCGCGTTCGCAGATCTTCGCGAGCTTCGTTATGTCACCAACGGCCGAGCGTTCTTTCGAGTGTTTGTAAAATATGTATGTAACGTACACGTGTGAAGAACACGTACGCTCGTGATATCGGCCCGATGTCACTCGCGGTCGGCGCGATTTCCGCGAGAGATCTCCGTCGATTCGCGACGATAACGTACGCGACATGTCGGTCGATTGGACGAAAAAAAAGTAAACGAAAGTAATGTCACCTCTGTACATAAATATAAATAAGAGATTACCATCGGACCGGGTCCAAGTAAATTCGTCCGCTCGCACGTGTCGAATCTCGCGCCCGAGCGCGACGGCGAATCGATCGACTCGTGCCAAAGAAACGTTTTTTGATTCAAGGATTCCACCTTGATTTTAGCGATACGCCAAAAGATAAACGTAATCTTTCGATCGAGGCCGATTATTATTTTTGTCAAAACAGAAAATCGATACGACATCTAAATTGGCCGAAGTCAATGGCACTCGTCGAGGTCGTTTATTTTTTTGCCCGTTTGGCGACGCGTTCGTTCAAACGGGTTTTAACGAAATTTAATAGATACAATTTTCATTTGCCCTCGAGCATCGGGGTTATAATTTATAAATTAAAATAAGTATTTGCTCGATCTCTTGTCTTTTAATATATCTCGATAATATTGTAATTTGTATCGTTGTACGTTTAATAAATCATTCGATAATTTTCGTCGCCTCTCGTCCACGCTTTTATCTTTCGCATTATCTCCCTCGTTTATATCTTCATCCTCGATTTATCATCGCGAATCGCAGATTTCGACGTTCGTAAATAATTTCGAGGCTCGTCTCATTGGCCGAGGCTCGAATTCGCTCGTGTTTGTACCGCGCAATACGAGGTTTTTCAAATATTCACTCGGTCGTCGTGGCGAATGTGCGTAGTCACGCTATTATCGCATGCGCAAAAAATAAACACTCCTTGAATTTATATTATCTCCGTATTATAATAAACGTATTACACACACACACATATATATATATATTCGTAGATACGTAATTGTATACAGTATTTCTGTATTAGGAACAATGGCAAGCCTGTTCATTATCGTTATCGTTAAGTCGCCCAAGGGACGATAGATGGGGAAGGACCGTGTGCGTCTATTTTTTTTAATCGTTATATTTTTCATCTGGCAATTCGTTCGGCACGTTCCAAGAACGTGCGGCAAATATATCGAGATATTCGCGATGTATATAGATAGAGACGGGAGAGCAGAAAGAACGAAGAATGAAAAAGATGGAGAAATTCACATGCCATTCATGGAAATACGCGGCTACGCGTAGTCTCGAGGGGGGGATGAGGAGCTGCGGGGTGTTAAAGTTGCGAGCATGCGCGCGACTCTCGACGTTTTATCACCCGTTTCTCGCCGAGAACGACCCATATTTCCAGATAGGTATTCCACGCCGAACGGTAGTTGCGTACGTGTGTACCAAGCGCAAGTGGTACAGACACAACATATATATATATATATATATAGAGTGGCCACTTTTATCAAGTCTTCGGTTACTTAGACGAGACGAGTGCGCGATTCTATTACTGTACTTATATACCTATATATATATATATATACATATATGAAGCATTCCAGACCAAATTAAGAAAACCATCACCCTCCGGAATATAGTTTCAACTTTTTGATACAATTATTATAATAAAAACTACAAGTAACACCCTCGAGTGGTCTTGAATTAATAAACTTTTTTTACAATTTCGAGTAATTAAACATTTGATTATTTTTTCAATAATTATAAAGCTTATAAAAACAACTGGGTGAGTTTAAAAAAAATAATGATACACAATAAATGACAAACTTTCACAGGGTCAAGGTTATGGAGTTGTCCATTTGGGCTGGAATGCCCCGTATATTCCGATATGAGTACAGCGATATTTATACAGGGCCAGTGCGGAGAGCTTTAAGACCTCGATAACAGTTGAATCGCCCTATATATGCCAAGTTATGCATGTACATCGTACACATGCCCATAGATATCGTAGACCAGGCCTCCGATATGTTCGTACGTCTAACAGAGCGAACGCGCCTACTGCATATTAAAATGCGGGCAGAACGAGTACCGTAGCCAAGCAATTTCGATATATCTACTTTATATTGTATATATATATGCGAGGATCGGTGTGCTTCGTGCTCCCGTTACTGTGAATCGCCACAGTGCAGCGATTGAGTACGATATATAGATATACATATACATATATATTGTAGTTGTGGTAATACGACGAGAACCGTTCCGTTCGCCTATAGTAGAACATCGGCGAGAAACCTATAATTGGTGGTCAACGTGTGTTCTTTAGATCGCGTACCCTCGCGTTGCACATAGCCGAGTTCCTCGACTCATATTTCGTACGTGGCTATATATATATATATATATTTGTCAAGAAACATCTCTTCGTACAGAATCACATATATATGTATATGCCGCGACGCGAGTTGCGGTGACCGCGACTTCCTTCGACGAAAGGCGACACGCGGATGATTCACATTGTTGTTAAATACATAAATAAAAAATTAAAATAAAAAAAACGATTGCTACTTTTGTTCGAAGAATGATTGCTCTTTTGCGTGCAGGCGTTCGGTAGTAAAATGACTCATGCATTATCTTTCGACCGTCCTGAGACACTGGAGTTGCATAACTTTACGATGAATAGCCAAAGTCGTGCGCTTTTTGCAGTATCTTCGCATTATTTCGAGACGAAAGCCTGGGAAAAAAGTACAATGCGAGCACAAGCGTCGCGATTCGAACGAAAGCATAAATTTCAGACGGTTTCACGCGAGTTCTTTCGATTCGATCCTTATTCTCCTGGAATCGACAATCTTTTTTTCTTTTTTATCCATTTACGAAAACCTGTATTTCTCAGAAAATTATATTGTTCGATGATCAAAGTCGATTAAAATTGCTCGAATTTTTCGAATTTTTCGATTTTTTGCCCGACTCGAAACGCCAACGAGTTTATATTTCCGAATCGATCGCAATATTGTGCTCGAAAGTACATAATGTATCGAACAGGTTGGCTCGTACAGTCGTTCGCATAAGGAGCGATACTCTCTCGCGGCTTCCCGGAAGACCGTCGATCCTCGCTGTCGCGGCACTCGCGGTTACGCGAAAGAGGACGACAAGATGCGACTGGGCAGGGGGCAGGGGGAGGGGGAGGGGAAGCATCCGCGTTTCGCTGTGGCCGACATAGCGACGCGACGCACGACACGCGGGATTTCGATGCTCGCGAGAGGCTTTTGCCACGGGCAACGTGCCCGTCTCGCGAAAGTCTTCGCAGTCTCGCGAGAGAGAGAGAGAGAGGGAGAGAGAAAGAGAGAGAGAAAAGAAGTTTCAACAAGAAAATTGCTCTCTCTCTCTCTCTTCCTCCCTTTCGCCCTCGCGCTCTTGCTCTATCGTTCTTTCTCTCTCCCTCTCCCTCTCTCTTTCTCTGCATCTCCCTTGCTTCCGGGATATCGTGCGATGGAGATCGAGCTCTCTGCAATCTCCGAGACGAATACCGTTTTCGCCATAATTGCCGAACTGGGCGAATAAAAAGAAGAACAAGAGACAAAAATGAACCCGTTGCACTTTGGTTTTGCCTGCACGTGTGCCGGACACCGATCAAAATCATTGGAACGAAACCTAGCGAAGCTCGTGTGTGAGAACAATATGACTCGTAGAAAAAAAATCGAATTTATCATCTTTTTTAATTAAACCTTTATCACGATCTTATCGTTTTTCAATTTAATTCGAAAGACATTGGACGAGAGAACAATTTCTACCTCGTATCGCTTATTTTTTTTCTTTGACCTACATATCTCGAGATACGACTCGTACAAATTATTTTCCGTGACCGACTCGACCAAAATTGTAATATTATGATAATCGTTGCGTTTAGAAATCTTAATTCGCGAAAAGTTTTTGCGATTAGGACCGACAAATTGTACGAGTTTTTTCGAAAATTCTGAGGGAAGATATGAGAAAAAGCGGTCGGTTCGACGAAGAATGTTTCGCGAATATACACGTACGTGGTGCATGCCCGTGAATAATACATGATATAGTAATACGACGAGCGTCTCACGATTGTATGCAAAATCGTTGCCGCTGTTCGAGCAACTCGCGTACACTGCACACGTGCCTTCCTCTCGCACACCGCGCGCTTAGCGAAGAGTTTTAGACTCTGCTTAGTTATTCGCTTCGCATTTTGATACATCTTTCCCGGGTCCAGTTTCCACCATTCCCATCACAGATATATATCACGTGGCGATCGTGAAATCTAGCCTCGGGACATTACAGAGTCTCGAGTGTCTCTCTTTCGTTCCGGTTCCGCGACGACGAGAAATACACTCGGCGACAGCGATAGATAACAAAAAGACAAACAATACGAGACGACCGAGCCCTATGACTCAGAGAAACATATTCTCCGCGTACCGAGGAACAAAAAATCGCGAGAACAAGAAAAAGACATGAAATAGAGAATTTTTTAACTCGAACACGGATATTTATTTTACTGAAATATTTTCATTTTCGTTTGCTCGAAATATACGTAAATCAAATTAATCCATCTCGCTTATTATCGTCGTATCAATTGCGATATCTCGGCGAAGAAAAAATTTATGATATCTATTTGTGTTTATTTTTCAATTTTTTTCTTCTTTTTTTACTCCGAGTCCATTCATTTCTGTGCCGCACTCCATATCTCCGACGATATAGAGAGCCCTTCCGCCATCGGTGTCACTCGAGCGTGTTTCCCGAGCGAGTTCCACTCTCGGGTACTTTACATACCTATGTATTTTCCATGTACCGTGGAATACATAACAGTTGCTTCGTACATAGCCTTTCCGCCATATATACATACACACATATATATAAATATATATGGATATATATATATATATGTCATATATATGTGTCTATATATATATATTATATATATGTGTGTGTCTGTGCTATATATATTTCGATGCTCTGTTCTGTATTTATACTACACATACATATACATATATATATACGTCTGCTCCACATGAAAGCGCCGGCGAAAGTTTCGCGCCCGGCGAGAGAGTCAACGGCCTGCGGAGATATATAGCCAGCATAGTACACAGGTAGTTCGTGTGCCAACAGCGATCGCACACCAACCTGTGTACGGCGAGGACTCTTCAGGAGTTCTCTTCGCACTGCTTGCACACTCTCGACGTTCTCGACACGATTTTTTCTTCCTTCGTCTATTTTTTTTTTGCTTTTTTTTCTCTGATTTTTTTTCTTTCGCTTCCTTTCGGTCCTCGACGTTACGAAGGTACGACTTACGTATAACGCGGCATTTTATTATAGCCTTTTTCCGCAAATACGTAATGACGAAAAGATGATAAAGATACTTTTACGTCCGTTCATTCTTCCTCGTTGCGTGCTCGGCTCACGATACGTAAAACGACGAAGACATTCTTTCTCTATCGTATTAAAAAACGTTCGAGAATTTTCGGGACGATAATCAGCGATCATTGTGAGTAAATTGAGAGACGAGATTTTTTTTTTTTTTTTTTTTTTTTTTTTTTCTTAAGGATCGAAATTTTGAATGATCGTTGATTAATCGAAACGTGTGATCGAGAAATTGCTTTCTACGATGAGTGAAAGTAACGGAGTAACGAAATTAATAGATTCAGCAACGTAAAAAAATTAATTTACCGACTCGAAAAGAGAAAATGAAAGCACGAAACGCGCCAGGGTTTTTGTCATTTTCTCAAGGAAGGCAATAGTCCCGAGAGGAAGAAGCATATATATATAATATATAGTAGCTATAGAAGAGAACTATCTCGACTTTCTCACGACGAAAGCCCTGCTCTCCGAGAGAACGCGCGAGTGGGACTGCGAGGTAGAGTGGGTTGACCCTCTATCTCTCGAATCTCCATGAAGCAGTGTGGATTCTAATTGCAATCTCCTTTTCCACTGTCCTCGCGATGCTATATCCACAGTACGGAACAACCACCGCACACATCATCCACCCACGAAGTAACCGCACACGAGTCATTAAATTCGTGTCGTTACCGTCTCTGTCGCGCATTGCGCGCGTGGGTGCGTGATGACCGTGTGCTTTTTGTTCCAGGCATGCGCATATCTCGGAGGAAGCGAAGAAAACAGTGGAAACGAGAGATTAACCGATGAAGAATCGAATCGACGAACTCAAAAGATGAAAAAATCGTCGCTTCAACTACGTGTTTCCCGTTTCATTTTAAACGTTGAATATGTATTGTCGTTCATTTTTTTATAAATACTCCATGAACGAGCCGAACGACTGAATTCGCTCGAACGATAAAAATAAGTCGCGAATAAATCGATCGATCGAAAGCAAAAAAAAAAGGCTGAGTTTATATACGAAGAAAAAGCATGGGAAACTCGATTGTTTGAAAATATTTGAAAAAATATATAACATCCGTGTGTTTTCATGGTTCGTCGATGCACCTCGACGAGTAAATAATCCAACGTTGTGAAAGTTTGCATTGAATTATATTTGCGTATGCGCTCGAACTCTCGGTTAATTCAACAGGCAACGCGTAAGTGTATGTGTAACGAGAGTGATGCACGCACGGGTGCCAACCACCTGTGCAAAGTGGCGCTTCGCGCATACCCGTTGATATGCCCGATGCACATTTATCCATTTCTCTTCATCGTTCGATCTTTCGTTGGATCGATTTGATCAAATACTCGTAGATCACGCGCGCGCTACTGCGATTGCCGGTGCACGAGCGCGCTCACCAACTTCCCGTTCAAGTTTCGCGAACGTCAATATAGCATACATGTATATATATATATATATATATATATATATGAGTATATAGAGAATATGGAGCCGCTTATTTACCACGAGCATTAAATACGCCATTCCACAAACGATCGCACACAGCAACGCAAAGTGTGCATCTCTCTTTCTATCTACCATTTCGACTCACCGAGACACTGAATAACGATTGGCAGTGACAGGATCTGCCAGTGTGACGGAAATCTTAATGACCCTTTCCTGTCAGGTGTACTCGCGGGTGAGCTTGCGAACTCGCGCGGGCGAGAAACCATCACCGTCACACAGAGATTGGATACGGAATATATATATATATATATATTCCGTATACAATCTCTAGAATATATATGTATACAGTTGACATACAGTGGAAAAAAAGAAGACCCGGGAGTAGGTATATACGGGATAAACTGCGACGACGATGCTCACCTTTCCTGTCAGGTGCATCGCGCGCCTGACGAATAAACGCGTGAGAGCCCGGAAACGCAAATGAACGAAACATAAAAACAGGTCGCAATTTTTCTGTCGCGAAGAAAAACGTTTTTTTTTAAATAATTGTTACTTCGTAGGTAGGTACATGAAAATTGAACGAGTTTTATCGAAACGATCCGAATGAAAAAGAGTGATTTTGATTGAAGAATTATTCCGACAACAGAGTTTGTTCGTCGATGAAATTTTGTTAAACTTATCGCATGAATTATTAACGAAACGATTAATATTTCGCTTCGAGTCTTCGAGACGAAAGAAAAATTTGCAAGTTTATTCTCCGTAACTTATTTTCAAGGACGGACGGTTTAACTTTCTGGGTTGATTACGAATTTCTCGCCTCGGCGTATTCCCCAAAAGCCATTATGCCGATGAATGGTAAAAACGTATAATACTCGATCGTTTATACGATCCGCGTAATACGCTCTCCCCATCCCGTGCGAGGGTAGCCTCTCGCCATTTGCATTTTTTTTGTATGAATCTCGAGAGGGGTCTAATAGCGACCCTTCTTCGTCCCGTCGCAAGGGTCACGGGGTTGTCTGAAAGATTACGAGAGGGGGGAAAAAGAATCAATTAACTTCGAAGGAATGAGGAAAATAAAGGAGCACGGACTCATACCACGTTCGACGTTGCTTCTTTTCTCATCACCCTTCATCTTTTTTTCATCTTTTTCCATCTTGTTACCCCTCTCTCTCTCTCTCTCTCGTTCTTGTTGTTTCGTTCTCGTAAGAATTATTCCAAGCAGCTCTACTGAGCGCCGAGCCTTACGCCAGAGCCCACCACCAGTCTTCTCTCTACGTGCACTTTTACATATATGTAACGTACAACTCGCAGTACACCTAAGTACTTCGGTGCACGCACACGACATATATATTATGCCCTCTGTACAACGCCGCTCGTATCGTGCGAGCGCACGTGAAGATCGCACACCGGTGCGACTCGTGATCCGGAACGGATCCCCAAGTGTATAGAGCTCTGGGCATCGTTCCAATTAAACAAATAAAAGAGCGAGACGGAGGTGAGCGAGAGAAAGTAATTCGAATAATTGACAATATTTAAAAAACATTATCGTCCATTTGTTATTGTTTTTAAAAATTGTCATTGTGATAAAGAATTCCGTCGTTTTTTTCCTCGTTTAAATAATTATTTTTTTATCCGCATAATATTATCGCAATAATTCCATCGTCATTGTTTCGCAAGTCTGCGTCCCGTTCGTGTCATACTGTCAAGATCGTTATAAGGATCTTGAGAAGAAGAAGAAAAAAAAAGAAGAAGCGACCCATAGCGATCCGCGTGACTCGCAGACATAAAACGTATTTTTTGTTCAACCGAACGATACGAGTTGTCCGACGCCCCCCGGATATAACACGAGGATTTACGATCGGGGATGTGCGTCGTTGCTCTTTTTATTTCATTCCTTTAATTGTTTTCTTTTGATTTTCTTCGTCATTTCTTCAACTCGAAAAGACGCACCAAGACCCTGCGAAGAAAAAGAAAAAATACTTCGTGCCGTACCGAACGATTTCGTCGCGGCTGAGCGTTCGGTCCGAACGGTACCGACATTTTCCACTTAACGCTCGCGCGCGACCCGTCGATGAATCTCGCGACTAGTTCTCTCGGCTTCTTACGGCAATACGCTCAGATTTCGTTACGGTTTTGATCTCTTCGCATTTATAAGTTTCCCTTATATCGTATATATATATAAATATATATAGATCATCGAGAGGAGAATGCGATTTCTAACGGCGAGTGTACAAACAAAAGAGACGCAAACCGGGCGGGGGTAAAGGAGAATGGCATTTCTTGTGTTTTCTCAAGGCATCGAGTACGATTTTCTTTCTCACGACACTTTCACGCACAGGTGAACTGTGTATCCGGAGTTAAGTACCATATACTTCAATATATACCTATATATAGGCGTAAGTACCCGATGCGCCCCGGGCCCAATCGGCGTCGCGCCAATCCCAACAACGAACGATTCTTCGTCCAACGAAAATTCTACTGGTGTAAACGACTACGACGAAAAACAAAATAATCACGACTAATTCGTAAGTACTTCGATTCTTCCATTCGTTAGATCAAAAAAATCTCGATTCTAGCGAGCTCGTAAACACGAATTAACGACCGTACGAACGATCGCAACAAAACACAGACAACAGCGGCGAATTTTATTCGATGTCTCACTCGCGACGGAATTAAAAGGCGAACGTAACAACTAAATGAAAACAACAAGCTAACGAACTAAAAGATAGAAGGTAAACGAAATAATAAGAAATACGTTCGTATAACGAGAAATCGCACGCAGGTGGTTCGAACGTGTGATGATGGCTAATAATTTTATCGATATTTTCTCTTTGTGCGTATGAAAAATTGAAAAAACGAAGAATCTCGCAGCAAGTTTTAAAAATCATAATTATACGATAAAAAATGCTAATCCTTGTCAAATCGTTCTGTATTTTATGGATAGACGTAATCGTTGTAAGACGCACGTAAGAGTTTCGGCGTGGCTGAAATTTCGTACGCACGAAACCCGGAAATTGATTATTATTCGGAATAAATTAGAATAATTTATTCAATCGAAAAGTACATTATCGTTTTTTCTCCCTCATTTTCTATTTCTTATTACTCTCCGATTAACGGCAAAGTTTTTAAAATAGAAAGGAGAAAATTATTCACACGATGGAAAAAGATTGGTTAACGTCACTCGTGTTATTGCGTATTTTTTATCGCGTATCGATTCAAGGCAACGTGAATCGTAAGGAGTTCAAGCCTTTTCGTATCTCTGCGTAATATAATTAAATTGACGTCTTATCGCCGCGTTCTGTCCAAAAAATCGATAATTACGTAAAAATTCGATTTTCCCGTATAAAACTTCAATTTTCCTTGACACGAAAATTTACGATGCGTCTTGTCATATAACTAAGAAAACATCGATCGCATTTCATCGCCAGTTATGCGATCAAATTCGACGATTTCGCGTGTAAGCACCAGCTGTTGAATTATTAAATATCTGGCAGGTTTCTCGTTAGACTTCCGGTTAATTCGCGGCCATCGTCGTTCAGCGTCGACTCTCTCGATTCTCTCGGCCGTCGAGTTTTTTTTTCTCTCCTTCTTCTTTTTTCATTCTCCCTTCTTCCCTCCTATTAGTATTCCGAATCGTTCGTTGCGAAATATTTCGTAGAGAGCCTGAACTGAAAACTGGTTCGCGCGAGACGGTTCGTACACGCGTGTAGCAGGATCTTGCTGTTGCTGCTTTGTCGCACACATACACACACACACATTCGCGACTTTTAGCACGTTCAAAGTGCTGGTTTCTTTCTCTCTCTCTCTTTCTCTTTTTCCCTCCCTCCCTCCCTCTCGCTCTTTCTCGTCGATATACCGTAGGGTGGGACCTAAAAACTGACGTTGTACGCCACGTATACAAACTCCGGCCGAGTAAAACGTTCGAATACCTCCTACGTAGATCACGTTTCAAGCAAACCAACAAAGTGCAGCGAGACAAGACCGAGAAAGAGAGAGAGAGAGAGAGAGAGAGAGAAAGATAAAACCGCCTGCAGCCTCAGAGTTCTTGCGAACGAAACGCTCGAGTTCTGCGCTGGCTTTAAGCTTATGTTAGTCCTTTCGAATCTCCTTGTTTGAACTTTGATGCACGAAATTTGTATACGTTCCAGATTCAGAAATTCTCATTGAGATTATAAAGTTTCAAGGTCAGGGAGGAAATCTGTAATACCAGTAGGCGGTCTATTATACCTCGGGCCGTTTTTCATGCCCCGGGGGGTGGAACCGCGGGATGCGAACGAACCCCTGCTATATAACTAAGTATATATTATATAGTCTCACTTTATATTCCGTTTTTTTTTCTCGCATAATTATTGAAACGAATTTAATCGTAGTCATTAGACATCCAATAACATCTCTTACTTTTTGTCTCCTCAATTAAAAAATTTCATTTTTTGTAAATGTAAATTCTGACAATTCACCATCAATAAACGTTGAGTGTATTTTTCGAAGTAACTAATAATAGAATTGTATTATATTTCGAATATGCCGGAAAAAGGGGAACACCGGTTTTAAAATGCTGGAGAGAGGCTGAACGACTCGGCGGGTCGTACGACCGGCCTGTTAGTCATCGGGCGGTCTCTCGTTGAATCACGGCTTTTAAAACTCGCGTCAGCGACGCAACGCGAAGGGACGAGAGCGCCATTGCTCACATTTCCAGCTATGAAATGACGAAAAATTAAACGATCAAATCATCACGCCGTCGTTCCCCGCTTAATTCGTCGCAATAAACGACGTACCGGTGAATTAGAAAACAAAAAAACCTCGATCGCAACAAGGAAACGATCCTTTTTTTATTCGTCTTCCATCGTTACAAGAAGAATAATATCGTTCGAATGGACGCGGCGCAACGACGGAGGGAAGGAGGCATCGATGAACAAAAATAATAATAATTCGCAAGAACCTAGCTATGTCGTGCGAGAAGAAGAGATCGAAGCCGAAGAAGAAGAAAAAGAAAGAAGTAAAAGAAAAAGAATTCCTTGGAATGTGAACGACCGTGGAATTAGCTCCCCGCTAATATAAATTCGAGACTACGGCGAGAGCGTTCGAAACGTTTATCTCTAAATACCGAATCGTTTTCGAATATATTACTTCTTACGACACGACAAATATATAACTATATACGTATTCCTTGATTTGCCTTTGATACATCTTTTAGTGAGTTTTTTTTGTTCACCTCCATCCCCAGACAAGACAATCTTTTTTTTCTCACCGTTTCCTTTCGCACAAACAAACGACGCGAATATTCCGTACAAAGTTCTGGAATCTTCATCGAACGTTCGAAGACTCGTTATCCATCGATCGCCGGACTCGGAAAAAGTCGCGCGACGTTGTTGACGCGCCGCGCGAATAATACAAATCGACTCTTTTTTTTACATTTTATTTTTTGAATCTTTCGTTATTGCTTTATTTGCAATTTCTTTCGTTCGACCTTTGTGCTATATATATATACCGTTTCGCTCTATCTCGCAAATAATAGCGCGTGCACGCGGCTTAAATTAATACGATACGCGTTGCTTAGCTGCGCGACGCGCATTATAAACACCGTTGCATATTATACGCACATACGTACACAGACACACGAATCTCTATGTGATTTCGCACCAAGCCGAGAACATCTTATCTCATGCCTCGGCCTATACCGTAAACTCAAGGTTTACGATCTGTGTTTGTACCTGTGCACACTCATCGGGATCTTAACATTTCATGACTATTTTTTTCCTTCTTTTTATTATTGTTTATATGTGTCTCGCGCTGCTAGCGCTATCGTTGCAATACGCGCGTAACGGTCGATCCTCGGTCAAACTACTGTTCAACAATTTATTTTTTACAACGTCGTGCCAAACGCAACGTTGGCTGACGAGCGAGACATCCTCGAAGTCTTCGTTCCCACCGACGGGAGATAACATTGATACTGCCCGTAATTTTTCTTTCTCTTCCCGTCTCGTACGAACGTTTCCACGATTCTCTAGTTTCCAAAAACAGGACAAATATTGTCACTCGATCTCCGACTCGACCGGAAAATCATTTTATTTCTACGATATAGATTTTCATTAAAAAAAAACTATTCTTATTTCACAATATTCTCTGTATGTTTGAATACAAAATTGTACATCGATGTAAAAAAAATAGGATTCATTCGATCGAAACGTTCGTGCGTGAATAAATTTTATCGTAAGATCGTCAATTTGTGGACAATTTTGTTCAATTTGTCGATCGCTATAAATTTTAATCAAATCGTATAAATCACGTTGGATACGAATAAAATGTATTTAAATTGAAGAAAACGTGTTTTTCTTGGGTGCGAGCGAGAGTCTTGGGAATCAAAGGGTCGAGCACAAAGTGTTGAGTAATTGCCCAACGGGCGAGACGGTACACCAAGCGCCACAATGAGAGATTTGCATATCGACCATGTGTGCGTTTGCGGCTGGGCAAAGTGTATGCACCAATGGATGTCCGAAGAGGTACGAGGGTTAATTTATGATCGTCGATGTTGGTAAAGGCGGCGTCTAGGCAGTACGGGAGGCAGCTGACGATGCCTCGACCTTGTCTATACCGTATAACTACTTCTATAGATAAGTACATACACATATGTGTGTACACATATACATATATATATATATATATATATTTGTATATATACCGAGAAAGGTAAGATGCTCAACAGCTCGGCTATTACCTGGGTTCTCTATTCGATGCGTTGACACTACAACCTGATGTAATCAAAGGCTCCCGCGCGTAAACCGCCTGCGCTAATGCGCGCATCTTGCGAAAAAAAATCAATTTCTCTGTCTCTCTCTCTCTCTCTCTCTGCTTTTTATTTTCATGTTTCTCTCCTACACGAGCTTCTTCGACGAACTAGCACATCCATATAAATATTATACATTAATCATGTTCGTACGTAATCTACATTGGTACGAAATAGACTCGAGAAACGACTGTATTTTGTAGGAGCGTTGAAAATAAATACGTTATTTCAAAATATTATTTTATGTATGTACTATGCGAGTATTGCGTGCTATATGTCACGCGACATGAATTTAATCGTGGGATGATCGAGCATCTGTTGCTCAACGGGAATATCGAAACGTCGATTCGTGACAAATCGGTGACAACTGTCACATCGATCAACTTTAAATGTTAATTATAAATGTAAATGGTTTTAATATACCCGAAGACACGGAAGTGTCAAGGGGATACACAAATGTTGAAAAAAATTAATTGGTTATTTCAATTAGACATTCATATTTTTTCCGAATTAATTAATCGTCAGACGAATAGAATAAAAATAATAAATATATCGATGATAAATGTGTTTTCGTACCTTCGACGCCACTCAACCGCTTCTGTCGCTCCTGACGTTCTCAAAACGCCGCCGTATCGACGTTCTTTATCCGAAAGAACGCAAATCCTTTCGAAAACTTGGCGTCAAACCGTAAAATTCGACGACGATGTTATCATTTTTATCATTTAAAGACGTCAAATATTTTCACAATAATCTCGAATATCTTTACGAATAATCGTTAAACTTGCTAATATTATTTAATACGTATTAATAAATATATATATATATATCGAGCATCGGCGCGAACGCGTGGGTTTTTGTAGCTGCGACGCCGGGTTATATCTCGCGCACGCCGCGTCTGAGCACGAACTGACGTTGACTACTGGCGCTCTGCGACTCGCAACCGCGCTCCCTGTGGCTCGAGGCACACACGTACACAACATGTCTGCGTGTGTGCCTCGTGTATACACGGACGCGTATAACACACACGTGAGAGTTCTGGCTCGCGGGACGACCACTGGAGACGCTTACGGACGATTCCACCGAGGGCAATTCCTACTCTCTCGCCATTACACCTGTACCTACCTCACGGACGAGTCACTAATACTACCGACTTCCCTCTCTATCTTTTCCGTGTCCGTTCGAATACGAACTATACCACGGAATCTACGCGTATTCAGGACTCTCCACAATACACGCAGTACACGAAGTTTCTACTTATATGTATATATATATATATATATATATATTTATATGCGACAAGCAGATTAATAACTCGTTACGTCAATTATTTATTACGCCTCTCGTTAGCGACTTCCACTCTCGTTCGACCATAGTCTCGCAACGATCCCATCGAACTTGTATATACATCAGTCCGATCACATATTCATATACTACGTATGAATGAGCATTTTATATTATGGAACATAAGGGTTGCCGCAAAGTGCCGAGTACCCTCGTTAGCTAATAACTCATTAATGCCGCTGGTAAAAGAAAATCAAAAGAAATAAGAGAAAAAAAAGGAAAAAAAACGGTGCCTATCGATATGAACTAGAACGATAAGTTCTGTTCAATGGAATACGAGAGATTCTTGATATTCTCGTTTGGTCGATCGTGAATATGTAGGCGTAGAGAGGATCGCGAGGTTTATTATCTTGCTACACTCTGGGTGGCCTGCATAGAGTCGATTCATGTTTTTTCACGTCTCCGAGTGTACGAGCAGAGAGTATACTCAATTATGGACTACCGTGGAAAGAAAAACACGTTGTTTTTTGTTCGTAGGTATGGAAATTTTGGAATACGTGGAAAAATTGTGAGGTTATTAATGATCGACGAAAAAACCTTAGAAACGTTAAAAAAACATGTTTTTTTTCTTTTATATTAAGCAAAATAACAGTTCTTTCGAATGAAAATTATTACCTCTACTTTTTCACGGCCTTTTTTTTAAGAAAATACATAAAAATTTGAAAAACAAAATGTTTCTACGCATTACTGCGACTGGTTGAAACAATTCACTATCTTTCCGCGAGGCTTCTTCGGCCAGGAATATTTCGCAGTATCAAAGTACGCTTTGCATGTTACTCGCGTCCCGAAGAACTTTCTACGAGTTCGCGGCGCGAAGGAGTGTGTCTCGGGCGTAATATCGACAGTTTTTTACGTTACGTAAAACACAGGAAGAGACCGAAAGTTTCAGTGTAGTGTACACTTTGGATTATGTACGATCGTAGGATGTAAGAGCACGAGAAATGCGTTAGCCAAGGAGAGAGCGAGACGCCCGCGTCGCGGAAACGTTTTGTCCTTTATAACGCCAGCATCTCTCGACACGTCGCGAATAATCATTAACCGTATCGGGTTTTAATACAAAAACGGACGCTCTAAATAACCACTTATACGCTTGTTTACGCAGCTGATGTGGAAAACGATGGAAAATCTAGTTAACGTTATTACGTTGGGTAATAACGAGTCGTTCCCACTGTCGTGTTTATCTTCCTAGTTCAGGATTACGACGTTCATTATCAAGATAAAAAGTCTATAATTTAATACCAACCGCGACTTTGCGCTTTTATTCGATCGCAGATATTTTTATCCACGTACAAATTATACAAAGATCGGGCAAAAATGTTATTTTCATAAATTAATTAAAAAATGTTAAAAACAAACAAAACATTTAAAAAAAAAATCTCATCGTAGGAAATAAGGAACAAAGATCATCTTTCCTTTCAAATACGACCCTCGGGTTTTACGCCTATGCGTATGCAAGTTACCGACGACTTGTCGCAGCGAAGAGTTTTCTACGATGAATATACGTAAATCAGCGTGAATTTTCTTCTCGTTCGCTCGCTCGGCTGGTGTGACGTTGGATGTTATTTTATGCGAAACGCGGACCGCGCGAGAAAGATCGAGTGCAAGGATACAACGAGATATAGATACGTCTACGTAAGAGATTTTCTCGAACGATAAATATTTATCGTTGACTATGAGGATTTGAATGTAAACGCGAGTAGAATTGTTTGATTTCACAATAAATTATACGCGACAACCGTTGGTTATCTTTAACGCGCGTACGCGGGACTACGTTGATTCGATTACGATTATTATTTCGGTTTGCGCAAAGAAATAATCGAATATATACGCGTTCTCGCGAGAGTCTCGCTCGATGAAATACAAGCGTACGGAAGGGTTGTCGAAACCCCTCTGGCTCTCTCGCTCTCTCGCGAATATCGTGCGCGCGACACAGACGAGAAGCGGGAGACACCGAAAATTACGGTTGAGGTAGAAAGGCGTAACGCCGCACTTCCGTTCGTCGCTCGGTGTATACCGTACTGTACCATGAAAGATTCTACAGTGAGACGTTAGTTGGCAGTGTAAAGGATTCCATTCACTTCCACATTTTACAGCCGCAAATTCCAGCCCGAGGGAACTATGAACAGTATAATCGTAGAAGAAAGCCTTCTCTCTCTCTCTCTCTCTCTCATTCCCTCCCGTCTCCCTCTTTCTCGCGGTATGTTACGAGTCATGTGCGAACTCACGTTCATGCACGCATACCACGATTTACGTCTTTTCTTTTCTTCAACAGTCAATATTTCGCAATTACATTTTGATTTTATTTTATCGAACGCATCCTGCCTTTCTGAGAAATACGACGAGCTCGATACATCGAGAGAATTGGGGATACGATTGTATAATTTAATTCGGTACTTGTATCGGAAAGTTTTTAATATCATTCGAAATATATCAGTGTCGTATCGCATATTCGCGAAAATATCGAAACGTTCCTTATATTTTCCAATGACAAATATAAAAAATGACAGTTCCGAATCGGCAGCATAGCTTCGCGTATTATATTATTAAATAGATAGCGCGGTCGACCATTCGGTCACGTACGAATGACAGTCGGTATGTAGCAACATCTTTTCTTTCGTGGCTGGGAGAATCCGAGGAAAAAGATAACAAGGAGCACTTCGGAAAATAAAACGTACACGCAATGAGCGTTCATACGGTTAAGATGTAGAAACATCATATTAATGTATATATATATATATATTCGTCTAAGTATGTAAAATATATATAACAACATTGTCGAATATATATATATATATATAACAACATTGTCGGATATATATACTCGCATAATAATACGTTTAAATATATTTATATATATATTTAAACGTATTATTATGCGAGTTTCAGGGATGCGTACAATAAACGCGCGAACGATCGTGCAAACGCACGTTTATTGTGAAAGCCGCGGAACGTGACGACTGAAATCAGGCGGGGATACGTATGCAGATACATATGTACGTATTTATAAATAGATATGGGAACCTATCGTATTGTGTTCCTCGCTCTCTCCCACTCTCTGCCCGTCTCTCTGTCTTTCTTTCCTGTAACTTACGTGTGTGAGAATAGCGAATGAGCTTTCTCGCAGAGACTCGACGGCAAATAATAAAGAAAACTAGAGACGAGAAGTTGAAGGAAGAGAAAAAAAAGAGAGCCATCGCGTATGTATGTAGATATGTTCCTTGCGAAAGAGCGTTAACCCGCCTCTTGCGGTTTCAACAGTGTATAACGAAATGCCTACGTGGCATTTTCCATCGATCCCGCAATTTATTTTTCATAACTTCTACCCTCTGTATCTTTTTACGAAATGTAAATTGTGGTGAAAATTTAAGTTTTACCCCCAGCCTCCTTACAAATCGCACTAAAAGAAAAAAATCATTTTGTCTCTCTGGAAATTCAACTTGATCGAAATTCCAGTCCTATTATCGAATCGTCGAGTCTGTTTATGCATTTCCGATCGAATTTATCCGCGAGACTTACGTCTTCCGTATCTCTCTCGCTTCTCTTTCTCTCGTTGTGCATGAAACTTCGCGGGCGCGCGTATTCCAATACCGTGGGTTTCGATCGCGAGTTCCTTGCACTCTGCACGAGTCGTGGAGCGTGATCCGGATCGGAACAGCGAAGGTACCGTCGTGATGAAGAGAGAAAGAGAGAGAGAGAGAGAGAGAGAGAGAGAGCGAGAGAGAGAGAGAGAGAGAGAGAGAGAGAGAGAAAGAGAGAAAGAGAGAGAGAGATAGAAAAAGCAAAGAGGAACAGGGCAGGTGGCGCGAGGAATCGTGATCGAGATCCCCACCTCGATTATACGCCAATGATTGTTGCGAGCTTATTTCGTTAAGGCCTGGCCCTCGAGGTCTGCGCTCAACGAGGCAAATACAAAAAAATAAGAAAAAAAAGACAACAGAAAATCGTCCCAGGGAGGGGAATGAAAATTTAAGAGTTTATTGTTGAAGTTAGAAAAACGCGGGAGAGACAAGGAAAGAGAAGAGAGTCGCGCGTGATCGCCGGTACGAGAGTCGATCGCTCGCGTGTTTGTGTTAAACTCACGCGTCGATTAAATTTCATGGGGAGTCTTTCTTTACAGTTCATCCAGCTTGCTCTCGACTCTGTGTGCGAGTATATGTGAGAAGAAAACGACCTCCTATCAGACTAGATACGGTGTTTACGTGTTACTATATAGTACACTTTAAACTTTAGAGCACAAAACTCTATAGATATATGTATGTGTTTAATACGCCTACACACAATGGGTTGAAAAAAGGAGCAAATAAGAAAACGTAATGGTCTCGTTTTGCTCGGGAGACGCGAGTATGCGATACGAAGCCGATAACCAGAGATATAACGGTTCGGGGAGAGACGATAATTGCGATAGAGGGTTGGTACACGCGACGTTCTTAGATTTTTTTTTTATCCTTTTTCTCTTTCTTCTTTCGTCCTTTTTTGTCTCCACATTCCATCCCTTTTTGCCCGGGGGGGTCCTCGGAAGTGCCGCGATTTTTCTCTTATTTTATCTCCTTTGTTTCTCGTTTCTTTTGTATCGGCTTCCATTCAGGCCGCGCTCAAAACCTACCGCAGGTGTGGCTTGCACATTCGCCGCGAAAGATCGTAAATTGCATTCATGCAGTTTCACGATTTTACTTATTTATTCGTAAGTGCAGATTTTTCTTCTTTCTTCAAATTAATTCACCGTTCTCGTTTTTATTAGATTTGGCTAATGAAAAAGGTGCATTGAATAGAAGAACCGCGGGCCTTATCATTACGCTTATCAGTAATTATATGCACGAGATAATGAGAAGGTAGACGGAGAAAGAGCGAGAGAGAGAAAGAGAGAGAAGCTGAAAAGGAATGAGAAAGTCTATCGATATCTCTCCGTGCAGTTTCTTGAATGCTGCCGCCGCCGTTGGCTGTTACCGCTGTTGGCATCGTGACCAATTTTTTCTGCTCGCAACCTCCTCTAATCAAATTGACCCTAACCGACAATGAAATAAATTGGAAGATCTCGCCCGCGAGAGTACGTCCACATCCCCCTCCTTTCGTCGCGTGTGTCGCATCCTCAGGGTGACGAACATCTACTGGTAGTCTCCATCTCCCACTCAAGCTGCTCTCAACGAGGCGATTACAAATATACATATCCTTATTGAAATTGTATTGTTTCTTATATTAAAATATTTTTATTCTCTATTTTTTAATAATATCAAATTACTTTAAAGTATTCTAGGCCTTTGAACCATAAAAGCCATGTCATCGTATTACTTTTTCAGAATATCGCGTACGATGGTAATTCTGTCCAAGTTAAAATCGAATTCAACACTTGTATCTTGTAAGTAAGTACATAAGTTTGTATTTCGAGTTCAACAAAACTAATTTCAAGCGTTGGCTTATTGCGGCAACGGCTGAGTCTCGAGATAATATATAGGTATAATACGTATACCCTTATACGTATATATATATATATATATGTATGTATTTATGTAGAAGGTGCGCAATGCTCGTGCAACGAAGCTTCACTGCAATTTTTCTCTAATTTGCCACCCGTAATTTCGACTTCGTCGAACTCATCCTGTATTTATGAATACAAATTGTAACGTTCTTCGGGCATTGCACGCGGCAAGTACATACATATAGATATATAAATATATATTACATGAATATATATGTATATATATATTGCTATCTGTTTCGCGAGATTGATATCGCGAGCCATTTTTCTCACCTTCAGTGCTACAATGAGTGCATCGCCCACGCTCAAAAGTACACGTAGTCGAGATTGCTACATAGAATAAATATCCACCATGTTGCTTGAATACACGTATACATATAACGATGTTTTATTACGATTAGATATAACGATTTGAAAGAAAGCTCGTAGGCTATGAGTGAGAATCACGGCAATTAATGTGACCCCCGAGTAAAAGATCCACAGAGATTTCAATCTCGACTTCGTATCTCCCGGCATCCATCTACCCCTTACTACGATATGACATTCTCCTCTCACGCGAGGAAACGACTTTTATTTTATCATTTGGTTAAGAAATACATAAAAAGTACTCTCGATTATTTATCATTTTATCGATTTATTTATAAACGCGCGGGTACGACGTACCTCGATTAATCGTACTGTTTTGACTTTACCAAGTTTTTATACGATCTATACGATATGATTAGTTCGAGACAAATGGGTCCGTTTTATCGATCGATCGATCGATCGATCGATTCGATAACTCATCCACACCGATGAAAATTTTTTTTTTCTAAAAAGTTTGTTCGCTCTCGCGTCGAGAGAACGATGATTATGTGTATCTTGGAGGAAAAAATTTTGAAAAAAATTCAACTAACGGGGAATAACAGTAATTCCACCGATCACGTGATCGATACTCGGTTTAGTTCGGATTTGCATATTTGAGTTTTGCTTCGATTCTGGTTTTTCGAATATTCGTGTTCTGGCATATAAAATAAATGAGAGAACACGTTTCGAGGAGGGACAAAGAGGCGGAAGCGAAGACGTGGCTCTAAAAGCGAATACGTCGGACGCAAAATCTTGTAACGAAAAATAATGTTAAAATGATAAAATGGCCCTCGAAACTTTTCATTTGAGCGCAACGCCTGCGCTATAAATATTCGATAATGCTTCGGCGCAATTGTCGTTACTCGAACTCGACTTTATTTATCGTCACGTTAACGCTCGCCATCTTCCTTCGACGTTTATACGGTCACGGTCACGGTATATGCAGATCAAATCCCTGCGTAACCAACGCATATGTTTTCTCACAGCAGGCTAAGAGATTAATATTTAAAAACCAAATTAACAAAATATAAAAGTCGTTTCACGAACCTATCGACCGAACATTTATTTATTTTTTGCTTTTTACCTTTTCCAATAATTACGAAGTATGATAATTTTAAAATATTTACGATGGAACAATATTTTTATTCGACTAATATTTAATAGTTTTTATTAATTTTGTTTAATTATTTATATCGAATTAAGCGGTAAACTGTATCTTCGTAATGAGAGAAATAGTTTTAGAAAAGTAATTGTCACTTTTCGATTCATTTTCGATCGACTCCCACAGAAACGCGAACGAGTTCATCGAAAAAGACGTATATTTAAATAATACAATATAATAAAATATATAATAATGAAACGAGAATAGAATTTCATTTTTAAGGATACACGTGTAGCGCGCAAAAATGATTATCTTCGCAATTTTTCGAGTAAATTTGTTCGCTCATCATGGACGAGTTAACGTATCCGAGCTAATTGGACACGCAGATAAGTAAGTCATAAATACATTTCTAAACACGTACTACCTAGCGAAAGAGGTTCGCTCGTCGAGTAATTTTCAATCTAGTCGAGATGACAAAACGTTTAATCTTCTTTGCGTATTAATATTCAAACTGCTAACGAAACATTTATGATAATTCATGGACAGTCTCGCGTTAATCGACGCGTCAAAATATATTCTCATTCGTTTAAACGCTTGTTTTTCCTTCCCTCCGAGTAATTTTCATTGTCGCACGGTCAATTTAACAGGCACGTTTTCGTTCATCGATTGAATAATGTGGCCGTCGTACATTAATTATCCGCACGCTTTTTTTCCTACCCTCTAATCTCCGTTAAGCGCGCAAACAACACGTGCCGCTCTTCGAGCTCTCGCGGCTTGTTCGGTTGCACCGTTGAGCGCTATCGAGTTTTATCTCGCTTGTATTTTTCGTTAACTATGCCTTCGCATCGCGATATCGCGGCATAACTACGCTGACGTTTTACACGTGCGGGGCTATTAAAATGTCGTCGTGGTGTGCGTCGTACGTGCCGTGACATGAAACAGGAGCGATGCGACGAGAGACCTCGTTTCAGATGCGATTCTAATAAATCTGTTTCCACAACTGTGCGTGTTTACATGTTAACGATGATACATAATATTAATACTTCTTTCGATTTACTCACTCTCTCTCCTCTTCCTCCTTCTCTCTCTCTCTCTTCATCTCTATCTCTCTCTCTCTCTCTCTCTCTCTCTCAGCTTCCTCCTCCTCTCTCTTCATCGCTCTATCTCTCTTTCCTACGTATACTCGTGCATTTATGCGCGGATCAATTATCCACCGCTGAATTATCACCAACCCTAAAAGCATCAAAATAAACCCAAGCACTCGACATCTATACAGCTAGCTGTGCAAACGTTTTCGTGGCCTAGAGCAAGAGTATCATCTAGTAACTTCGAGCAGAAAACATTCGGTATCGTTCTACCGAATGTATAGAGCGTTCTCTGTGAAATCGACAACTTTTAGTTTTAAAACTTCCCTCTTTACCGTATCGCGCTAATTCTCAGCAACGCTTGAAGGTATTTTATACGAATTTCGTGAAACATTTGCAGTCATCAATTTCCAAGATATATATATATGTTTTTATCTCTATTTTTTTTTCTTCGCTACAAAAATGTTTCATTAAAAGAACAAAAGTTATTTTCTATTAAAAATAATACGTAAAATTACAAATGCGATAAGACTGCCCATTAAACTTGTAATTAGAAGCTCAATTTTTTTTTCTCTCTGGACCCTTATTCCCGCAATTCGTTCTTCCTGAAATATGTAATGATAAAAAGTAAGTCAACCTTCGATTTCTTGATTTGGTATTCTCAAAAAAGTATTTTCAAGTCATGCTACAAATTGAAAATGCTGGGATATATCTGAAATGTTAGTTTACCAAATGACCCAACTCACTGAGAACGTCCCATACATTGGGATATATATTTATAGGTTTATAGGTACATCGTATAAGCCGGGGCAAAATGATTACGCAATGCCCCGGTAGATAGTTTCGTTCAAGGCCGTCGCTGATTATATCCGCGTGTATATGAGAGATAGAGCGACAGAGAAAGAAAGAGAGAGAAAGAGAGAGAAAGAGAGAGAGAGAGAGAGAGAGAGAGAGAGAGAGAGAGAGAGAGAGAGAGAGAGAGAGAGAGAGAGAGAGAGAGAGCCCTCTGCGATCGTCCTACAATGTCTCACGACCTTTGCTCGAATGCCAAATCGATTTGTATTTTATACGAGCACTGGTAAAATCGCTGGCCATAAGACGCATGGAGTCCGCATGAATAGTTCATTTCCGTAAGACACGCAAAACCATCGAAGAAAACACATATATCGATTTTTTCCCCCGCTATCTCTATAGAATTAAAAAAATGTGTGAATTATTATCGATATCGTGGACGTTTCATCGCGCGAGAGCCATTCTCCTGTTTCAGGATTAACCGGTCTTGAGACTTTCATCCGCTTCACCCGCCGTGAGGTTGATAATTCTTTATGAAACTACGCTCGATGGCAACCAAAAAAATGTTATTCGTCGGAAATCGAAACGACTTTTGTTCCGATAAATCGTCATTTGTCTGGAACACCCGAGGATATTATCCTTATTCTCCTCGGATATTGCTTAGAAAGGGCACACTTGAGACAGGACATTCATTGAAATCGATATCTCTTTTACAATTTATCTTGGCTTTGTTCCGTGTATAAATAACAAAGATCTATATATTAATCGTATATTTATTTCTGTAGATAGTATTATCGTCTCCTGTTTATCGTCTCTGGCATCCAATTAAATGACGAAGTATTCGGGTTTCTACGCGATGTCGAGATCCGGTTGCTCCGTATCGCCTCCTCTCCCTCTCTCTCTCTCTCTCTCTCTCTCTCTCTCTCTCTCTCTTTCTCCCTTTCTCTCCCCTTCTCTTCGTCCCCCTTTCTGTCTCCGAATATTACTGATCATAACAGCTTTTTTATACTTCTCTACCAATACCGGTCATTTTAATACTGATGAGACGTCACATCGCAAAACTCGATTTTTTTGACATATGTATGGGGCGTTCCGTGTCACTTGAGTCATTAAAAACAAATAATGTATATATCTTGATTTTCTGTATATTCAGTGAGAAGACATAAATATTTGTTCGAATTTATAAAATTATAAATTTCTCATTCTTTGTACGATTTGTTGAACTGAAGCAGAAAAAAAACTAAATTCTTTTAAGAATTTCTCACGTCATTCAACGTGTCTCCTGACACGTGATTTTGTTAGGAACTACTTTGGCTCACATAAACATACGAATGAAATAAAAATAAAAATAAAGCGCTAATTTGCATTTGCCATTTCTGATAGCTCGATCAACATATCGCTGTCGTGGTCCAGAACTCTCGTAACGCGTATTATTAGACCTATCCTATATTAGCTATTAATAAAAAAATCTCCGGCTTTCTTCCCCTCGCCAAACATTTCGAACCATTAAAGACGTTCCTTCGTTTTAATTATACATTTATTAAGCGAAGAATTCTGCGAACTCGTCTGACTTTAAGCATTTTTTTCGACCGCTCTTTCTCTCGTTCGCATGGCTGGAAGGCACGACGTGTATATTTTACAATGGTGCCTGTAGATACTTCTCCCGTCAAGAAATGCGACTCTCCCCGCCTCAGGCCTTCCTGTGCCTACGGTTACTTCTGAGATAAAAAATAACGGTATGCATTTATGTATCTCTTTCTCTCTCTCTCTCTCTCTATATATATATATATATACGGAAGATATAAATAGGGAGGCTGTAGAAAAGAGGTGAGAGATAACAAGAGCGAGATGATGGTCGTAGATTCATCAGTCTCGGCTCCTTCGTCTTAACCTTGGGAGAGAATGAGATGCACAAGAGATCGATCCTCGAAAAAAACGATCCGAGTGTTGCAACAGACTCTGACCTACGCTGTTTCGGATCTTCGGACCTACATGACCAAACATACGACTGCATGATTATATATATATATATATATATATATATATATATATATATATATATATATATGTGTGTGTGTGTGACAAGAAAAAATATATAACGCCATGGCCCCGATTCGCAGCTTCGCATCTCTTATCAGCAGTCGATCAGGATACGAGAATCAAGGACGCCCTTGTCGGTTTACGACTAGCAAAATCTTGAAATCTTACACGAAATTCCAGCTACGAAAGTCATAAAACTTAATTCGAGGGTAAAAACGGCCTATAATTATTTTATTTTCCGCTCGATAACATATTTTTATTGGCGAATTCGTCGCGGGTGGGAGAGACACTCGTAAAATTGTTTTGATTCGGCCAATATGGACTCCGTACGGTAAGTAATCTCGATGCTTTATCGCTTATCACACTCGATCGTTGTAACTTTATCGATCTTCTTTTTCCGTTCGTGATATATATCGTTAATGTTCGTTAGGACAAACAAGAATTACGGGATGTCTGGGTAATAGCGATGCGATCTGAAGATCTTGCGGCAGTGATATATATATATATATATATATATATATATTTCCGTATCATGGCTATTGTTCGTGTTAAATCGGACGAGAGGAGCGTGTTTAATTATAAACGGTGAGTGTGCCGTCAGACGGAGACAGTGAGATAGAGGGAGAGACACGAGGTAGGTGGGTGAATCGTCTTTGATCGAGGACCCTAGCATATTCCTGGCAATTAGAGATTTCCTATTGATCGTGATACGTCTCCTTGACTAACTTGCACCGATAAGCGAGAACACTCGTGCATATCTGTAAGAGATAGAAACCGAATGAAGTTCGAAGAACCGAACGATCTATACGAAATTTGCTCTCCATATAGCTCGTCTTAATTCGAAAAAAAAGAAAACGCTGTAATCTCTTTCCATCTTAGCTGATAAGACGCAGACTCATATTAATCGTTCACGTGCAGCCTACACTTACGAATCTCGTGGACAACTGTGAAGCGTGGGTCTCACCTCTCCCTCTCTCTCTCTCTCTGTCTGTCTCGCTTTTATCGCGAGTTTGCCACCTACGGCATTATCGCCCGATATGGCGAACCTCCGGGCGAATAAAACAACCGCGAAATATCCGATAAGCCGACGAACCGAGAAAAGTACGTTAACACTATTACTCCTATGTTTCTATGTAAATAATACTTTATTAACATCGCGGAAGCTAGAAACGAGGATACAAAATATAAATTTAGCGGGAATCAAGCACGATGAACAATGACAACTGGGGGCAGAGATAACGAAAATAACATGGTCTAACGGCAGTAAAAAGCTTTGGAAAGATTTACGAAGATCCGAGAGATGAAAAGTCCCGCTTCAAAGGGAGAAAATATATACCGGGCTGTTGGATTTTAATGGTAAACAAAAATTGGATGTCCCGTAAGAAAAGTATTTGTACCGATAATCGCCACAAAAAAATCTCGGTTGAGGGATTTTTCGATAATATGGAATTGATTACCCGATGATTATATATACGTATATAATTATATATAATATAAATCTAGATATACAAAATCTTGCGTTTCGTTAAAAACCGAAAGATTCGTCTTTTTCCGATGGCCCTGAGGCCCGACGACGCCTTTGAATTTACGATCGTAACGGCCTTTCGATTTCCGTAAATATTATATCAGAATGCACGATCCACCATTAACTCTCGTAGAAAGTCGCGCGTTAAACTCTTCCGAGAGATTCTCGAATGACGTAGGAGTCGAGAATATTGTCAGCGGAAGTATTTAAAAAAAAAAAAATTTCATCTTTGAGACAGGTCCACGTGCGAGTCGATCGTCGGTCAAGAAACTTGCCCATGATCGCGGTAATATTGTCTACGGTACGATGAACCCGGTTGTAATATTTCGAAAGAGCTATATTCTCTTTCCCTCGATTTCTCGGCCTTCTGATTAATCTTCGCGGGGACGAGATTTCTGCCCGAAAAGAGAAACGAGCGTATAATCGTCAAACGGCCCGTATAATATATTGTACGAAATGCAGGTGAATTTATGTACATAAGCCCTTACGTATATAACGTATTACGCGCGAAGATCTCAACGGTGTTTCGAGGGATCTCGTTCACTCGTTCGCGATCCCACGGTTTCGAGAGATGCGAACTTTCTCTCGATACAATTTACTTTTTTCACAGATTTTCCATCTCGTCTTATTATTTCTGTAAACTCGATAAAGCAACAACGACGAGAGAAAATTAAATTGAACTTTTCTTCCATTCTGCGACTGTATTGACGTAGGTGTGTATCGATTTTTACAATATTAATAAAAATACACAATCATAATAATAAATAAAAATGCGTGTGAAAATTCAATAACTATGTACATTATTTATTACTATTATTATTATTTCGATAAGAATTTAATACGGGCTCTATCGATTACGAGTTTCCCGCATTTCCTCGTACACATTGGGTACTTGTGAAATAGCAATTTTCTGAGTAATATCGTCGAGGAGCGATTCTTCATACACGCCTCGAGACTTCGCGTACAACGTCATACATTTATATATATATATATTATATATATATGTATATACATATGTACCTATATACATATGTATATATATGCACAAGATGTGTATGTAGGTATGCGTAAAAATGTAATTGCT
The DNA here is from genome assembly GCA_951802705.1 of Netelia virgata. NCBI lineage: Eukaryota > Metazoa > Arthropoda > Insecta > Hymenoptera > Ichneumonidae > Netelia > Netelia virgata. The sequence goes on from OX637868.1 coordinate 7,617,363, forward strand.
CAAGAATGACTAACGCTCGGAGTGCTTGATCGATGCAGGGCATTAAGACTAGTTCTCCGCGAGAGGCCGCAGACGCCGAGAATAACTGAATTTATTCCGGCTTAACTCGCGGGATACGCGAGTAAGACTTATCGAACAATTTTTTGTCCATTTTTCTTTTTTAATTTTTAATTACGGATGAGTCACGAAATGATACAATCTTCGATACCAAGATATAACGATAAACCAATTCGAATAACGTTTCACATTGAAAAATCTCGTACAATTTTTCTTCGATTTACCAAAATGTCCCAAAATTGCGTAGCAAATTTCGAATCAACGGAAGTAAGTAAATGTCATCGAAGGTAGGTTTAATAATTCGATTTTTCAAACACGAACGAATTCTAGTGGAACTCCCGCCGGTTCTCTCGAACGAGAAGGAGAAAGAAGAGGGAGGAACGAGATTCGAGCTATTCAACACGAGTATAACAGAGAGCGAACTCGAGGGATCCGTGCACCTCGCAGGTTGTTGAGCATGGGCTCTCTCCCTCTCCCTCACACTCTCGTTCTCTCTCTCTCTCTCTCTCTCTCGCTCTCTCGCCCCTTGTAGTATATACTTATACTACCTATATAGTAAAAGTAGTATATGTACACGCGCATTCCTCAGTGAGAACGGGCGTAGTTGAGATCGTGCCGAGTAGTTATATATATATATATATATATACATATATATACCTATATCTATATAATATACACTATAGTAAGTTATAGTAGTAGATTTTAGTATAGGAATTGTGGTGCACCTTCCACCTGTTGGAAAGCGCGTCCGTAATGCACAACGCTGCATTTTCCATCTCCCTCTTTCGCCTATACAAGCACACGTAAACGAATGGATGATTCCAGCGGAAGGGACTTTTGCTCGGGTCGTACATACGAGAAGGCAGAAGGCTGCCAGGGGAGGGACTTGAAAGGAATCGCCGAGAGTCAGGATCGGCTCTGGCACGTCGATCGTGCTTGGGGACCGGTCCTGGAGGAAGTCGTCACTGTTCGGGCATCAGGCGCATTCATCCACCTATGTATGATCTCTACATATCTCTCTCTATATAATAATAATAATAAGAAGAAGAAGAAGAAGAAGAATATAATAATAATAATAATAATAATAATAATAATAATTTGTACATAGAAGAGCGCGAATCCTTAATAACTTCCTCGGAGATTATATTTCGAGTGTCAGAGCGTCGAAAGTGTACAAATCGTGTACACAATATCGAATCAATATGGCAGAGTGGCTCGATCGCGAAATAACGTTGGCGACACGAGAAAGAAAACGTCGTCGAGCCTTCTTTGTCTTTGTTTCGTCGATATCGCGAATGAATTTATTAGTTTTGTTTTTTTGTTTCTTTTATTTTGTCGTCATTTTTTTATTTCTTTTCATTATAACATAGAAGCGTGACCGAAAAGAGCGAAATAAGAGCGGGGGCGTTGCGGGGGCACCGCTTCTTCGTTATTATTCGAGCTTCTTTATGTTTATCTCAAGCGGCTTTACTCACCGTCGAGAAGACGAAATAAGAAGTCCATCCGTGAGCCGATGAAGGAGAATCGCGACGAATCCCCGCGCGGAGAATGCAGAGACGCAATAACACAGAGTTGAATTATCGCGTACCGTTCAAAATCGCCATCGCGAAACGCTCGATCGTCGAACGTATTTTTATCATCCTTTATCACTCGTAGCGAATGTCGCACGCGCGATTCGTCGTTCCGTTTGGATACTTTTGTACAAATATTTATCACAAGTCGACTCGAAGAAAAAATACAAACAAAAGAAAACAAGAAAACAAAACAAAAAAACGAAAATCGTCGTCGCCGGTTTTTCGGGCGATCGTCGCTCTTCAAGTTTTCAAAACTGGTGTTATATCGCTAAAATTGTCTTCGACGGAATTTTCGATCCGAGACTCGACCGCTCGAGAACACTGGCAGGTTGGTCGCTTCGCGAGACACTTTTTTGTTGTTTTTTTTGTTTGTTTGCGGAGCACACCGGACAATGACGTCACGAATCCTTGAAGACACGGTATAAATTTTAGCGAGTGTAACGTGTTTTTTATTTTTATGTTTCTTTTTGTTATTTCCTTTATCTCGGCGCGTTGTTCAACGATAAACATCAAAAATTGTCGCGAAACATCGTCGAGGCGCGGGAGATTTTTCAGCGTGGAATTTAAAGAGAATCCGTAGTACGAATATCCTCGTACTGTGTTGCTGGTACTCGGCGATGAGCAACAACAGCAGCAGCAAAAGTAGAAACGGCAAAAGCAGCCACGAACGACGGCCTAGCCAGCGGCGTTCGCCACAGCAACATAACTGGACACCGGTTGGTAGGGGAACGACTGAACCGCGAAGAACGAATGCCGTGAAGGGAACTTGGAGAGGGCCTTACGGCTCGACTCATACATACCTATTAATGTATTATATATATATATATATAGAGAGAAAGAGAGAGAGAGAGTTTTATACGTATACGTTGAAGAAACCAACACGAACGAGAAATCGAGACAAGTCCACGGCGAGAGGCAAGAGAGAACAAGGTACGTAGGTAGCGGCGCAACCCGGGCGTAGGTGGGCCCCACAGGTACCCTCGTTGAATACCTGCCGGTCAATACGGCCCTGAAAACCGCTCACCTGACGCCTCACGATTTCATTCTCGTTTCTTCTTTTCTACTCCCTTCCACATTAATTATTCCATCGTCGAAACTTCTTAGCGGGGTCGATTTAAAAAATTCAATCGTTCTTTCGTCACGTACCGTCGAAATTTGTTGGTTTGTTTTTTTTTTTTCTTTTTTATTGAGCAACGAGAAAGAACGGTGGGAGAGATCGATAAGGTTATTTATAATGATAAATAAGCAAATTTTTGGAACAAGTTGAATGTCAATGTGGAAACGATATGTTATATACGAAATCGAAAACGCATCGAAATTTCTCCATCGGCAAAAATTAACTTCGACACGAGATTTCATTTGGGACTCGAAGAGAGATAAAAACGCGAGAGACTTTCTTGTTTTTTGTTTTAATTATCTAAATAATAATTCACGTCGGAATGAATCATCGGCGTTCGATTAACGGATTCACGTGTCGGGATCGAGGCAATTTTTCGTTTTTTGTTTTCCCCTTTTTGCAATAATCTTTTCAACACCTCACGTGTTCATCAGTTTGCAAATTGAGAGAGATATGCGTAATTAAAGAGCCTAACGATCCCGTACGCGACGTTAAACGAAAAAAAAGAGAATAATCCACATCGTATAATCGTAAAACGTATAAAGTACACGTTTTACAATGGATTTGCGCGTACGAGAAAAAAAAATTGCAGGAAAATCGGTGACTAACAATATGCCTATACCTGCATTGTACAAGCGACAAACAGGTGCGCGTCTCAAACGTGAGTGAAACATATAGACGGTGATAATACACGTGCATACTTAAAATACTCGATAGCGCACAATCGAGTTGAAACAACGACAAAAAAAACGAATAAAAAAAAACAAGAACGTTCTCGGCGCACGTTTATCGTAGCAGTTTCTTCTCGACGCGAATCGATAATGCGGCTATTATATCGTCGATCGGATGTAAAGTTTGACAATGCCGGCCGGAAAGTCCGGTGGAAAGATCGTGACAAAAAAAATATTAACGCACGTTTTACAACGCCGTCGGTGCGGCATTCGTAATCGCGGATGGTGTGCAAACGTGCAAACGTGATGGGCGATAAGATCTTCGATTAAAAAAAAACGGATCGGCAGGAGGGAAGAACGAGAAAAAAAAACGAAGATACTTATTGTTAGATCGGGAGATGATTCTCGGACGGAAATGCTCATCGTTACGTAACAAAACGTATAATGGTCGGTCGAAGCACGGAGCGAGACTGCGAGAAGTGTTTAGTACTTATTAACCGACGTGCTTTTTATGTACAAATTTAACAACAAAAAATTCCATCCGTAAAATGAAATTTACAAAAAAATAAATAAAATACAAGATACAAAATGTTTATAAATGTAGATTGTATTTAATTAGAAACAATAACTGGGAATTGAATAAAAGTTTGTAATCATCGGGAGTCTCGCCAGCTCGTTTATTTGTCTTATTATAACGATGCAAAACGCAGCTGGGACGTTTCGCTACTTCATTCGTTAAAGTTGCGACGATAACGATGCATGAATCTTTGGGCTTTTCGGAGTGACGATATGTCACGAACGGTAGTCGAGATAGTGTCGTTTATTTGTGAACCGTTCGAGCCCCGCATTATGTACAAAACTTTCGTACCAGCTTTATTTACTATAACACCGTGACAGTTTCTTCAAGGGAATAAATTTCTCCTGTCACAAACAGAGGATAAGCTATTTAGAAGCGCTATGCCACGTGTCGCAACGTGTGCGCGATGAGGCTCGAACCGGTCGCTGGAATATGTTTCGTAATTTTGGAGTATTTTAAGTGTTCGAGACTAAGGAAAAAGGGAAAGAGTGAAAGAGAGAGGGGAGAGAAAGAAAGACCGACATGGCGATAAACACAAAAAAATACTTTCTTCCAAAAGTGTTAATAAATTACTTTAATTTTCCTTAAATTACAAACATCTTAAGAAAAATCGACACGTAAGAAATTGAGATTTTAAACATCATCGCAAAATTTTCAACGATCCATCTTCTACCTAGGATGTAAAACATTGTCTCGAATCGAAAAAACAAATAATTCAAACGCTCATAAAGTATAACGATTGTTGAAAAAGAATTTAGAATGTCTCGAGAAAACTGTTTTTAGTGCGAACCTTCGTCGACCGTATCGTTGCGATTCCGATGAATCGAATGCAACACAAATATGCAATCTTCACCAATGAGTACGTTTTTTAGTTGTTGTAGCCACAGCTCGACTGTGAAACGAGTTGGGGCTTATAATGTACGGGAGTGAGATTGTCCATTATTGTTCATCACACATCATTAAATTTCTCGGTTCGCCGATGCTGATGGCACGTAGCTATACCGTACGTGGCTATACGTAAGAAAATTATATTCTATCACATTATTGTCCAATCCTCTTCGTGCGAGAGCGTACATTTGCAAAACGATGTATGAACACGCAACTGTCTCTCGATATCTCTCTCTCTCTCTCTCTCTCTCTCTCTCTCTCTCTCTATCTCTCTCTCTTTATCTCCTCTCACTCTGTCTCTCTCTCTCGTTCATCGAGAGAGGACCAATTTCCCATTAGAGCCATCGAGCTAGAGAAGCTAGAACCCGAGCTCGACCCTGCATTGTACCGATCGCTTCGCTGGTGCATAATTATGGTTCATTTTCCTCTGACCGTGACGCAAGCCGATACGAACTGTTCGACTATATACTGCATGCCTAAGCTATATAGAAATAGTGTGTGTTTGTGTGTGTGCCAGATGATGGAATCCATCCGTGATAAAAAGCCAGGAGAAAAAGCTACAAGAAAAAGCCTCACAGAAATCACTCTCTGCATTGGCGCAGAGATCTTTCTCTCTCTCTCTCTCTCTCTCTCTCTCTCTCGCTCTCTCGAGAAAAGCACATTTCTATACGCTATGCATTCGCATCTAATGCGTAGATGCGCGTATATCCGGTAAACGAGACATAATACGATGAAAACAAACATTAAACGCATCATATCCGCACTCTCTGCCCACTAACTGCGGCCGAAACAATTTCATTTTTTCATAATTGACCATTACATTTTTATCTAATTTTTCATACCATCGCGAATCAATTTTTTCATGCGTTTTGCTTCCTTATAAAGAGAGAGATAGAGCTCTGTTCCGACGGTTTCAGGCATGATAAAATAAGGAGGAAGCATCGTTGCAAATTTCGAATTTGCGCTGGTTTGAAAATTTTCTAAATCTGTCTGGCTGATGAATTTGAAATATCTACTTAAAAGTAGATAGTAAATGAAGAATAAGAGGGAAAGATTTTTTTAAATAGCCTGGAATTGAAACTTTGACGGAGCGATATTCGTCAAAAGAATTCACAATGTAAATATGCGCGACGTTTATTTTGAGAGACAGACAACATTTCGTTTCGTTCGATTCGTACAAAAGATCACAAAGACGATGACGCCATCCTTGGGACTGGCCCCAAGGACTATCGTACGACATCTAGAGATTGCTCGTCCATCGGTCATCGAAAAAATGCAGTCGACCACTTCGACGATTCGTCTACTACGCAGTGCTATCTACCGTTTTGGCTTTATTATCGTTTTTTTTTTATTCCGACGTATTATACCATCTGCCAACTTTTTCTATCAATTTGCATGTCTAATAGGATCGGAATTCTGCAGAGACATCTATAAGCATCTCGGTCACGAAAGGGCCTTTTGTTGTATGTATCGTAACAAACACCGCATCTCTCGCTACGTAATAATCATGTTGGTCGATCATAATATTCCGTACAAATAACTCTAATGATACCCGCAGGTAATATATTAATAGCGTACCGTCTATACAGGGACTGAAAAATTGCAGTCCACGACACGACAGTACCGTGGTGTCGAGAATCTTCGAGGGACGTGCAAATATACAGCGATCAGCGAAGAAATAAATATAGATATACAAATGTATTCATTCACTTCTCGTTATCCCTATCAGTTTTCTGCATACGCCTTGCTACAGAATAAGCAAGCATGCAATCCGAAGTCTCGTCCCCGTCGAGTGCCAGACGTTTAAGGTGCTTTCAAGGTGTTCTTCTATAATGTGACGTAGGAGGATTCTCCACGAGAGGAGAAGCATCATCATTTTCATCGTTATAGCGTAAATCTTTGTCACGAAGTATCTATAAATATATATATATATATACATACGTGTCCATGTGGACTAGGCTTATGCACACTGGACAGGACTAACGTCATAACCTAGTTCAGAATGCATCCTTCGTCTTTTCTCTGATATTATATAATTTCTTTTGTGCAATTGGGGTCAATCGTGTTACGTATGAAACTCGTGTAATGTATGCTACGTGTACCTTGGATTTGATAGCATTTACGCTTAGAACGTTTGCAGATGTAGTGAGGAACGCGATATGGAAAAAAGCTTCGTATAATATTTGTGAAAAATGCAAGGCTATGGTATAGCTAGAATTGATATTTATCGGCATATGGTACAAAACAAAATGGGTTTTCCGACTGTCAATAAAACAGAGGCCGTTTAAATCTATAATCGGTAAATCAGGAATTGCTCTTCTATATTGCTCACTTTCTTCAGTGCGAGATGGTAAGCCCGCGTTACCGCTTTGTCCAGGTCGATTGGAAACGCACGTGGTTACACATGCGATTCCAACTCCCATGTGTTTGTCAATTCACCCGACGCGTACGGTAATGTTCGTAAATTAAACAGTGTTATTTTCACGCAAACATGGCTAAAGTAATGAATTTGATTAACGCGATCGACTCGAACGGAAAAGATTATGATGTTTTCTTGCAAGATCTACTCTCCGCGAACGACGATTTACCCTCCGACGTTGACGACGTAAGTAACATACAATGTCATAACCTCGTACTGCTCAAGAAAACTTGATAGGTCGAGGGTTTAAATTTTTCCATGGGACTGAATTGTCGCCTATGTCGTAGGTAAATAATTTGCAAAATGCTATAATATCGCACATCAATTCACGACTGAATCAATCGAGCACGCGTTCCGATGGGCTCAATATCCTGCTGCGCATGTTACCGAGATGCTCGAAGGATATGCTCTCGAAATACGCCATTCTTTGGCTCACGAAAGCCAGCCAATTGCTCGACAATTCTCAGGGCAGTGTCAAGGACATTACCCTGGCTAGTAAGGTTCTGAGCAGTTTGATCGTCGTGTGCAAAGATATTCCAGAATTGCAGAAACATGTTTCTATGCAGTCCGTCAAGCAACTCGTAATTGCCATTTCCAATCTAGAGGGTGAAAAAAAATGTGGCGCTACTTTCTATTTGATTGCAACAATACTTTATCACTACAAAGAACCAAGCGAACGCCTACAGGTACCAAATAAATTTATCTTGTTATGTTCAAAATTGGAAAAAACCATGAAACTTATGAGACGCTTGCTTTCTAGACGTCGATCAGAAAGATGATACTGCCTCTTGTTGATGCTAATGAAAAGAACTTGGTTCGAGCAGGAGCAAACTGTTACACCTTGCTTGCTCGTGTTACCGAACGTTCGTTCAAACCATCTGCTACAAAACCCACGTACACTGGATGGGTGTACAGTCAAGCTTTGCTTTGCAACAGTCTCCATGTTATAATGGATGATCTGTTTGCCGGTTTGATCGAGCTGGACACTGTTGATATCTGGGAAAAGCTTGAACTTCCTAATATTTCAGAAGACAATGTCATTGAGTATTATTGCGGTCTTGAGAGAAGATTCGAAAACCTTTGTATTTATCTGTCTACTATGCTCAGGTACTGACATAAGAAACGCAAAACTATTGTATTGTCTTCACATTATGAAGGGTCGATTTGAAAACCAAGTTGCGACTTTTAGGTATTGAGCCTGTGAGTATTAAAATGATTATGATTTTTCATAAAATCGCTGCCTTTTTGAAAAGTATAAAATTCAAGCTCTGTATGTTAATCGTAAGCAAAAAAATGCCAAGATGATGTTCGAGTGGATAAGAGAAACGACGTGAACACATAGATTGATGTTTCTCAAAATATTCTCCTATCTGAAGGTTTTTAAGTCGAATAGATTAGAATTTAAAGATTGCAGCTGGGTTTTTGAATCGATTGTTTGATAAACATACAATTTATTGGATATATTTATTAAAATTTTAGAGGATGTTCAGGCAAACATTCAGTCTCTCCAAACAATATTCTGCAAGTCTTGTGCAGAAGCCTAGCAGTAACGCCAGCAAGCTTGAGAATTGAGGATTCATTTAAGAAGCAAATACTGTATTTCATTTTACCGAAGTTGCACATCAGCATGTTCTCTGTCCTGAATGCATTCATCGAAGGGTAATCTTTTTAATTTCACCATTAATCTAAATATTAGATAACGAAGAATTTACAAATTCCATACTAAATTGCAGAATTCAAAAAGAACTCGTGCCATTCGCTATCACGATACTACAGCTGTACCAACAAACTCTGAAATGGACGGACAAGCTCGGTGAGAATCAAACTACCATTAGCGGTGGTAAACCATTCAAAAACGTTAGGATCGCTGTTTACAAAAGTATCGCAACGTGGCTATCGTACCTCGGCACACTCTCAGGAGTCGAATTAGTTGCCGAAGACTTTCTGCCGCATCTCTTGAAAGACATTACACCTGAAAAAGATCGTGTTTTGCTGACGGTACGTTTTAGTCGTTCTAAACTAATGAAAAGGATATAAAAGAAAGACATACGGATCTCTTTTTAGGTTCAGAAAACACAGCATCTATCGAAGAGAGCATTGAAACGATACAGGGACAATCAGTACGAGAACAGTTCGAGCTTAGGTAGTACGAACGTTATTGCAAAAAATTCTTGCATAAACGCCGAATTATGTGTAAATGCACTGGTGACTTTAGAAAAAATATTCTTCAATGCCAACTGTGCTCTGAAACAAATCTTCTACCATGTGAGTAATTTATTTAAGAGAATCTGTACATTTTTCGATACATGAATCATCAAATATTTAATCACACAATTTGTTTCAGCGCATACAAACCATTATCGTGCCATTACTTTATGACTATTATCTCGGTAAGCAAGAAGACAATTTCTACCGTGCTAGCAACTTGTGCCGCCTTCATCTTCTAAAAGCCCTGAAGGCCATTCAGTTGAATCCTCATCCGTCGACACCTCCACCGACCCAATATTCGATCGAGATACTTGGCATGGCGCTGAAAGACGTCGATCTCAACATTATTCAAGAAGCTAAGCTCGCGATTGCGGAACTCGAGAAACTTGCTCATCCGAGCGCTCCGACTTTGCTCTTACCCGTGCGAAATGTCGATGAACCTGGTGAAAAGGAACTGAATATTCATTGGAGTCGTCCGAACGAGGAGGAACGTACAAGTCACGAGAACAGTGTTGAACAGGTCGAGAGTAACGTTTGGGATAAATTCAAAGAGTTGCGAAATGAAAGTATTACAACAGATCAGGGTCAACGGGTTAAGACAGGATCAGAAGTCACACGAGAGGTGGCGGGTACGGTAGTGACGAATGGAACAGCGGAAAACATGGATGGTCCGACACTGAACAAACAGCAAAAGCTCAGTTGTAACGAGCCGGGTGAACGTATGGATACGAGCGAAGACGAATTAGTAACTTCCCCAGAAAAAGATGAAATTCCATTAAAACCACAAGTCAACTCAACCGTGTACGACTCACCAGGACAAAACAAAATTGAACATACGAACGATGGGTCACGAATTGAAGAGGAAGTTTCCCTGGATGAAAGCAATAATGCTTCGCATTTGATACCAACGGAGGGTCAAGACAATTTTCATGATAGCACGGAAGCTTCACAGAACTCTGCGAACGATAATGAGCAAACGACAAATAACGATGTTTCGGCTAATGGTGAAATTGGAAAAAACCTCAAAGTCGACGAGACTGCTGAAGAAATGGAACAATGTCTTGAGAACAATTCTGATGACGAAGCCATTTTTAACTTGTTTTGTGATGAATTAAAAGATCAGTAACTTAAGAGATTAATCTTTATTTTCACTCTAGCAATTTCAGAATGGTTTGATAAATAAAAACGAAAAAATTTCATACTCACGCGTCCCAAGACCTATTTTTATTCGAACTAAAATATGAATGATTCATAAATAAGATTATATAACCAGTTTTATTCTTGGAACCTTAATTTACAGTATAGTAATAATAAATATTTATGTACAACGTACGGATTTTATTATTACAGCAGCAATTTTTTCTCTTGCCATAATCTTACAAATTCAACTAGATCGGTGGAGAAGCATGGTCTCTGTTCTACAGCCTGCTGCTCGAACGTTATTTCAATTTGTTTGTTTCGTTACTCTCGCATTCTCATCAACAATGGTTGGATTATGACTTTTTATCTTCGTCGCACTTACGAGGCTTCGGTTTGCATGGATTGAGAGAAGCGTTAATATCTTTTTCACAATTCGAATATGCCATACCTAAACCGAATCCAGCTCCGGTTATTACAGGCCACTTCCCTGAAAGATACGTATACAAAAAAAACACGTTTACGAGATATAGGTTATGTTTCTCATGTTCATCAATCAGGATAATATTACTTGTCAACCGTCGATTTTCATGAGTCGAGAGCATTAATAATTCGTTGTGTTTTATTGACTCTGAAATAATTTAGTACTCACGTCTAAAGAAGAGCAGAGAAAAAACAGAACCGAGAAGAATACCGCCTCCTGAAATATGTCAAAACATCAATTAAGGTTCATGGAAAAATGAAACATTATGACGTTGATGGGTTCGGGAAAATTTAATTTTGTATAATTACCCAATTTCAAGACCCCGTCCGTAAAACATCGATCCCATTTTCGCCCAATTTCGTCCTCTGCCCAGATGCCTACCATTTTCCCCAACGGATCGACGATGAAACGCGTTACGTCATGCGTGGGGTTGAACCTGCTCAAAATAATCGATCGATTTGACTAACGATATAATTTTTTGCACGTTCATATCCCGATTCAAACACATTCATGAAAACTCACTAGCCGAAAAAACACTAACCCGAATTTTTCGTTCCTAAAAATGTGTACTTGAGTGGTAAATTTTCCAAATATTAATGGTATCGCGAATGGAAATACGATTATCGAGGTACCGAAAACACGGTCTCCCGACACGCGATTGGGATCTTATCGCATGAAGCCACTATCCCGGCTGGTAAAAGTGGGAAAACGCGATCATCCCGATGAGATGTCACCACAAGGATGATATCGCAAACGTTTACTTGTCCAACTCATAATAAGTTCGAAATACTGACAACGTATGAAATTAACATCCGTAGGAAAAAGACTGTTGCTGGTGATCGGTTATGTAGATTCTAAAAGTGAAGTTGACGAAAGTTTTCAGCAGTTTGCCGGTGCATATGCTCGTAAGAATTCAGACATCAATAGAAGTCCATTCTATATCCCATATCCAATTGCTACAGATTAATAAAAATTTCTTAAAAAATTGATCTTTTGAGAAGAATTTGAATCCATTTCGTGAATTTAAGCAATTAGTTGAGGTCACGGAAAAATAAATTTTTCAACAAAACAAAATTGGTTTGTCGAAGAAGGCATGAGCAAAAAAATAGAATCTTTCAGTGACTCTAACTCTAGGTTAGAGTAAAAGTCACGAAAAACTAATTTTTTGGTATTATTTCGACTCCGTGACATTAACCAAATCGCCCCCGTGACTTGCATTACCTCAAACTGCCAACAGTTTTTGCGCGTTTTCGAAAATGCGAGGTAAAGCGGGTCAGACATCTCTTGCAACCCATTTCAACCTCTGTCACTATTATGTTCTCTCCTGATAAAAGGTGCGAATTGAGCTACCCAAATCCATAAAATTGACGCTTGTATACGGATAGCACGATAAGCGAAGAGTTGGAATACTCTTGAAAAATTGTACATTCCAGTCGTAGCAAAGATTTTCGCGAATGGCATGATTCGAAAGAATTCCGTTCGCGGTTGCGACGTGCGCGCCATCTCTCAATACCGTCATTTATTCTACGAAGTTCCTCCTCCCGAGAGCACTACCGCCTATCGCCACTACCTGGCACGACTATAATGCTTTAGTCAGTGTTGCTCCGTTCATGTTGGAGGCGGTATTGCTATTTTTTTTACAATCAGTGCTCGTTGAAAAACATTATTCCTCGATTTTAATATACTCGAACTGTACCGGCTAGAGTCTATTACTGTTATCTACGATAATACAAGGCCAACGATTGCAGCTGCTCGAGATATCTAAGCGTACATTTGCACAAGGTACATTTACATAGTTGCAGGTATCGTAGGTACGAAGCATAGCCGGTGAATGATTCGCAAGTTTTGATACTATTTGGTACGTCAATCACAAAGAACAAAGAAAGCAAGTGATATTTTTTCACAGGAATATTTGTCGTTGAGTTCGAACTTTTTGCGAACTGAACATGTTGCCGGCGATATTATTTCTATGTGCCTTTTCCCTCGTTGGACTCGGTGCGACGCACGATGATAACGTGCACACACTTAAATATACAGAGGAAACATTTCCGATTGAAGTCGCAAAGCAAAATCATTTTATAATGTTTTATGCACCGTGGTAAGTACTTTTTATAGTTCAATTTTGTACGAATCATAGTGATTTATTTCTCACGATCGTCGGTAGACATATTATCTTTTATCTGTGCATGTTTTCTGTCAGCATACACCCATATATGCATGAAATACGATATGATAAGGATTCTATGACATTGTCGAATATTTCCAATGGTCCATCTTTCCAGATCGCACTTAATATAGCATTCGTCCTATCGAGAAGAGTATGTTTAATATTCCTTTCTTTGATATTAGGAAAATTCATAATAAATTATTTCAAATCTTTTGTTCGCCTCTTCTGCTACCTTTCTTTTACTACCTACAAATTTTCGAGAAACATCGATAATATTTCACCTCTTCTTAAGAAACGTTCCATGTTGAGTAAATGATGTGATTTAGGTGCGACCACTGCCAAAGATTAGCACCTACTTGGGAAAAGTTGGCAGAATTGCTGAACACCGACGAAGATGGTCGTGTTAAAATTGCTAAAGTCGACTGTACCACAGACAGTTCTATTTGCTCGGAACACGATGTTACTGGCTATCCAATGTATGAAATATTCATAAAACATTTTTCTAATCGATTTTCAACTTTATATCAGCTTTGTAGTTATCATTAATCATTTTTGTTTTACTATAGACTGAAGTTTTTCAAAGTCGGCGAGAGCGAGGGTGTAAAGTTCAGAAGGACTCGGGACTTGGCATCTCTGACGGCATTTATCAACGAGCAATTAGGAAGTATCCCCATGGTGAGTACAGAATTTACAAATTACTAAATTTGGTTTATTGACAATTTGTTACGATAATCTTCATTTTTTAGCAAAGCGATAATCTGACTGCTCCGGAACCAATTAATGGACTCTTGGAACTTACGGAAGAGACGTTCGACAAACATGTGGCAATGGGTCAGCATTTTATCAAATTTTATGCTCCTTGGTGTGGACATTGCCAAAAACTGGCTCCAACCTGGGATCAGCTTGGTCAGAGTTTTGGTCACGATAAATCTGTTGGTATCGCGAAAGTCGATTGTACGCAACATCGTTCAGTTTGCGAACAATTTGAAATAAAGGGATATCCGACACTACTTTGGATCGAAGATGGGAAGAAGGTCGGTAGAGAGCTGCTGGTTTTAGTTGCTTTTCATTTGATTTTTTTACAATTGTTATCAACAATTCATGTCACTTCTCAAACTTTTCGCTTAACTCTATTTTTATCTGTCCTTTCAAGATGGAAAAGTACACGGGTCAACGTAGTCACGAAGAATTAAAGGCATACGTGGAAAAAATGCTTCACAAAGATGACAAAGCTGCTGGAAAAAACGAGGAAACGGATGACAATATTCAATCGGTGCTTACATTAACGGGCGATAACTTCCAGCATGGTATCGAGAAGGGTGTAACATTCATAGAATTTTTTGCTCCTTGGTGCGGTCATTGCAAACGTCTGGCACCCACCTGGGAGGAACTCGGTAAGAAATTCTTGGACAACGAGAACGTTCACATCGTTAAGGTCGATTGCACCTTGGCCACTAGCAAGAAACTGTGCGACGAGCAGGACGTCGATGGTTTTCCAACGCTCTTCTTGTATCGTGACGGTCACAAGATCTCTGAATATTATGGTACACGCACCCTAGACGATCTCTACGAGTTCGTCAATAATCGTCTTAAATCTCACGACGAACTCTGATTTCCTTGTTTTTTATTTTTCTAACGTACCACCACTATTGCAATTGCGTATTGTATAAAGTGAATTTAGCTTATAAGAAGGCATAATAAGACATTTCAAATGTACGAGGTATTGCCTGAAAAATGTACATCGAGCAATTGGGGATGTTCACATTTCGTTCTACAGACATTTTCGTTGCTCTAGCTTCCACTCAGAGATGGGCAAATTTTCATACAAAATGACATTGCCAATGTACACTGTATCGATCATTTCGTGTGAACGAGATAGGTAGTGTATACGTCATGTTTTACAATGATTACTCGTGTATCGATCTTCTCAGCATTTAACAATTAAAAAAATTCCATGAATACGGAATTCCGTGGCAAACAAAAGAAAACACGATCATCTCTGCTTCCATTATATTGTGGTAACTCATCGTCCGTAAACTGATCTAGAATGTAACTTTGAATGGGATGCTTTCATACCGCAGGTCTTGTTGGATAAGTTGAAATAAAATCTGCGATCTCAAAATTGAGTCACAAATTACATTAATAAGTTAGAACTTTAGGCGAATATGTAACCATTGAAATATGGACTTAAATAATATAAGAACAAATACAATATGTACACTTTGTGGAAATGCCAGTATTTCGTTTCAAAAGTTCGATTGTACAAACTTTTGCACGCCCATATTCATACGCGTGATGATGCTGTGTCCTAGTCCATGGTATGTGTGTTTAGTAAGTATAAAAATGTCGATTAACTACTGTCAATTCCGTACTAAATTGTTCAACCTGGATCGCTAGTAATTTTCAAAACATGTTTGATATCGTAATGACCAATGTAATTCACCTCTCGATATTGAATAAAAACAATTTTCAAAGAGCATATTCAATCATTTGCGCCGCGCACATCTGAGAGTGGGGCAATACGGCTTACGGGGGGCAAGACGGGACAGAAGCCACGGAGCTGCCAGACTAAACACACGTACTAGCTACAGTGACGTATCGTACACAGTTGTTTTTGCGAAAGCGGAAGTGTAATATCAGTATGTTGGATTAGTGTTCATTACTTTTATGGATGACCAGGGATAATTTGGGGTTCTCTACAACAAACGCCGATACTTCGTGAGTACAACAGGGGCCGGTTGAATATATTTGAAGAATATTTTCATACGGCAATCGCCCAAACAAAAGAAAGGGGGCAAGATGGCCCCTCAGGTTATGTTAGAGAGGCATCACAGCTCAGTGAGTCAAACAGTCAACCGGTCCTCCCCGACTAGATGGAATTATTATCTTTTGTTCATGTATGTGAGCGAATGACATAATGACTATGAATACAAAGTTGTAATTACCAATCTGCATCCAAACTCATCCAAAAAAATGCGCCATTTCTACGATTGTATCTTACGAAACATACCATGTTTGATTTCATTGTTGCAGCCGTATACGAACGACGCTTGCGGGTCAAAATATCGACGTACAATCTGTCTAGTATTTAAATCTCACCAAAAACAATGCAACTAAGTCTGTTTGTTGTGCGTTGCTCCGCGATGTATTGCTTGGAGCTGCTTGACGGCAACCCCAACCCATGAAGTGGCTCCCCTATCGGAAGATTCGCACGTCTTTGAGAACAATACACATTCGGTGAGAAACCCCCTATTATTGACAGATCTCTCCCACGTGCGAAAGCTCGTCTCCGCTACTAAGCGATTTGGAATATAGTACTCAAAGTCACTGGATTCTTTTCTTTTTATTAAGATATTATGAAACGCGGACAATACTCGAGTTTGAGCTTTAAAGATTTTAAACTTTATTAGCTATTAAGGTTGCAACTTTAGGTATTGTCTTTGCTTGTTTGAGCAAATGAGATAGGGACACGGATAGTCTGTTGTCTGCTAAAAGAGTATATTTCATTTTTGATAACATCAGCGAATTATAGTCGTGAGCACTTATTTTTTCGCACACTCTAATATAGCTTGGCTATTTGGAAAATATTCTTGGGAGAACGAAATTTTCTATATCATGTTATGACAAGGGGAAACCACTACTCTGTGTATGCAAATGTATACCAATTTATAATGACGCCTCTTGAAAAATTAGTCCCTCCCGACGTTATTGTACACAGTGATAATAATTAAATTTGAACTACTTTATAATACATATTGTAAAGTAGATGCGAAACAACATGCATACTGCATTGAGTGAACCGTAAGGGTCGTTCCATTCGACTATTACACTTGAAAAGAGCCGTAGGATATTTACAGAAAACGCTGCAAACCTCTGACTTTGGAGACTAAAGTTATGAATAATTTCGTTCCAATAAAATCGTATCAATAAAAATTCAAAATTTTAATCACAGATCTCTCCACTATTAAATTATTGGGACAGTTTGCAAAAGTAACAAACAGAATAAAATCTCAGTTTTACTTCGGATCTTTCTCATATATATGAATTGTAAACTTTTATACAAACAATTGGAAAGCAATGCAAACCAAGGTGATAATAAGGATTCTTTGTGATTCGGCCGATTGGTTTGTTACAGGACATGGTTCGCGCTTACGTGCGAAAAACCAAACGGGGTGCTTGGGACGATCGGCAAATGGTGGCGGCAATGAATGCCATCCGCTCGCGAAAGATGGGTTACCTGAAAGCTTCTAAAGTGTATCGTATACCAAGGTCCACCCTAAGACGAATCATGAAGAGATTAGAAGCGGATGGAGAGGTCAACATAAGATTACCGCTGGGAACAAATGCGGCGGTATTCACGAGCGAAGAAGAAGAATATCTAGTTTCTCACCTAAGCAGTATGGCAAACCGATTATTCAATGTTACAATACAAGTGCAGCGTAAAGTTGCATTCCAGCTGGCAGAAAAAAATTGCAAGTCTCACAAGTGGAAAGACAATGTTGCTGGTAGAGAATGGTTGCGCGAATTTGTGAGACGACATAAAATGGATTCTCGTGGAATAGGAAGACCAGTCACAAAGCCAAAAGTCGCGTGTTTCAATAAAGAGGCAGTTATGAAATTTTATGACGTCCTCGGCGAGCTTTATCTGAAGTACCATTTTACACCCGACAGAATTTACAATTGTGACGAAACGTCGATAAGTTGCGATACGAAATATCAAGGAGATCCAACGGTTTTCAATGAGAACAACAAGGTACCGGCGCCAGCAGCCGTATCTGGTCACACGATAACGGTCGAAGTATGCATGAGCGCTACTGGTCTCTTTATGCCATTGCTGTTTGTCTTCCCAAGGAAAACTCTCGAGCCTCAATTCACGAATAATCTTATATTGCCATGCTATACACAATGTAACGAAACAGGCTGGATGCAAAGTGAGATATTTGCTTGGTGGCTGAACCATTTTGTAAAATTTTCTCGAGCTACAAAAGACAACCCGGTATTGCTGTTATGCGATGGCGATGCGAGTCATACGACGAGTCTTGAGATTCTTGAATTGGCAGAGTCCAATGGAGTAATAATGCTATGCCTGCCGGAATTCTGTACGCACAAAGTCGGACCACTGGAAGTCGAGTTTTTTGGGACATTGAGCAAACATTACGGGTCCGCAGTGAAGGAATGGTCAGCTGCGCATCCGGGACAGCTAGTAGGAATTTGTGAAATTCCTATGCTCTTCGAGCAGGCCTTCATTCAAACTGCGACGCTAGCCACAGCGGTCGTTGCTTTTAGAAAAACAGGACTGTGGCCGTTCAAACCAAATATTTTTAGCGATCAAGATTTTACCGGGGCAGGAACGTCAATTCTCGCTCGTCAAATGGCTGGAACTGTACAACGGCCGAACAATAATTTAATAACTACCCAACCATCCATCAATCCATCGAGCAATGCTAAAGCTGTTGCTGCGACTGGCACCTGTTGGAAACCTACGAATAATTGTGGTATGAGAATCAGTTCTTAACCAATGTCTTGTTTATACTCAAAAATAGATTTCAAGATTAGTTCTCTAAGGACGAATGAATTGAAAATAATGAAAAATACTATTTTACAATTGCTCTGTCTTTCACGAGCGGTTGTAGCTGTTTGAAATCTGTGATGCCAATTGCCTTGACCTATATTTTTGGCAATCATTTAGCAATGAATCAACCAGCCACCAATCTCCAGAGCAACGTGAAAGCAGCTGTCGTTTCTGGAGCCTCTTGGAAACCTACCAATAACTGTGGTATGAAAATGACCTCTTATGAATTTGTTTTTCACGTCAATAACTAGACTCCAAGTTCAATTTTGCGAGGGCAAATTCGTGAAAAATTATAAAGCAATTATAACATTAAAGCGTTTCGTGTACTAGTATTGATCGTCGTTTAAAATGGTTTATGGTGTTGATGCCTCACACTTATCTACATTTGTTGGCAATTGTTTAGCGACCATCCAGCCAACCAACAATCCATCGAACAATGTAAAAGCAGCTATAGTTTCTGGAGCTCCGTGGAAGCCTACGAACAATTGTGGTATGAACCCTTAATTATTTTTGTATGACATATACTTGTATCGTACATTTATCCATGATAATTTCAAACGTTGGACACGAATTGCCCTGACACATATACATTTTTTTAACCAGCTGTGAATGAAATGAGAATCACAGCGCCTTCAAATTGTGGAGGACCTATATTAGGAGGACCTCAAAATCAACAGCAAAATCATCCTCAAAGTCATTCACAACATCAACCACCGAGAAAGCGTATTTACCAAGAGCCTGCGCCACAAGTAGCATCGCAAAATTATCAATCCAACAATTTCCACGAATCTTCGATTCCGGGACCTTCTTGGAAGCCTCCGAATAATTGTACGTATTGTAATATTTTCTTCCTCTAAGGAAAAAAGCGATAATTGCTAGATTGTCTTTTTCTTAAAGTAATTAAAATTAATACCTTTCTTTCGGGCGTAGCAGTAAACGAGATGAGGCTCTCGGCATCCTCGGCTTACGTGGAAGCTGTACTGGGAGGAACACAAAATCATCCACCGAGAAATATGGAACAGTCCGAAGGCCCGGGATCGTCTTGCGATCCCTCGATGTACAATATTATACCACATATGTTTTTGTAAGGCTTAGAATATGTTAAGAATACACGTCTACGCAGTAGCGAACGGAGCTTGACCGCTGTGTCGATCGAGTTTGCGGTTATGGGGATTTGTAAATGCGTTAGTCCGTACGATTATGGCGTATCGATGGAGGAACGGCTCTTCCCCCACGACCCTTCTTTAGTCCGTGACTTCCTATTAGAAAAGCGTTTAGTGTCAAACACTAAATTATTGATCGGCTAAATTATTGATTATTGCAATGAATCATACCATTTTAAAAGCACTGAGAATTGGCTTCCACCGTTCGATCTGTCACGAATGCGCACATTGCTCGTACACCCGTTTTATCATTATGAATACATTAACATTCTTTTATACGTACAAATATATTTTTTATTGTTATTTGAAGGTCGTACCCCCGATATTCTTTCCATCTTGAATCGATGCTCGACGAATTTTTATGAAGGTGATTTTTTTTAGTGACACTGTCGTGACCATAATTTTTATTGGTTCACGTCCCATACATCGTTTGGATAAGACATTTATACATTAATTTCATTTACAGCAAAAACATGTACAACTACTTAACTTATCTGAGATACGTACAGTAATCACATTAATTTAATGACTAGACTGTCGCAATGTGAAATAGTACCGGAGACAAAACTAACGCTAGTGTTTAATGCCTGTTTTACACTTTCTATCCTATTCGTAAACATCATTCTTCTCTCAGACGAACATCACGATATTCACCTCAGAAAATTACTCTTCTATTTCTTTCCTCATTCGATTAATTAAACACGTCACAACAGAGCGGAGAAGAGACTTCTTTTTTCTTCTACAAAGTATCACAGTTTGGATTTGGTAATCATAAGACTAAGCTCCGTTCGTCGTTGAAGTAATCGAATAAATTGGCAAATTAAACGAATCGTTTGTAACGTAACTCATTGAAAAAGAAAAAAAAACAAACAATTAATTATGACAAAGTTTCAATGAGAATCGATATTCTATTATACAGAATTGTTGAACGCTTGTCCGAATGAAAAATTATATTGCAATTTCACTGTGACTGTTTCAGTCTTAAGATATCTTGCGTTTTATCGTTAAAGAAATTCCTGACAGACTTATCCTCGAGGTCTTTGAGACACCTTTAGCGCTTCAACAATTTTTTCTACTGCACTTACAAAATTTTCCCACGTTCCTTTCGAGTTCCAATTTCTTTAGCCCCTCATTTTTTCCGATGGTGAGTCACGCTCGTGTTCGGTCGTTTCTTGAAATCTAAGGCGCGAATACATGTCGATGATTTCAAGTTTATCGATAATTTTTTGACTGATACGAGGATGCGACGATGATTGCGATATTCAATTTTCAACGTACCCATTACGAAAGTTTAACGTAGTGTCCGTATTGTGATGTTCCATCTGATACATATCACCGAGCAAACGCGCTATTGGAATTTCCCCAATGGTTTCTCGAAAGAACAAAAGTTCGACCGTCGTTGGTTTGACCGCCTGTAGACTGGGAAGTAACAATAAGAATCTTCCAAAACGTGCTGGTTGTCGTGGATAACGAGATCTTATGTAATCACTGAGAATACATTGAGCTTGATCTTGAAGCATCTCAACGGGTTTTGGATTCGACAATCCTCTGGTCTCTGGCAAAATTTAATTTATTAATGTAACAAAATTATTTCATCGATTCAATGTTTAAATCCAATTTACCTGGTGTGAAAAGGACGACTGCTTTCATCGATCCACACTCGCCACCGTCGGGTGACAATTGCCTGAATCTTCCCATTATTTCCTGCCGAACGGAGAACGTTTTATTAATTAATTAATTAAACATGTTTGGTTTATCGTAAATTTGTCATCGTTGTCAAATTACTTGAATCGTGATGATCTCTTCCCGATAAGTCTGATCAGGTGGCAATCTTCTGCGCACCTGATCGTCCTCTAGAAGACTAGATATATCTCGGGATATTGCCCATTGGGCTAAATGAAGAAGAAAAAGCTGAGTCCAGGTTTGTTGAAGCAACAGGAGTTGATCGTCTTTCGACAGTGTTTGAAACGGGACCAAACATCGAACCCATCGAACAGCCATGAACAGAAGTCTCGCTGTTGTTTCTTGGAGAACATCCCACGTTGGAACGAAACTTTGCATCGTTCCTGTGGGACTGTGACTCGCCTCGGTTTCCGTATGGTCGAGAGAGCCCTCGGCGTCGGTTTGTGATTTCCATACGAATTCCTGTGTTTAAACGAAGTCAGATGCAAGACTGACTTTAACTCCTTACCGTCTACGAAGTCATACATGGCTGCTAAACTTTCTTCTTTTTTTCACTTCGTTAAAAGATATTTTTGTCTGTTTGCTTTGCTTTTCGACAACAAAAAATACGTTTCGTTACCCGAAGAAATTTACAATTAGAACTCAAAGTGGATTTTGAAAAAGAATCTTTTAACATACCGAAGAAAAATTAAAAGTTTGTATGTGGCAAGGGAAATAAATAAAAGAGGACTTCACCAAAAAAAAAATTGTATTCTATCTTCATAATTCATGCAATAAGGGATTAAAGTACAACGCTGACAATACAATTTGAAAATATACAATAATAATATAATAAAAAAACATTCAATATAAACATCACGAATTTGTATAAAGCGTAAAAATAAACGTAACAAAATAAGAATGAAAGAAAACAGATTATAAAGACAAGCATCGATTTATCGAACGACAAGAAATTGTTGTTTATTTCCTTGAAATTACCTGATACTTTTCAGCAGACATGAGTATTTGCAGAAGGGGCGGTTGTTGGCCAAATGCGAAAGTCGCCGGGTGATAGAGACTCGCGTTCGGGGGTGGAAATTGTAGGGGTAGCGGAATCGGTGATGTCGAATCGTCGGGTGGTTTTTGCATCAGCGACACGGGTTGAGGATAAGGTGCTGGTCTCTGGCCGCATCTCAATCGTCTGCAACGTGTTAAAATTCGAGATCGTTCGTCGAATTTAAAATTTTACATTCGCGATTAAATTTAAAGATCGGCGATCGACCGCAAAGCGGTGAACTAACCTGTGGTGAGACAACAGATGCGCCGGACTCGTCTCGATTCTCGGACCGTCATGATGGACCGGTGTTCCCGACGGCGGTGACAATTGGCTCACGAACGATCTGTGATGGGACAACAAGTTGGAATTCACGTCGACTCGCGATGCGTCGTGATGAATCGGCGTTCCTGTATGATGAAGTTTGTCCGACATTGCTGAATGAGGCTTCGGTTTTCTTGGGCCACGCTCGTGTTGTACTGCTAAACATCAATTACACGACGCAGCACCATTATTTCTGCGCTCGAGATACAATTCGTTCGTCGTCGAGATCGAAATTGCCATACGATCGGTTGGAGATCGAGTCGATAAATAACAATGTTTGCAGATTGTTTATCAGATCGACGAATTAAATTGATATTAGTTTCAAAAAATATTATAATAATTCGATCTCTGCAAACTCGAAGCGAGGATGAAATCGAGAAAGCTCTAATCGGCTCTTCGTCGTCGATCGCGCTTACAATTTACCACGCTAACGATATCGATATAACTAAAACATTAGACGTTGGTCGGTACAAGAATCATCCAAATAAAACTCTGGATAATCTAGACTCTGCACGCCATCGACCAGTTATCGATATAATCGATACGAGCCTGAAAAATCGGCGAGTGCGAACGATCGAACTCGTTCGAACCAGAAACGAAGATGTCCGGCGCACCGATAAACCTCTACGAAGGATGAAAACATATCGAATGAGAGAAGAATCTATGGGGCGACGGGATTTGCCATTGAATGAAAAATTCTTGTAAGAAGTTGCGTGGGGATTGGCTACGATATAGAACAGAGTAATAGAAAGCGTGAGAGGAAGATGAGGGATGAAAGGTGCGAGGGTGTTCTGGATGTGGCCAGTCTTTGGCTTGCGGGGTTTCGTTCTCGAGCCGAGCTTCATGAAGAGAGAGAGAGAGAGAGAGAGAGAGAGAGAGAGACAGAGACAGAGACAGACACAGAATGGATAGAGGGTAAGAAGAGAGAGAGAGAAAGAGAAAGATAGAGCGAGGTACACTGCTCCTGCCGTGCCGGGTGGTGGGCACATCATCATTAATGAGGCTGAGCGGATAGCAGCCGGTGTTTTCCCACGTTCGCGCTCCGCACACCGGCGTCGACGATATTCGATTCATCCTGAAACCACCAAAGCCTCTCTACGATTGACCACATTGGCGCCTTCGGATTATTCGGATTTTTAATTGAATACCGATTTTCGATACTCCCGTTGCGACACCGCAGACAATGCTACCAACCCTTGTCGCAGGTGATAGTTACATCGTTCGCTCGACGTGTCTCGTTGTCTATGCATGTTTCGTGTTTCGAATATTCGAACGAGGATCTCGTGCATTTTTCCTACAAGCGAGCCTACGGGGTCTGAAGTATTTCGAGACACTCTTCAAATTACGCGCATCTTCGAACCAACCCTCCGTCGCACATTTCGTATCGGTACCGCGTTCGACCGATATCGAAGCTTATCAAAACATAGAGAGAAAAGAAAACATACGCAATGATGGTATCAACGATGTATCGTCGAATGCTTTTTCAACGTATACAATGGTACCAGTGTTGACACACTGTAAAAAGAAGCCGTGGGCGTGTTTGTTTTATCCGGAATGGCTCGCGGTATACGCGATAGCCCGTGCAACTCGGTGATTAGCAATAATATTCATGTTTTTCAAAGCTTAATTGAGTCGTTGTGTTCCTCTCGCTCGCGCTCGTGACCAATCGCGAAATTTCTATGTTGCTGGCGTGTTTTTTAGCAGACGGTAGAGGGCACAGAGTTGCCGTCGTGGACGAAGGATTTTCCCACGGTATAAGTTTTCTTCGCGACGATTGTATTCGCGGCTCATGCCAAGTGTTTCGACCATCGTGGACTTCGTACCGGCGGTCGAAAGAGAGAGAGAGACCAAGATCTTTTCCAGGAGGGAGGGCTAAGTTGGTTCGTCCCAGTGGTCAAAGACAGAAGTTTCCGAGGGTCTTGCCTTGTCTGACATCTCGAGCAAAAGGGACGAAGTGTCGCTTCGAAGTGTCGAGACTGGTGAGGGTTTCAGGACGTAAATACACACACACACACACACACGCGCGCACGGGTTAAATTTGTTCGAGTGCGAAGCGGCTTAGACTGCTTAGATCTCACCGAGTTATACGATCCGCCCAAGCTATAATACTAAATTCAAGCTAGAATGCTATGGATATTATCTTTAGGGAGATCTGCTCGTTTGATTTCGCGGATCCTCCATGGGAAGTTCGACATCTGTCGAGAGATCAAGCGTCTTTCCGTTACGACGGACCGAAGCATGGATTGATAGTTTCTTCGCATAATTTATCGAGCCTTGTAAGATATATCCACGTCCAAATCGGCTTTCTCAAAATGCAAAAATCAAATTCTAAAAACGAATTCTTTTAATTTGTGAACAAAGGTTCTCGAAAACGTAATTTTTCTTCTCAATATAGACATTTCTTTATCACCGGTTCGTCTTCAGAAATTTAAAGAAGTAATCATATTATAGCGTTGATTCGTTAATTGGTTAGTTAGCTTTTTTATTTCGAAGATATTCGGGGTACGAAGTGATTTTCAAATAGTTTAAATCGGTTGCACGGTCGAAACGTATACATCGAGGTAGCTGTTGTACGGGAATGGGAAACGGACCGATGGATTATAGGTCCGCATGCGCTGGAATGGACCGCGCCCTGTGCCCTTTCCGCCCTAGGTTTTTCCCGGTCGAGCGGACGCGCCAGAGCGAAAGATCGAGGCCAGAGAGTGGTAGGTCTCTCTCTCTCTCTCTCTCTCTCTGTCTCTCTCTCTATTTATCTATATATATATATTGGTAATACGTACGGCGGCACGTGTGGGCCACAATGTGAGTTCCCACACGGGAAACAGCCCTTGCGTATACGAGAGAACATTTCGAGGCCTCCCACGTGAACCCCCGTCGATGCTGGAGCGGGAGAACTGTGTGCCGTAGGCATCGGAGAACGGCAATGTCTCTCTTTCTCTCTCTCACCCCTTCATAGAGTGTGTGTAGGCCATGGATCACGGGCTCACACTCTCTATCCTACTAAACGGTAAACCGATCTGTGAACATTTCAGCAGTCAGCGATCTCGAAGGCTAATCCCCGGGTGAGTGGGGTTGATACATCACCCCACTCTATGCTATTTCAGCTTATACCCTCGCGCCTTCTCTATCTCTCTCTCTCTCTCTCTCTCTCTCTCTCTCTGCATCGATATACAGATATATGCGTGTCTGTATGCAATCCCTCGTCTCTACGTCATATATCGAGACTGTCGAGCTCGATCCACGCCCCATATATTTGCGTATAGTGATATACAATACACGATATGTACAAGCACCGGTATTATACATAGTCGTGCAGTGCATAATCACACACGTGTCCGCGTGTCCGTTTATCTCACGCTGAATTGCCATTCATATTGCGTGTGAGAAGGGAGGGTGCGGAATTCGATAACATGCCCGGACACACGGGAATCTCGCTCGCGTCACCGGAAATACGAGATCGACACGCGTCTTATACGCGAGAGAGGCAGGAATAGGGAGGGCAGGGGGAGAGGACCTCGATGTGGTCGAAATTGGGGAATGACGGCAGGTTCGCGAATCGTGTTCTCTAATCGACCGGTAATTGTTCTCGTATTATCGTATCGTCGATGAAATCTATATCGATAACTTTAGTACGACTATACTGAATTTCCTATAATAGAGGTGTCGAATTTTTGTGTCGGCTATTTCGGTGACGATCGACTGCAAAATTATGTTATTTGCTTCGCGTTCGTTCTTAGAAATGAGCGATTGCACTTTTGCTATAAAAAATGTATACGAACGGTCGTACGAGAATTATTATAGTTTTGCTATTTTAATTTTTAATGCAACAGGATTAATGTCGTAGCTACGGGATACTGAGATGACGATTTAATCGAAAATCTTTGGACGACCGATGCTCTCAAAATATTGTCCGAAATAAATATTCGATTAAAAAATATTCAATAAATTTTCCATGAATAATCGTCTCTCCTGAAAAATATCGAAATATATCAAATATCATCGAAGCTACGAACGTAACGTCTCGACTCTAAAAACTATAAATTCCTCCAAAATAAATATTCGATTTATAAATATTCAATAAATTTTCCATGAATAATCGTCTCTCCTGAAAAATATCGAAATATATAAAATATCATCGAAGCTACGAACGTAACGTCTCGACTCCAAAAACTATAAATTCCTCCAAAATAAATATTCGATTAAACATTTAACGAAACAATTTTCCATAAAAATAATCGTCTCTCCTAAAATCATATCGAAATATAAAAAAAATATATATTAATCGAAGCCACGAGCGTAACGTCTTTTTGTTCACCCCCTGCGATGTCAAGTTATAGTCGTTTTGTGATCGTAAAGGCGTTTTCTCGGCATTACGGCTCCTCTCTCGCGATGATGACAGGTGACGATCAAAGCCCGGCTTAGCGCGACGACCCGTTTTGTCCACACATCACAACGCATCGCGGCACATCGGGCCGCGTCGCGGATCGGACGACGACGACGACGGATCGTCGCGCACTAAATCCCCCCCTCCCTCGCCCCTCGCTCTCGTCAACCCCCTGTGTTCCATAGTTATACATCCAATCCCTCTCTCGTTCTGCAGCCTCTGTCTCTCTCTCTCTCTCTCTCTCTCTCTCTCTCTCTCTCTCTCTCTCTCTTCGTTGGCCCCGTTTATCGTTTATGTGGATGGATTGATGCTGCCCGCCGCGTGTTGGGCACGCTTCGCTTCGTTGCGTTACCAGCCGTCTACTCCCACGCGAACAACCCCCTATGTTCCGCAAGTGCTCATCCCCCCGGTGCGTTTTCGAGTTGGAGAGAGCTCGAGCCAGAGGCGCATACACGTACACCACCGATCTCGCAGTATTTCCGTCACATGCGCGTGCAGAGACACGTAAACGAACGAAACTCGACGAACTTTGAAACCCTGAAGCTCAAAACTCTTATGTACTCGTGTCCTTGCTCTTTCGCCCTCTTTCTCTCTCTTTCTCTGTCCCTCTTTCTTATTGAGGGGTGAGAGAGTTGGGTATTATATGCGTCGGAAATCATATTAAAAGCGGCCGAAAGGAAACGAGAGTAACATTAGGCTCGTCTACATTTTCTTCAGTAGGAGGCTTAAAGTCGTTGCCACTAAGATCGAACGAACTCCAAAGGTACACGTTGAAACGAAAAAGCTCGTGTTTTTCAACATTTCTTAAGCTCGCTTATGCTTTGTCGACAAATCGAAAAATCGCTCGTCGCTTCAACGAACGTATTCGAGAATGTGGAGTTACGGGTGAACGGTCATGAATGTAAATCATCGGAAAGCTTGGAAAAAACGCTCGTACAGCTTTATTTCACCCTTAGAAGTAAAAATAAGATCGTCGTGATCTACGTAGGTGGATTTTTCTTTTTTAAATCGCGCCAAGATACGTGTAAGGGATAGAAATTATTCTCGTTAGTTTTCTCTTCGTCTTTTAATCCGAGCACGTGCGGTAAACGCAAGCTCGGTGAGCAAAGCATACGTAAATATATATATGTATAGTTGGCTCTCGACGCGAAAGGGTGACGGAAAGGACGACGCGAGAGGGATTTCAACGTGAGAGCGAAAAGGTCCGTCGGTCTCGAATTATGAGCGAAAACAAAGAGATCCGGAACTTTACGGGCTTTTCGAGCGCTGTCGTAGGGACGAACCGAGAACGAAAGAGTGTTTGAGAGAGAGAGAGAGAGAAAGAGAGAGAGACAGAATAAGGGATGAAAAGTTGGCAGACTACCGATCGAGCCTGGAACGTGTCGGTGCTCAAAGTTTGCGAATCGGTTTTATACGCGCGCATATACATACATACATATATATATGATAGTTATATACGATTGTTGGCCGTGTTATCGAAAACCGGAGCGCGGGGATGAATGGATTCGAAGCTGTGTACATTGTAGATGAATGTTGACCGTACGCCGGAAAAAAATGGCGCTAGGATACATCGACGAGCGCCGTGAACGAGAGCGTGTCCTCGACGGTATTAAAGTATTGGTACTCTCCGTCGACGAGGACCTATCGACGATATTGTCACGCACCTCTCGCTCGTCGTATTCTCATTTTATCCAGTTGACCGGATTTATCGATTTGACGCGAATGGGGAGGAAAAAGGGGAATGAGAAAAAAAAATAAAAACAACCAACAAATGTCATCGGTTACAAACAGATTAATCGTATTTTCTGCGCGTAAACTCTATTTACGATGGGAATGCTATAAGATACATTTTACAAAGTCACGGGAAGGTCGAGTCGTCACGAGGATTAAAAAGAATTTAATTACAGCTATAACGAGGATTTTTTCGAGTATTATAATCGTGAAACGATCCGACGAATTCTCTAAATTGTTTTCACTGTTAAATAAACAAGGGTGAAGATTGATTTTATTTGTATCGTGTTATATTTTTATTTTTCATTCGCGAATAAAAATGAACCTGTTCCCTTCGACGATACTGTTTTTATTAATTTTTTTTATCGATAATACGATACAAAAAATTGTCGAGCGATAAAAATGCTTGCCCCTTGGGATGTAACGGAAACGCGAAAATATTATTTGCGTAAGCTTTCGTCGAGAGGAGGGTAGTACGAGGGCAAAAGGTACGACATAGACTGACTGCGGCGACGGCGAATTCGCGGTAAGTAGTTACGGTTACGTAGCGCGTATCCTCGATAGCCCGCAGTGGGATGCCAGGTCTTCCTCCCTAATGCCGATAATACCTAGGACTTTTGCGAAAGAGGTCGATGGTGGTGTATAATGGGGTGGTAGATAGAGAGTTCGAGGGCAAGAAATCCACCAAGGGTTTTGGTCCTCTTGCATGAGAGAGAGAGCGAGAGAGAGAAAGAACGAGGACGAAAGAGAGTGAGGTAAAAGGAAATGGTTATAGGGAAGGACAACACCGCGAGAACGCGACCCTGGATACATTATAGGGATGATACGGGTACGTTTCATCCCCTCTCCGTTCCATCCCTCGATTTTCTCCACCATTTCATTTTTCAACGATATGCCACGCCAAGCAGGAATGGAAGAAAATAGGCCGACGAGGAAAACAAATCGTTTTAAAAAATAACACAAAAAAGCTGAAAGAACCGCGATATCTCTAAAGGGTTGAAAAATTCTCGACAAAAAACAAGAAAAAAAAAACAAATTTACAAACTTACAATGGAAAACAATGAGATCTCGGATGTAAATTATCATTGTGAATACGTAATCGTTTCGATCGTGCTACGTGGCTAAGAATAAAAGAGAGCATTCCAAATGATAAAAGCAGCTCTTCCGGAGCACGCACTTGTTTCGTAGCCGACCTCTCTCTCGCGGCTGGGAGATGAGAGCGCATCATACAAATCCGAGTGGTAAGCCGTCTGGTAATCTTCCGCTCTCGTTTAAAACCATATTTTCATGAAATATACCGGTGTTACGAGTTATGCGGGAGGGTGATAAAACCGCGGAGAACGGGACGAGGGGATGCAGAGGAGAGGGTTGAGAAGAGGGAAAATGCGAATCTCTCGTTTTAGAACGATATCCGAACGAAGCTTGCGGGGAGGGAGAAGAGGGGGGGGGGGGGGGTTCACGGGTGAGACGAGAACCCGAGTTTTACACACGAGAGATATTTGACGATGGGGAGGCGGTCTCTCTGGTCGAGAACGCGATTCACGATTCGCGAGAACGAGCGATAGAATCGCGTTACAGAGAACGGCTCGGGGGTGCTTGTCGGCCAAAGGATGATTGCACGCCTCGGGTCATTCGGGCAAAGCACGGAGGCCGAATGAACGGTTAATAGAGAGAGAGAGAGAGAGAGAGAGAGAGAGAGAAAGAGAGAGAGAGAGAGAGAGAGAGAGAGAAAGAGGCGTTCGGTCTCTGTACACGGTGCTGGTCGCAAAAGCGAGGCCACTCATCTCTACACCGGTCCGTATAACGGTGAATCGGATACCTACGCATTATGGGGCTTGCACATCGTGATGCCGACTAAAATGTGTTTTCGACACCCGGCTGGAAACGCGGCTGACTATAATCGGCTTTTTCTACTGCGCTCGGAAAATAGCAAACTGACACGGTTTCTTGCGTACCTGTATTAAATTAAACATTATTGGGCGTTATAATGTTGTAACTGTTAACCATAATTCATCAAAGTTTGAAAAATCGCTCGACGAAGTTTGTAAATAGAATTTTTTCGTTAAATTGGATAATATTTATTAAAGATCGTTTAATTGCAAATAATTGTCGATTATTTATTTGAATTTCTCGTGATTAAACATCGAGGAGTTTTCCGTACGTTGGTGAAAGATAATTCGTCGTTTTAATAATCGTTTAAACAAAACGTGAAGTGCCGAGACCTTTTTTTGTCAAGGCTCTTTGATAAAATGTAAGCCGGTGCAACAAAAGAGCGTTTCACGTCGTTGATTCACCGTCGGTGATAATTTTTCATGCGCGTTTATAATGCAACGCGAAGTATTTAATACGGCGCAGGTAAATGGCCGCATTGTTAACGAAAGATATATAATATAACGGTTGATGCGCGTCGACGCGATGAATGCTTTTTGCCCCGTGGGCCCGCGAAAGGAGGGAAAATTTGTTCTCTCTCTCTCTCTCTCTCTCTACTTTCTCTCCCTCGTTTTCTCTCTCGTCTTCTCTTGTCTCCCTTGTACCACGACCCCGTGTGCAGACTCCCTTAACGTTACGAAGCTCTGCCGCTAATTGAATCTCCTCTCTTACTCGCGTCTGGAGAGAGGGTCCCCCGCAGGCCGCTGGGAACGGGAGCACCCGTTCTGCATTAAACACCCCCTGACACCCTCGCACCCTCATCCACGACAAGCGGTCTCTCGTGGTGTGCTCCGCCCCCAATCCCCCTCGCGGCAGCCTCTCCGCACACACTATCCCACCCCTTCGTACAACCATCGCCACCACCATCCACCGCTACCACCATCCACCGTGCTATGACCCTCCGTCCTTATTCCAGAACCACCAACCACCCTCAAGCTCTCTCTCTCTCTCTCTCTCTCTCTCGATTTCTCTCGCGTTCTCTCTGTCTTTCCCTCTCTCTCTCTCTATATATATATTTAATAAGAAGGTGGATGTTGCAGATTCTCCGTCTGCAATCGCCTCACCTTCTCCTATGTACCTTCAAATCGAATTTGGAAGGAGCATTGCCACGAGGTACGATGAGATAAAGAAACGGAGAGTTCGTAGATAGGCTTTGTAGAAAAGAATACGAGTTACACCAGCTACAATGATACGCCGAGAATCGTAAATTGATACGACAACCGAAAGAAGCATATAAAGACGTAACGGGAGGGAAAACGAGCCATCGTCATCCTTACCTATATAAGAATGACGAAAGCAATTTTATCATCCCCCTGTGAGATCATAATTCGTTCGGATCGGTGAGAGAACACAACTGGCACGATTACGTAGTACGAGAGTATTTAAGGAAACTCTATTCGACGTACGATACATTCTCGTTCTATTACTATTAAATCCTGGGTAGATAGCGATGTGAGATCCTCAAGGCGTTTTTTAAGTATCGAAAGTCCTTTTTGTTCGAGGGTGCGAACAGCCCGTGTGAAATAATTGATGAAGAAAGCTTTTTCGCATCGAAATGCTCTTAACTCGTAGATACTTATATACGTATATCGATTCGATTTTGGACTTTTCCCTCTGGAGAGAATTTGCGAAAGGGTTGAAGTGCGTGTATATATAATCCTCGGCGAACGGTGAACCGAAGCGTGGAAGGCCAAAATTAATAGGATTTGAAGTCGAGAGGGGCTCGAGTCCCTTCTTCGAGAATCGAGAGTCGATGGCATATATATTTGAAAAAAATGCGAGGTATATAGGTTCGAGGATTTTTCGTCGTAAAGTCCGATAACGAAGTTTAATTTTTTTATGCGCGCCGGGATTGTTTATGTTGAAAATGAGAAGGATCTTTTTCGAGGGTTGACGATTTATGAACTACTTACCGTCTCTGTTCATACCGACTTGAAAGCACTTGTTGAGACGACAAGCCCTGCACTGATTTCTGTGGATCTTGTCGATTGGACAATGGCCTGTCATAGCCCCATGAGCTTTACAGGTGTATTTACGTTTGCTGTGAATACTACGCTTGAAGAAACCCGAACAACCTGTGACGATAAAACACAGAGAATTAAAGATTATTTATCTTATCCGTGTAATAGAAATATTTTGTCACGGGGTAAAACGGAAATACTGGGTTAAATATGAGGAAATGAAAATTTATAATTCACAAACTGTATGACTCGTTCTTAGTCTTACGTGTATTTGATCAATCTTGTATTTTTTCGTATTTACGTTCATCCAACCCCCTACCCTCTCGCGGACATAACGTAAACAATATAAAATTTATAACGGATCGTTTAATCGCCCCGTGGACACCGTAAAATTTAATTACTAGGACAGTTTATGTAAAAAGACGTGGAAGAACCGACGAAACTCGATGAAAATATTCGTTCCAAATGGCCTCGAACTCACCGTCGCAACTGTAGATACCGTAGTGTTTTCCGGAACTACGGTCATCGCATACCTTGCAGGGAATGTCGAGCAGTCGGTCTCCTTAAACAGAAATACATACGTCATTATTCGCTAAATGAAATCCGCGAGTGATTTTTAAGACTTATTAAATAATTATATCCCTTATGATGTCAGACACGAATGAATAATTGGAAAATAAAGATCGACGGACGCATTAATTTTCGAATAAAAGACACGACAGTCACGATCGTTTGTTTCGCTTCCCTTGTTGGTGAAACCTAACGATGAGAATTCGGACGAAGGGAAATAAAAAAAGAAAAGCGAGGAAGGGAACTTAAACGTTGGACTTAAATAAAAACGTCGAATGAATAACAGGATTGATCGAATGGGAAAAATGGAACGAGAAGGAGTGAGAACTTAAATGCCGGGCTTAAATAAAAACGTCGAGGGTGTAAGAAGTTACGGGTCCTGACGACGTCTCGGAGCAGCGGCAACTTAATCTGTTCTCTCCCTTTCGCGGCAGCCCTAATCGTCCTAATGATCCGCGGCAAGAAAAACACAGGCTGTGCCTAAGCCAACCCGAGTAAGGCTTCTTGTCCCCTTTAGCTGCGATGATCCACTCATCCCCCCCCCCTCTCCCCAAACGTTCTCATTCCCGCGTATACACCGATTCTAACCCGCCGAGATAAACACTGTTCTCTGCCAAATCCCGCGCTCTATTATTAATTTAGCCACGACGAACATAATTGTACTGCCGTTTTTATGTAGATTAATTTTTTAATCTAAATCGAAAATATTTTTATGGAGCATGAGGCAATCGATAATCGAATATGGATCGTAATTATATTCGAACGAGATTTTATGCAATTATTGTATTTTATGTGATTTATTTTGGGTATTAATTAGTTACACGTTGTTGAGAGAAAAATAATTAATTTCCATGATGAATATTATTTCGAAGAACTCGATTATCAATTTAGCGATGATGAATAAAATTATACTACCGTTTTTATTTAAATTAATTTGTTTATTTAAATAAACATATTTATATGGAGAATGAAACACAATTGTTA
Source organism: Netelia virgata (assembly GCA_951802705.1). Classification (NCBI taxonomy): domain Eukaryota; kingdom Metazoa; phylum Arthropoda; class Insecta; order Hymenoptera; family Ichneumonidae; genus Netelia; species Netelia virgata. The sequence goes on from OX637868.1 coordinate 7,651,996, forward strand.
ATCGAATTCGTATCGAAAATATATTCGATTTATATTTTATGCAATTCTTCGTTTCTATGTGCTTTATTTTGCGTATCGGTTAGTTACACATTGTTGAGAGGAAAAATAATTATTTTCAATGACGAATATTATTTCGATGGGCTCGATTATCAATTTATCTACGACGAACAAAATTATATCACCGTTTTAATCTAAATTAATTTAGTAATCTAAATCAAAAAAACATTTCTATGGACCGTGCGAACAATTCATAATGGAATATGTACCGTAAATATATTTTATCGATATTTTATGCGATTATTCTATTTCATGTGATATATTTCGCCAATTAATAACACATAGTGGAGCGAAAAAATAATAATTTTCAACGATGAACAATGTTTTTGCGCGGATCAACGATTGACAAGAAAATCAGCCGACAGCGTTCGATGTTTATGCCATTTACACTTTGTTACATCGACAAAGAATACAAATTTTATAATAAAAATAAATCCTCGTAAATCGGAAAACTAGTCAACGCTGCTCAATAGAAAAATATCACAATTTCCCAAACCTTGTAACAAAAATAATCGCAGACTCCTGAAAAAAGAAATAAAACCATCGTCGACGAACAAATATTCGAAACTCTTCGATACGAACAAAACCCCGATTGTCCTCGCATCAAGAACACGACAGTTTGTCAAACCAAAACGGTCACACGTCACAAGTCAACACTTCGCGCACCGATACCTTAATTTTTCCAAACTACGTTTCCTACTCTCCAAATCGGATTGCATTATTAACAACGTTATTAAGAACACCCTGAAAGAAAAAGCACGACGAAATAGCGAAATAAAATTTCACTGACCTGTGCCCATCCTCCGAATCGGCTCAAATGTCGAACATCCCCAGTTGGTGATGATCCGTTTTTTTACTTTCGAAGTGTATAGCTTTATATCCTTATGGTAAACGCACGATGCACTCTCGTTGCCGACCGACTCGTCACTCGACAATTCTGACTCCGAGCTGTACGAGGTTCGATGATTCCTGGGTCGTTTCTCCCTGGCTGCAGGGATGTCTTGACGTCGCGAGTTTTGCTACACCCACCACCCGGTTGGCTCGTTGGCGTGGCTCGTGTTGTTCACGCGTGTGAGTCCTCGTGTGAGAGGCCGCGATCGGGCGCGACAGAGATAGCGAGAGAAAGAGAGGGAGAGAGAGAGAGAGAGAGAGAGAGAGAGAGAGAGAGAGAGAGCGCGTGTGTAGACCACGGGGGTGCGTTCTAGCACGATTTCGACTCGGTGGTTTATATACCCATCCATATATATATATAATATCGTTGTCATCCGGGTGGTCCGGAGTCGCGAGTGTGGCTTGGGGATGTATGACGGCAGAGGGATGTTCGGGGGTTGAAGAAGAAACAGCGAGAGGCAAAAGGCGGAGGTGGTGGAGAACGTCGCGACGACGAGGTTGTGTTCGAGTTTTACGTACGGGGCGCAAACTGTTCGATGTCGCGGGGGGATGAAATTGGATGGTGGTTGTCCGTTATCGCGAGGGAGATGGAGCAAAAGCTCGACAATACATGGTAAGATCGCTTATTCGTGTATGTATATAATACCAGACCGAGAGAGAGAGACAGAAGAGGGAGAGAAAGGGAGTAGAACGTGGCGCGGCGTAACTCTCTCGCTGGCGTAACACCTTCGTGGCTGGCTGGCTGGTTGGTATAATACGTGGCAGCGGGGGTGGCAATGCTGATAGTGGTGGAGTGCAGAAGAAGAGAGCGATCGTAAGGGACCAAGAAAAGAGAGAGAGAGAGAGAGAGAGAGAGAGAGAAAAGGAGAGGGAAGGAGAGAGGGATGAAACGCTCTCATGGTCCAGGTGCCGCATCTCGATGTATGTGCGATGTTCCGTTCCACTTTGGTGTTTCGTATACATACAGTAGCTATCGCGATAGAGAGAGAGAGAAAGGGGGGAGAGGGTGGGTTTTGCAAAGGTAGTAGAAACCTCGAACGGTTCACCAACACTTTCAGAGTTCTCTCGTCGTCGTCTCTCCCAGCTCGTTCTGCTTTTCGCTCTATCCTCGGACTTGCTGGCTGAGTGGCTGCCGCGCTATATCTCTCGTCACGGAGAACCGCCACACGCACGAGGGGGTTGCCGAGTATATACGTTGCTGCTAGTTAGCCACCCGGCTATATACAGGGGCGGGGGCGGCTCTTCGACGAGGCCACGTTGTCAGCTGACTCTCTCTCTCTCTCTGTCTCTTTCGATGTCGAAGAGAGGGATGCTTTCTATATAACTCCCGAGTATCTTTTCAACCCCTCGTACAACGCTATGTCATTGGTCGAATTCCACCACGTAGCGCGGGGACGTACGCTCGCGGTACGTTCGCGCGGGGGTTGATGGGCGTGTACTTCGTCACGAGGGTTTGTAAGACTCTCGCCACGCCCATTCCGTTCCCTTCTGCCCGAGAGATGCGCGGAAGATGCGCTCTATCGGCCCCGTCTACACTGCCGAAGCTTCGTACTACTTTGATGCTCGAGCTTAACCCCCCACCCCCTCGGTTCTCTCCTACACAAACCCCCCGTTGCCGAGCTTCTTTCGACCTGAGATGAGTTGGAGAATATTGTGCAATCCTCTCGGGTTCGTGTCGTTGAACACGTCGACGTGGAAATATTGGGTCTATATACATAGACACACATAGATATATATATATATATATATATATCAATATACTGTACAGAGATGGAGAGGGTGAGAGAGGGATGACGAGAGAGACACTTGAACGACATTTTACAAATGTGTTTCCGCTTTCATCGATGGGACACAGCGGGGGTAATTTAACGAAAAAATAGGTGGCGCGACCTAGAAATCGCCCCGGAGAAACATTTCGTTTGTTCACGTCGTTTCGAGAGAACGGAGAGGGTGGTAAAGCGCGTTTGAAAAATACGCCGCTATAGACGGGGGACGAATCGGGGACATGGGGGTTGGCAAAAGAGTTTTCCGGTGACGGGAGTAGCAAGGTCGCTCCCTAATGACCGAAGAAAAACACCTACCCCACGCCTGCTCCAGGGGTAGGTAAAGCGTCGAACGAGCCAAGAGTTCAGCTTTTTGGGCAGATTTTTTTTCCTCAGCCCCTCTTCGTTAATTTACCTTTGATTTCGTTTCCGGGATAAAATGTTGGGATTGCTAATTACGATTTGTACCAGACGTGTTTTTTCTTGCGTTATCGTCAAAAAAGAAAAAAAGGAGAATTCATACTTCTCGTCACAAGGAAATAAAGTTGAGGTAAATACAACGGCGATGAAACGCTCCCCTAAAGTAGATTAAGCTCGTGTACGCATCATAAAACTGCGTTCACACGATTCAGCAATTTCGTTATATACCTAAGTGCACGGTACAGCGAACTCGCACTTTGCCACGAAGACGGGCGAATCCTCTTTCGTTTTCTCAACCCCCTCGACGTCTGTGGGCGCGCGGAGCTTTTGCAGCGCGCTAAGAGGGCTTTAAGGGCCGGGAAAACCTGAAATGGCAGAGCGATCGTCGAGACACCGACAATACGATAGGGTTGCTTTCGCTCGGCAAAACCAACCCCTATTTTGTCAAATGTGCAAATACTCACCATAGGCCATCTCGGACAAATTAAAACAAAAATAAAATAAAAACTATCAAACGTAGCTACATACTTTCCTCTTCCTGTATTTTTGTCAAACGACTGTTAAAAAAATTGTTCCAAGGTTATTTTTACATTGAAACAAATTATCGAGATACTAATGAGTTCGACGAATTCACGCAAAGTGTTGCCTTCATCCCCTGATTTCGTCTTGTACCCTTTCACGCTCGAGTGACGGCGCGTGCTGGAACGAGAGTCGAGTTTACTCTTCGATTTCGGCGTGTAGTCGAAGGGCGGTGAACCACGTTTGCCGACGACGACGACGAAGGCGACGGGTTGAGTCGAAGGGGGATGATTCGAGGTGTCCGAGAAGAGACTTGGAGAGGACCGGGAACCGAAGAGGATGTGTGTATTCTGTTGAGCCTCGTCGTTCGCTTGAACAAACTGAACGAGGCCTTCTGACCACCCTGTCAGGCACGCTTCGTATCTTCCACGACCACTGATACTTCTACATACACATACATATATATATATATATATATATATATTCACTATCTACGATATGCTCACACGCTCGGGAGGATTTGGATACCCCGAGGTTTCCGCTCGACTACCGTGCCGCGGTTTAACCGAGTTTCAATCCGACAATCGCATGGCTCGCCGATATATAGAACAACGCGAGATGTATAGAGATCCGAAAATAGAAAGAGGAAACGAGGCGAGAGAAGAACGATTTAGAAAACAAATATAATATCCGTGTCAATTGAAATCAACAGGGTGTCGTTCTAAAAATTTTATAAGATTTATTATAATAATAATTTTCATAAGAAATACAAAATTAATATTGATAACGAGGAAATTTCTACGGGGGTTGAAAAATGGGGACAAGGATTGTCTCGAAAGGTTTTAAACGGAATACTTCACCTACGTTGTAAAATTTCATGAAACAATACAAAGTTAGTGGTCGATCGTGTTCAAATGTGAAACTGAAAAAAAATGAAGAAACAAAACAAAGTTAGTAGTATAAATTTGGTTACGTTGAGCTCGAGGAGGCTAATCGAACAAAAAATTCTTGGTGACGAAAGTTTGTTTTTAATGGTGTTTCCGGGATATGAGGGTCGATCGATAAGACTCGCTGTTTTACATCGGCCAGGTGGCTATGCCACCTTGGTAACGTCCCCCCTCCGATTTCTCTCCTTTGCGTGTTCCAGCGTTAAAACGAGAGGGCGAGACTGAGAGAGAGAGAGAGCCTGGAGCAAGCCGTAGGGGTTTTGTTTGCGTCGATTGAAGGGTGGACGACGAGAATTTACTGTGCGGTTGCATTTTTTTCGAACAGCTTTCGTTCGTTTCCTCTCGAGTCTGCACGAGACTCGGAAAATAAAATTCCGTTTATTGAAATCGATTGTGAATAAAAAATGTTGGAACGTCCTCGTCTCGATGAGAGATGCACGATCACGGATCCCGGAAGGGCTGGTAACGAGCGTGGCAACGCCTACGAGTCCGCGACGATCGGGGATGAGAGAAAAAATTCTCGGATCGAGTCGTGTGATTTTCAAGGTCTTCCTCGGAATTATTCCGTGAGTTTTCGAAAGATTGTTCGCCAGACGATAATTTTCGTTGGTTTGACAAATTGAGGTGATCTTTCTCTCAGGATGAAGGACCGAGGATCGCAGGTTCCTGCCCTATGCTCGACTCGTTGAAAATAGCTCACTTGGACGATGGCGAAAAAGCTCCGCCGTATTTTCCGCAACCCGGTGATCATCGTCCTGTCAAATCCGAGGGTCCCATGAAACCCATTGGTCCATGGGCCACTGGTCGAGTCACTTATAGTCCCACGGGTGGAATTACGGGGGTGCGACCGGTGGTGGATCGTTACTCGGTCACGAGATACAGCCCGGCACAGTGGAGAGCTCACAATCGAACTTTTTTCGATCATTCCAGCGCTAAGATCGCCGAAGCTCAGTTAAGATGACAATTAATTTAGAGAATTTTTGAAAAATATTATTTTTCTCTATACTTATAATAATAGTTGTCTCATAAAAATTTCTAATCATATTTCAATCGTCTTATAAACGTTTTATAAAATATATACGATATATATTCGTTTAATAAAATTATTTGTCCTACTATTTATAAGACCAATATTTTGCAATACATTTTAGGTGCCTATACGTTGGTAATAAATTGTTTAATTTTTCCATCGATAGATCAGTGGCAAGTAAATCGAGGGAAACCAACGCAAAAATCTACAAACAGACGGACAGCAATCAATTGGAAAATCGTGATCGTCTCAGCGAACGTTCCGGTACGGTTTACGGATGGAAAATCGAATTGGAACGTGCGCTTGCCGAGATAACGGACGAAATAGACCTTTTGGAGGGCGAGCACCGTCGCGTCAAGCAATCACTATCCGTTCTCACGACACCCGAATCAATATCCGGCGAATTTTTGCAACTGAGATCTTCCCGTCGCGAGCCTGATCTCGTGAGAGATCCAGTCGAGGACGAGCTCGTCAAGGTGAAATTTATACAACCGCGTATCCGCTCTTCGAGACACCCGAATTCAATTATGCTAATTTCATTTGACGAATTATACTGTGACATTAGGAAGTGGCACTTTGCTCGGAAATACGCGACACCCTCGTGAGAACCCGTGAACAAATCGAGATTCAACTCCTCGAGCTAAAAACCGCAAAGTCGAGAATGGAATTTGATTACACCGACAAAACCGACGCTTACGAGATCGATTCGGGTTGCGTAGGATTGATCAACGATTCTCCGTCGATTATGTTAAAAGCCGGAGCTACGAGGGTTCCAGCGGAGTAAGTATTTTCTTTTTCATTCGTTCGATAATTTTCTTCTCTTTTTTCGAAAAATTAATTTTTTCCTTTTACCGAAAGACAATCGACACCTGCTGGTTACGATAATTTTACGACCGAGGCTTTGAAAGCTGGTGACATGGTCAGACAAGCATCGGTGGATCTCAGATCGACCCTGGACTCGATCTACTTAAATTCGATCAAGGATCTTCGGTTCCAAGCGACCATGGTCGATACAGCTCTGGCAGAAAAAATTCACATCACCGAGCAAGTCTGCCAGGAGCTTGAGGCTGAACTCGTCAGGGTAACGAGCGACGTTCTTAATTCCAAAGATTCGTCGAATCTGAAATTCCAAATCGAAAATAATATCAGTTTGGAAAAAAATTGCGATGGAAATATTCAAGAATGAATTATTAAAAAATTGAATGGGTTTTTTTTCAGTGTTTGTCACAGTTATCTAGAACGGAGGATCTCATCGAGGAGCTGCGCGGGTCAACCAAGAGAGTGAACGACGCTTTAAAAGTAGCTCAAACGCGTCTGAACAATCGTCTGTTTCGTCGAAACGTCGAAAGTTGTCGAGACGTGCCTCAATATAGGTGAGTCGAGTCGAAATCATAATTATCAGATTATTCTATTCCACGTCGATATCGATGATCCATTTTTTTCTTGCAGTCTGATCGAAGAGGTCAAAATACTAGGCGAGAATCTCTCAACGATGGCGAAACAACTGCAACAAGCCGAGGATACACAAGCGGGCTTGGTAAAAGAGAGAAGCGATCTGGAACGCGAGATTGTCGTCAAAAAGAAATCCTTGTACGTGGACAGGGATCGGGGACAATTGTTGCGCTCTTTCTATCCCTCGGGCGAGGAGCTTGCCGGCCAAGCGTAAAATCCGAATTCACGTTCCTCATCCATCTCTTCGGGATCCTATTTTATATTTTAATCCTTCCCGAGCCGCTTTATGATCATCGTTTGTTGTACATTTGAATTTTTGTACGGCGTTTGTTTTATTTTTATTTGTAAACATTTACACTGATTTTTCGAAGGGTTTATTAAAAATATATATTATGCTTTTGCCGAAAACTGTCAATTGTCCGTTATTTAATTTTTCGACTAGACTCATTTGTCACTATCACAGTCGATGACAGCACTGTCGTGTAATCGATCTTAGGCAGTGCCTTTTTTTAATTGCGTTTAATTACGAAAGCTCACATTTTAGTGTTTCAATCCGAAAGTTGAACCAGGGAAGATGCCGGAGTCAACGAATTGTCAGGAATTGCAATTGGTCCAAAAACAAAGTCCCTTTAAATGTTCGGATCGTATTGCTCCAATCGAAAAACGCCAGGAACAAAAATATCAAGAGCGTGACTTACCCCCGGAATTTTATGAGATTCAAGCTTGTCCCACAAAACCGTCGGAATATCGTCAACAAATAATTTGTTCAACGGGTCAACGAGAATGTCCTTCCAGCAATGTAAATTCTACAAACAACCTCGAAACTCTTCGTCAAGAAGAAGTCCTTTGTCCAGGACCATTAGGTCCGATTTCTCGGTCGGACGACAATTCCGTGCCTACGGAACACTGGGCACCTCTCGCTGATCTAACCAGGTCGAGGCCAGCGGTTGAACGTTTTTCCGTCACTCGTTACAGTCCTGCTGAATGGCGTTTGCACAATGATCGAGTTTTCCAGGATTCACACGCAAGTGTGCAGAACGAAAGGTCCACGGAATAAAAAAAGATAAATAAACTTTTCGTGTTAACTTGAAAAAAAATACTTTTTTTAGTCTTTTTCCATAGACTGATCGCTTTCAATACTCACCGTTGCATGGAACGAGTTTTCGCTCAAACGGACAAGGATCATCAGGACAACAATGTAAGACTTGGCGCGAGACTAAGTCTCGTCGGACGTTGGAAACTAGAGTTGCAACGAGAGATGGCTGAGTTTACGAGCGAACTGAAATTAATTCAGAACGAACGTAAGAGACTGTCGTCTTGCGTGCACGCGTTGAACTTGATAGAATCAATCGATAAGGACGTGAAAAGCGTAAGATGCTTAAGAATGGAAAACGACCTGGTTCGGGACGACGTCGAAAACGAATTGAGTAACGTAAATTGTTACATTCATTTTTCGATGTTAAAATTGGTAATTAAGATGAATTTTCGTGACATACTGAATATTGAACCAGGAGTTGGATCTATGCGCCGATATTGGTAACGTGTACACGAGATACATCGATCAGGTGAAGACGCAGTTACGAGAATTAAAAGATGCGAAGCAGCGTCTGGAGATCGACTTGACCGACAAGAAAGAAGCGTGGAACATCGACGTGGCTTGCAGAGCATTGAACGGTCGATCACCGATCCTCGATTGGAAAGCCGGAAGTGTTCAAATGCCCGCTGAGTACGTTCTGTTACAAAAAACAATAATTAGACAAATTGTTTATCTTAGAAAAAAAATAGTGAAAATAATTTGCAGATGGAAGAAGTTTTGAAAAACTTGTGTTAATTAAAAAGAAACACTATTTGATCTTTTTCATGCAGTCAGTCGACACCGATGAGTTACGAGCACTATTGCAAAGAAGCGATGGCTATGAGCCAGACGGCTTTGCAAAGATCGAGAATTTTACGTTCGAATTTGCACGATACGTACGAAAATTCAGTGAGAGATCTTCGAGCTCAGGCCGATCGTCTGGACATGGCACTGGCTCGCAAAGTCGATGAGACCGGTCAGGCTTGTCGACGATTGGAAAATGAATTGGGTCAAGTGAGTCTCGAACAAAATGATTTGGCAAAAAAATGCTTGCAAACAAAACTTCTTCCACGTTGAAACGAAAAACGTTCGATATTTTGCAGTGTTTGAAAGCACTGTCCGATGCTGAAGTTTTGGTTGATGAGACACGTGCGGCTACAAAAAGATTGGACGGTCCGATGAAATGTGCTCAAACTCGTTTGGAATTGAGATTACACAGGAACAAAGTCGAGAACTGTCGAGACACTCCTCAATTTGGGTAGGATTCGTTTTCATTAACATTTTCGTACCAACAGTTCTTTTAACACGAAATAATTAAATTGTATTGTCAAATATTTCTTTAGACTGCTTTCTATTTCATTGATTTCATCGAAACATTAAAGGTGTAAAAAATTGTGAAAAAAGGATATTAGTAAAAGAAATATTTGTTACCTTGCAGATTGATCGAGGAAGTGAAAACGCTTTCCGAAGGTGTAAGCGCTATGCTGTCGCAATTGAATCGAGCAAGTGGCTCGATCGACGATTTAAGTAAGGCTCGAAGAGTTTTGGAGAAGGATCTTGTCATTAAACGAAAAAGTCTTTGGATCGATCGGGATCGGTGTCAATTGTTGAGATCTTTTTATCCCACGGTTCAAATATTGGCCGGTCATTAAAATTTGACCATTTTTATTTTGTCGAGAGGAATATTTTTCATGAAGGATTCTGCGGGAGAATAAAAGTACACACGACTGAATTAAAATAGTGCAAATTTAATGAAAAAAAAAACTCCGAAATTACACTGAAATATATACAAAAAACTGTTTTTTGTCGTTTCGCCGACGATGATAAGTGAAAAATAAGTATGTTTAAACTGATATAGCTGGGGACTAACGGTACGACATGATATATTATTATATACACGTACGAGAAAGAATTCGCGAGAAGCTAAATTTGACGCTAGGAATCGTAACATCGGGCGAAGCCAATTTTTCGACGCTTCGAAAATTTCCGATTCGATGAAGAACGATCGAAAACAAATGAACGAAAACAAAGGAAACTGAAATTGAATTGAATTTCGATAGCCACGATGGTGGAAAACCACTATATCCATCGGGCTTTAATGTTTTTCGCAATAAATTATTCGACATGTCGCTGTGACAATGACGGTATTCTTATACATTATATATATATATATGTATATATATATATTTCATAATCGCTTAATCGGCCGTATCTTAAGCATATTCCTAGAAAAATATTTTTGCATTTTCGTTTGTTTATGTTTAGAAACCAACAATATTAAGTATCAAGTATTTCATAACGTGTAACAGTTTTGGAAGTTTCTCGAGCTGAGCGTAAGAATTGTACGTACTCTTCACCGTTGCGTTTGTATAATTTTTTTGTTTTTTTCTTTTCTTTCATTTTTGCAAACTTTTCAAGTAGATTCCTTCCGTTTCGTTATTTAGGTTAAATACCGTTTTATAGACGGTAAGCCGGCGCTCTATCGAGCCCGTGAGCCGACAATAGACCCAGTCAATAATTGTATATCGTGCGATCATGTATAAACGCGGAGTAAAGGGGCATATTGAGCGTTCGATCAGTTTTCTATGGACTATCGTTCCTGCTTTGTGATAAATGGTGACGTTTTTCAGAGTCACTAAATTCGGGCGCTGATATATGATGGTATTTCGAAAAACAAAATAATAATACACCGTAGCAATTTTTCGATATTAATAAATTTATCCGAATATATATGCATATATCGAGTCATTCGGGGAAAAGAAATTAACTAATTACGTAATTCCCTAATTACGATAATATATAAATCCAAAATTACTGAGAAAATCAATACGAAGAACGCTCTGAATAACAATTATGAGTAAATCTTAAGGTTCGATACACACCTAAAGATTTCTCTTATTACATAGTTTTTCAATACTTGACAATGACACGTTATTTTTTTCATTTTTAATTCGATCCCCAGCTTCGCAGCTATATTTAAGTCTTTGATGCAATACAACGGGAGTTTACGAGTTATATACGAATATATCAAACGAGAGGACTCTTCCGAAGATTCCTCCCTTGGCCATTTGCGATATTAACGAACAGAAAAAGGAAAAAAACTAATCGCTAGCCAAACTCAAAGACTAATTTATATTTATTTGATCGTAGAATATTGTAAATGAAGAAGCGAATTTCCCGATTCGTTTGAAACTGCATCATGAGCCTTACATTCTTCTATTCGGTGAAGTAAAATGAATAAATATTCTACACTTATCTTGTCATATTATCAACGTTTAGAGCTAGCTAGCTTCTATATTACGTTTCAACTAAGTAGTTATTAGGTAATTTATAAATATATTTTTATAGGTCGGAGATAATAATGTTTACACTATATACAGGAAGAGGTATGATGTTCATAGTCAGCCTGGAGCATATTTTTTTTGCGTTTTCTCTTTTTGAGGTTTTCTCATTTCATTCTTAAAACACGACCGAAGTAGCATTTCTCTCGATCACATGACCCGGATTTTTTTCTTTCTCTGTCTTCTTTTTTTTCACTCTAATCTTTTTCAAATCACTATGAACCAGCTGAAGCGAATAGATGATTGTATATCGTTATCCTCGTTGTGAAAAAAAACACACACACATTTCATGGCATATAAAAAGCTAGGACCGTCTTAGCTAAATCTGTTCGTGTGAATCGTTTGATTACACATACACCACGCACGCATTCATTCAGTGACAGTCATCAGTATCTCTAACATGCTCGCAATTAACGGACAAGGAGCTTTTTTTGTTTGGATTTTCGTTTAGGGCTTCGGGGGATAGGAAACAAAAAAGTAGGATTTACGAGTTAATAAACGCTTCACGGTGACAATAGTTATCTCGATCGGGAGCCCAAATGCACATGTTTAACGTAAATCCAACAATCATTAGGAAGCTATCGGTAAAAAATCCTTTTATCATGTACTGATGATTGATTCATTGTTTAAAATGCCACTTATTATCTCGTTTTATAATACAGTCATCAAATATTTACACGAATTACGAACGAACGCGAACTTTTGGTCATGGTAGAAAAAATGATTTTTCAGCGATGCGTGAATTTCTTTTGTTGTGTAATTTTATGTAGAAAAATGCTCTGTATTGTATGTAAAAAAAAAAGAATGATTGAATCCGAGATGCATTACTGGATGGAATTGTATTCGAACAGTCTCTAATGGCATCGGACAATGGGAGATGTGGATATTTGATGAGAATGTGTGGAAGAGAAAATCATTTGCGCAAAAGATCATCGAGGGGCTTTTTAACGCTATTGGTTCATTCGCTCATAATTCTCACGCGGTACAAGGAATCATACCATGAACACAAGTTCATCAGACATTTATCGCTGCAACACACAACCGTATCACGCGGAGGGGGGGACAACGTTCTAAAAAGACAAAAAAATATTACATACTTCGGTTTAAGCGATTGGTATATGTTCCTCGGGCACTATATCCTCTAATGTTACGGGTTCGGCATAACCGCGAGCAACGAGCTCGTCCGCTAGCGATATTACACCGTGTTTCTGGATGTTTATGTACAGACTTACGTAAACATTGGAATCTATATATCCTTCGATTTGTGCTTGTCCAATACTACCCGAACATATCTGAGCTACTACATCATACGCTTCCTGCTTCCATTCGCCTGTGAAAAACAGTAAAACGAAAAAAAAGAAAAAAAAAAGAAAAATTGATTAGTTTCGTGATATTACGAAAATATAGGGGAAAACCGGGGAAATATGATGAATTAATGTTTTCTGTAATCTTTCTTTTCATCGAACAACTGTAAAAACCTTCATAATCAATTTGAGAAATATTTGTTTTCAACTTTTTTAACGAATTGGGCGTCATCAAATCTTCTACGTTTCTCCGGTCTCCCCCGATTTATAATTCGGAGTAATACTCACCGTCTTTCGGCTGTATATTCGCGAGAAATACTTCGATCGCTTGGAAAGGCAAGGTAAGGTAATCGCACCGGATTTTTCGCATCACTGCATTACTGAAGGTCCAATAACCACCGTGATCGACCAAACGAACCAAGTTTTGTTGACCATTTGGATCGGGAGTTTCTACGTACGCTCTAACCCATCGATCGTACCATTTTGCCACGACAAGCATTCCCTCTGAAAAAAGGCAAACAACGAGTTCCATCAAGAAATATCGATAGTGAAATAATTAGAAAATATTGTAATATATAATAACCGAGGGATGAGTGACTTACTCGAAAGTTGATCCGGCACAGGTGGTGATTCGATAGTATCGTAAAGTTGTGTCATATTTTGATCTAAAACTCTCAGCGACGGATAAGTCGGATGAGTGGGAAGTTGGACGAATAGACGTGTCGGTTTCAGTACGTGACATACGATAACGTCGTTGTTGACACCTTCGACGAGCGGTAAATGCATCAATTCCGAGACCCAAGGTATTTCCTCGGGATTTTTCAATATTGTAACTTCCTCAAGAGTCATGTTTCGGAATTTCTTTTCCGGAAACTTTTGTCTTATTATTTTGAGCGCTGCTTTTATACCCTCGCTTGTACCATATATTATACATATTTTGAGTTCTCTCGTCGACGGATGAGGCTTAACGACCGCATGAACGCCAGCTTTTGTGTTGATGTGTTGAAGATACGAGCCACGTTTGCCGATCAACTTTCCAACCAAGATCTGGGGGATTTCGAACTCGTAAGTCGTCGGGTTTTTATCTTTAGCGTGTCCCTTGATACTTCCACCTAGAAAAAGTGTGCGCATATTTTTTTTTGTAAATGAGGAATCCTCGAATCATTGAAAGGTTCGAGTTTCAGCCTCAAATTCGTGTTCATATACCTTTTCCGCTGTCGGTGCTTCCCTCGCTTCTGACCTCGTCGGTGACGCTTCCCTCCAAGACGCCGGAGACTGGACTATGATTTGCGGAATCTCTCTCGCATATCACTTGTCCCTGCATCTTCGCGTCGTTCAACGACGCGTCAACGCGCGACTCCGAGCAATTTTCGATGCTGTTGCAGTTGTTCATCGTTGAAACGTGTTTCTCGTCATAGGCCAAAGATGATTTCGACGCGACCGCGGAAGCTGATTCTTCTTCCTCGGTCAAATTATCGAAAACCTTGACGATTTTGTTGTCGCCGTTTTCACAGCTTGCCTCGGGAATCTTGACGCTCTTGTTTTTTGTCATTACGTCTCGCATGGAATCGCATCGACCGAAATTCGCTGATTTTGGATTACTGCCGAGTACGACGGTTTTTTGACTCGCTATATCGTCTATCTCGTTATACCACGGCTGCTGATTCTCGTTCGAGGCGGTTCGTCCCGATTTCATGGACATCGTCTGCGATCCCGATCGTCTCGTGGGAATATCGAGACTCTCGCTAACTCTTCGTGGGCTACGATGTATCTCTTCCGGGCTGTTTGGCGTCGACGTATTGTTCGTAAACGACTCGTCGATGTGTATGCCCGAATCGTAAAGATTCAAATTTGTCTTTTGCCCTCTTGTTTCTTTCTTGCAGTCTCTGCTGTCATCGATCTCGCTCTTCAATTTTTTCACTCCACCAGGGTCAACTCTGTCTACACGTCGGCGTTTGTACCAGAAAAAGCCAACGATCACAGCGAAAGCTGGTAACGTCCACTTTACGAGCTGTATGTTCTTTGCCGACATGATTCAAGTCCACGGTAGCTACGATTACTCGGAACTAGTGCAAACTGTAACAGCAAAAACAAAATCACAAGGGACGATTAGTCATCTGAATTGTTATTTTATGAAATGATTTTTCAATATAATGAACTTTGTCTTTGTATAATTTGTATGGGAGAGAAAATATATGATGCACGAATCATCACTTCGTTCGGAGCATGAATATGTAGCAACGATAAAAATTACGTCACCAGACAAGTTTGGAGAGTAAAATGTCAACCACTCTGTAGATTTTTTTACGACGTTTTAACCGAAGAGAAATTATACGAAAATAAATAAAAAGAAGGCGAATCAAAAGTATCTCATTATCGCAAGCCTTTTTCCCCACAACGAAAATTGCCGGTAGGAATCCTAGAAGAGAAACTAAGAAATACAATCTCTCGTGAAAGACACGTGGCACGAGATCACTAAACGCCTCGGAATGTTATTTTGTCCATCTCGTCGAACGAGTTTCCAAGTTTTCCCATGGTCATGGAACGTCATAGCCATTACAGCGAGAGGGACCAACGCAATGTCGAGCCAGGAACTTACAAAGCCAAGAGTGATCTCCCTCGTACGTAACAGCCGTGAGGTATTTTTTTTCTACGGCGCCTAGTGAAAAAAAAACAAAACAAATTCGAAACCGCACAGTTACGTCGAGTTTGGATCGAAACGAGGTTCGCTTCGACGTGCATACGGATAAGTGAAACAAAAATAAAATTAAAAAAAAGAAGAAATGGAGGAAGACCGTGGCGAGCTTCCTGGATTGGGCGAGCACAGCATGATACCGGTTTAACAACACTTCTAGATTTCTAATAAACCTTCGTCATTGATAAATAACCAACGAATATGACAAAATTAATTTCCACCCTATGTCTCGTCCAACTTGGCACGACTCCCAAATTTAACAAATCACGTGGAAAAATCCGACGGAAAAATTTCGTAACCATCGGATTATCCGATTCTCGAGTCGTGAATAAAGTTTAAGGTCGTCATACATGGGATCTCGTAATTCTTCTTCAAGTAAGAATTCTTGTAGTTTTACCTCGATTCTTAAAATCCAAGATTTTATCCTAGTTTCTTCTCGAGTCAAACATCCGTAAGAAAAATTGACTTTGCAAAAAAAAAAAAAAACATTGCGTAGAGGGTGTAAAAAATAGCAACGTGGGCGAATAGGAAGGGGAAGCAAAAATCTCGCTGAACTTTCGCCAAGTCGCCTCAAGTGCGAGAAACCGGTTTTCTCGCTGGTACTCCGGCAATCGGGTTAGCTCACGGAGAAAAGTCGATCCTCATACGTATACGTATGTTTTTATATACGTGTGGAATATGTTTTATACTATATCGTTTCGAGAGAGGCTCGAGCCAGCCCGCCAGGCTCATTGACCTGTAATATCGAGCGATAAAAGTTTCGCCGGTAATTGCTACGGTAATTCACGAATGTCGATGGAAATCTCAAGACACGAAATCCTTACCCCGGTCGTTCTATTAAATTTTATGTACGTTTTCGAATTTTTAACAACACCAATATAGAAAGTTTTTTTTTTTTAACACTTTTAAGCTTTCCGAAGTTCGAGGCACGTCTCATTTTAAAATATCAAAGATATGGATGGTTGAACAATGAAATAAAAAATTCTGAAAATCCATCGAATAATTGTTGGTTAACTTGAATTGCTAATTTTTCGGATTTCGGAATATTTTCGTTATGGTAGAAGATTCGTTCTGTAGAAATTTAGGGAGATCGATAATCAGTGCGATTTCGAAGGAATAAATTTCTGAGCCGTAGATGAAAAACAATTTTTTTTCTCTACTCGCCTTGAAACGCGTTCGAATCAACATTGACTCGTCGCGAGTGACAAACGTACGATGACCAACGATTCGATAAATTTGAAACCTAGAATTCAACGGACAGTCGTATCAACGTCGATTTCGAATATAACTTAGTTGCGAAGTTTATCGTTCGTAGAACTCTTATCATTCTTGTATAAATCGAAGGAAGTAGACTTCCCAGAAAATCCCAGTGAATGCTTCATCGTTCAGAGAAATATCGAATAAAATGAAATATAAATAAACATGAATAAAATCAATTAACCATAATTCATATGAAAATAAAGCGAAATTGATTCGCTATTTTTGTTGTTATTTATGAAAATAATTCTAATCTCCGATAATTCCATCTCCTTCGTTCAGCGGAAGAAAATCATTTCGTACACGAATCTATCAAAGATAAATGCCTGCTCACTTGCCTCGTGGAGTGCGAATGGGAAATTGCAACTAGTTGCGCGACGATGCGCAATCAATCAATAAAATATATTATGCACTGGCACGTCGAAAAAATAAACAACATAAAAATGAAATAACTCGACTCACCGAAGTTAAAGCCATGCTAAGAATAATCGATAGATAGACGATACTCCGAATGACCAAACGAGATTGAACAATCTCAGAATTTTACAGTCTTCAACGAAACTGGCATATGGACACTTTGTAACAAATATACACGACCCAACGTACGTAAAAATAAATATCCGGGCAAATAACACGAACGAATAACACAACGAAGAGAAAAAATAGAAGTAAGAAAAATTCACAAAGCAATTTGAAAAAAAATCCAAAGAACGTTGTTAGATCGAACGGTGGTGTAACGAGGAAAAAAAATAAGACAAACGATAATGCACGCGCAGCCGTATTGCAAACTTGATCGCGAACGGCACATTACTGGAGGGGAAATTCGCACGTTCACCGGTTTTCAGCACGTGGTCGATTCGACCAGGTAGGAGAGAGATTGTACAGCGAGAGGCAAGCCGAGAAATTGGAGAATAAACGCGCAGACGCGGCAAAACTCTCGGTCTATCTCGACGAACCGAGTCGCGAGAATTTCCAGCCGATAATATCCCGAGCCGATCACCGAGAGCTGAGTCGAAGGGAAACAAATTTTTCTACCTCCGTCTGTCTCTGTCTCTCTCTTTCTCTCGGTCTAGCGACAGGTATACGGAATTCATTCACTACCGACCATCTGTGTAACAGGTAAACGCGAAGGACGGAAACAACAACGCCGACTTGGAATATCTCAGGGCTGACCCGAATTTTTCAAAATTTATTCAGGCTAAGACGTGACCCTCGTCATTCGGACATTTTCCAAAAAAATTCGTTCCGATAAGATCGATTGTAATGCAGAGAAAAAATGAATACTAAAAGCAATGTGTATTGAAATAAGGGTAGTTAATTATGTTTACAAAAGATAATTCAGGTATATCCAGAATAATTTACTTCGAGTTGATAATATATTTCAAAAAGTTGAAGAAAGCGGACATTACTTTTATCTTCTTATTTAAATATTTATATTTATCGATATTTTTGTGGGGGTCGAGAACAAATTAATGGAAAAATAATTGATAATAATTGGGAGATCTACGTCGTTTATAAACAATTATCACGGGAGTAAATAATTGATTCTTCGATCGAGTTAATTAATCTCGTGCAATGCAACTGCAATTTTTATAAGCCAACGACTTTTAACCGTTTTCAAATCCAAGCTCAAGTTTTCCAAGTACGAGTTCTCGTCCATCAGCGATTCACCTCGTCTTCGTAACGCGAGAATCGATCACAAATGTCTTATTCGGCATCGTCGACGGACGTTCGAGGCAAATGAAGAAGAAAAAAATGCCTGATCGTACGCATCGGAAATTTCCACGCCCACGACGACGACTCTGTGTGTTTCGGGTGTCAGCGATTGGCCGAGACGATAAACTTTTTCGAGCTCGACCACGAGAATACCAGTTTTTCTTTTCGTTATCCAGCTCACCCAATTTTCATTACGGGCATTCGAAGTCGAGAGTCTGAAACTTGCACAACGATAGTTTAGAAACAATTTTACGTAGTGAAAATAAAATTCGTTATCATCGTGCGTAATAATTAACTAACGAGTGCTAATTTATTTACATAATTAACACATTTTTCTATAACTTGTTTTTATTAAAAACAAAAATAATAAAATATATGATTCATGCAGAAAAATAATGTTATCACGGTCTTCTCCACAAAACTATTCTGATAAATTTAATCCGTGTTCGAGATGAGAATTTTACACGGAAAAAATTTGCCACTAAATTTTACAGGCTTGGGAATAAAATACCTAAGGCACTCAATTACGACAATAGGGCGTCGGGGAAGATAAAGCGAAAATCCGTGAAGGAGTCAATAGCTTCGAGCTCTCGTTTCGTCGATGCAACCCTTGCAATGCATTCGTTGGGTTCGAAACGATGAAAGAAAAATAAAATGAGATAGGAACGGTGAAAAAAAAATGGAAAGAAAAAAAAGAAGAAAAACCAGTAACTCGCGACGTGAAGCGATAAAAATCAACGACGAAGCGAGAAGAGGATCTTCTCGACGAACCTGGAGAACTGGGTTATACAGCAAGCTTGTTCGTGCTGGATCGATGTGATTTAGTGCATTTCAATGGCATCGTGGTTATCGATTATTTTCAAATTTTATTTTCGACCTGCACACAAAAATTGTTTGAATTTTGACGAAAACAAAATTGTCTATTATAGAATTAATTCCCAACTCCTTTTGGCTTTCAGCGATCTTCGAATTTTTCTTGTGACGTAAAGGCTGAATGCTTGAATTTCGAAATGTTTATTTATTGGTTATTTTTCTTGGATCAGGCTCGTCTTTGTAGAAATTTGGCAATACGTTTTTGCTGCTCGAGAAATATATGCTCGTGAAGCGAGGTGGCTTGGAAGGTTCAGTGTGCGCTTGGAATGTTTCTGTAGAGACGACTGAGGTTGGTGAGGTAACAGTGTGCGGTTAAGGCGAGCGAAGAATGAACGAAAGAAACGTCCACCGACACAGAGAATGCGGGAAAAGAGCGATGAAAGAGCAGGTTACAAATTCAGCGAACGTATATCGAGGCTTTTACAAATTTCCCAAAAAAATAAAGTCAAGTCTGAACATCTAAATAAACCAAAATTCGAACGAGTTTCAAGATTTGTGATAGAATATTTTTTTGTCATAATTCAACCTCAAATACTCAATTTTTTTGCCCTGGGCTTAATTACCCTGAATAATTATTTCATTTTAATACAAAAATAATGAAAAATCTATTTTTTGTTATTTCAACAGCTTTTTTTTCTTGATACAAATCTAAATCGTGTGATAAATTTAAATAAAGTATTTACAACGAATGAAACGAAATGTGCGTTTAAGAGGTTTTAAACTCGACCTAGGGGCACGACGTAACGCCTTGGCCAAGCCAAATGTCTATCATGGCGCATCGTCGAGGAGTCATTACTCTTTATCTTTCTCCCTACGGCTCGCTTGCTAAAACAGTTTTCACGCTGGACTCTTGGCTCTGCGACACGTTGTTCGCGAGAAGCCACGATACGAAAGTCTCGAGATCTGTGTGGCTAGTCGCGTGGACCTTGCAATGAGTCATCCCGGTTATATTTCACTACAAACCTACATGTGTATTCCTGTATATAAATATTTCTCTATTTCTCTATACATATTCTATATATATATATATTTCTCGTTCTATATATAGAGTGATTGTTAAATAGGTACCATTGCTATCGAAAAATCACGTTCCTGATTTCCTAAGAAGCCTCGAGAAACGGAAATACACTTTGTTTCGATAATGATTCGTTGTATCGATAGGACTCGCGAACGGTAGGCACGCTTTCGTATTGCCAGGGACGTTAAAAAAATAATCTACAAAATTTCCGAAATTGACTCAAGGTCCCATTGATCGTAATACGAGGTCGCGATATAAATCTGAAATTCTTCAAACGCTACTAGATTTATCGTCGGGCGAATTTCTTCTTTTTTTTTTTTTTTTTTCATCGTGGATATCTCAAGAACGTTTCGAGCTTCCCGCTGTATATATATATATCGGCATTGAATAAGCTTGGTTCCGTATCTCGGCGGTCCTAGAAACGTGCTCGATACTACGATGATTATCAAATGTCTCGGGTCAGAGTTTCAAACGCTAAGACGTTTTTTTTCATTTCTAAATTCTCAACGACGCGCAAGACAAGATTTATTTTTATGGAAAAAAGTTCAGATTCTGATATTTGACATTCGATGACCGAGTCCATGAACTTAAATTTTTATTAACGGTCTACCCGTTATTGATTTCTAACCCACCCTCCCCCTTCTATACCTCGAGTTTAATTATTACCTCGTGACAGCAATACTAATGAATGTAGGCATTCAATATTTCTTGCGTGTGTAGAACATGTCGGTCGATCGAATTTGAAATTTTTAGAAACTATGACCAATGTATAAATATAGCGAGGATTTTTTTCTTTTCTATCGTTACATTAGCGATGGAAGTTACTTGGGACTGTATAAACTATTTTAAAAATAGGAAAGAGCCTTAGAGTCAACGACTTCGAAGACGAGAAAATTTTCTCTTTGGATGAATGACCAAGAGAATATTCGTTCAAGCTTCGAGTGTTTAATCGATTTATCGCTATACTTACAATTGGTAGAATCAATTGTGTAATTTCGTTTCCAGACTATTCAGAAATACTCAATGCCTCGAATGCCTTCGTTTACACATTTGTCGTATTTTGTTTACATCAGTCAGGACGAACGATATTGTTACACTGAAAGGTTTACAATGGGTAAGAATGTGTCATGAGAGAGAATTGTGCTGTTTCAGCAAAACGATACAAACCAAATAAACATTGTAACAACGCGAAATATTCAGGTGAGTAAATTTAATTCGTTCGCCACGATACGTATTGGTTATACCCTGATATATACATTGTACGTGTACGTGTATACCATGTTCGTGGAACTACGTCGTCGTGGAGCTCAACGATTCCCCGGTAAGGCGCAGCCGCTCGTGGAATGCTCCGGGAGCACGCTATTTCCAGATGTTGTATGTTCAACTTCGACCACAATATATGCACGCATACGTATACGATGGAGTTATATAGAAAGGTATTCGCAACGATATTGTCGTTCGTCCCGTAACAGAACAAATGAGCTTATGAACTGCCGGGAACGGCGTCAATGTCCGAAAAATACGATTACTCAACGAATATAGTACGTGTCGTACTCCGGAGGTTTCGACCGGTTCAACGTGTTGCGTTCGAAACTGTACTCTCTCTATCTATCTCTCTCTTATTCTTTCTCAGCATACACACACTCACTCTTTCTCTTTCTCTCTCGTCCCGCGTCCATATTGTGCAAGGCTAATGGCCTACGCACGGGGAAAAATAGCATCCGCCCGTGATTCTTGGGGTTAGATTTTTTGTACCACGTCGCTGATCGACGTGTGTGAAAGTAAAAGAAAACAATTAGCATCTAATGACGATCGATAGATCGAAGATTCGAGATTCGGGACAACGTGGAGACAAAAATTGCGATTGAGAATTTACGAGCAGGATGGTCGAGATATATAAATGAAAAAACACGAAAACGGCCACGCCGCCGATGGTAGCATGAGGCACGCGGGCGTGTAGCGGCGAAGCATATTTTTCGGCGTTGAATAAACGATTAATTACTCACCGATGGGCCGCAAATTTACGCAGAACAGTAACGACGTATCCGGTGAAATTTAGCTCCCTTGACAATGTTGCACTTGATGAAACGATGCTCGTACTTAGTAATGCGGCGTTCCACGTGAACACAATGTTTTTTCCCTGGGCTTCTAACAGAGGCAATATGGCGCGCCGAGAGATATACTCGTTTTCGGGACACCGCATGTGCGGTCGAATATTATCTTTTTTTTTGGCGAACGAAGACGCCGCGCCGTCTCGCGGACGATACCGTCAACTATGAAACTAACCCAGGCAGCCAACTCAGTAATAATTTCGGAACGGTTTCTTTTTTTCTATTCCGCCACGAGTATTCGTGAAAAATCAAAGTTTGATTCATAAGATAGAAGCATTTGAGCATTAAATACTGAATTATATTACAACGATGTAATTTGTATCTCTTTCATTGTTTAGTTAACTTTTCTATATCTTAATCGAACAACTTCATGGAGAGACCATGGTGTTCCCAAGCCTCGGGAGTTTCAGTGCCTGAAGCGGAGAGTGGACGTGACCGACGAATGAAGGCGACGGTGGCGCTATCTAGCGGGCTGCTTTGCTACCTTAAGTTATTTACCGACTGACACTTGCCGATGGTCGATAACGTAGGAAATACGATCGTCTATTAATTACGTCGGTACAATCATCTCCTTCTCGTGTAGAAAAGGAAGATTATCTCTTATCCGACCTGGCTAATTGTATGGGAGCGGCGTTGAAAGCCCGCGAAAATCGTATAGTTTAGCGAATGGGATTTATTAAATACTCGCGTTCACATTTACATCTCTCGAAGCGTTACCACGGCTGCACGTTGACGTATACGTCACCAATTTTTAATTAAATTTATATAATTAATATTTATTATAGCCGTTGTGCCAATGATATACAGGGGTCGCTTATTTTCATCAGAAATCCTTGTATCTGCTCGTAACAAAATAACGAATAGCGCATACAAATATATGCATATACATACATATATATGTATATATAAGTACATACAGGGGCGTATTCTTTGCCCTTCCGTCGAAGTCGCCTCGTTTCGATAGTCTTTGTTTAAGCAGAGGGTCTTGACCCAGACGTTAGGATGACCTTCGTCTTTGATATACGCACCGACGTCTCTATTTTTAACGACTTGCAGCAGAACCGAGAGCGAGAGAGAGAGAGAGAGAGAGAAGCCACGGGGTTGCGAGAAGTGCGAAAATTGCACGATCCCCCATGTGTTTCGGCCTCTCTTTCGCCAAACCTTCCAAGACGAAAGTAGTCATGGCTAGTCTGCTACACATTAAGCAAGGGCGTATAAACACGATTGCCTACCTCGCGACCCCGTATGTCTGGTCGCCTATATTTCTCAAGATTAAATATCCTATCGAGAGGGTCACGCGTCGAAAAAACAGAGAACGAAAATACGTCTAACTAGATAAATCTGAAACGATCATGAGAGAAAAAACGGAATAAGACTTTTCCGATAATTAGTCATCCCTTACAGCTTCGAGATCTAATCTAACTCTCCTGCACTAACGTCGTGTTTACGGCAAATTCGTACTTTTTCATTCGTCTTTCTCGCGATATTCGCGAGCTTTTTCGTTTACTTCTTTGCGATAAGAAAGTTTCGATGAGGAGAATTTGGCAAGGGGAATTTCCACCCTCCCACTTCTCTCTTTTCAATACGTATTTATCGATGGTTACGTCTCTGGCAGCTTATCGTACGTATATCTATCTCTCTCTATATATATATCATACATACATACTTATATATATATATATATATATATATATATATATGTATGATTGGAGGGTGCAAGCCTCGAGATAATTCGGAGAAAAAGAAAAGAAAGAGAGGTCGTTTTAATATCTGGATGGTACGTCGTGCAAGTGGGCGAGGGAAGGGAGGGAGAGGAGCAAGGGCGGGAGAGAAAGAGAGACAAGCAAGGTTACAGAGCGGTCGTTGGGTCAGCAACACCACACGACCGCCCTCGCTCTACCCTTGTCGCGTCTTTTCTCCGACCCTTCCACACCGTCGTCCCGACGATGGCATTCCGTCCTATGACGGTCGACGCGCAAATCCACCCTTCCCCGATCTCTTCCTACTTTTCTTTTTGCCCCCCCCCCCCTCTCAACTCTCCCTACGTCTCTTTGTTTTCGGCATCCACGCTATTTTCACCCTGCAAATTATCGTCGATATCCTCGTGTGCACCGAGAGCGTCCATAACTTTTGGAAGGGTTTCGAGACTACTCGGAACAATGTGAACAAACATATGCGACGAGAATATTGATAATATCGATAAACAAAGTACTAAAAATATTAATAATGCTTATTACTAAAGATTACAAAGTGAAAATAAAATGACGACACTTGGCGAAAATATTGAACAATTTTGTATTCTGTTCATTGGTATCATTATTATTTTCTTGCCGTCGACAATAACAACAACAACAACAACAACAACAACAACAACAACAACAACAATAATAATAATAATCAAAACATCGGAAATAATAATAAAAATCATAAATTCGAATAAAAAAATTAATGCACGAAGTATTATAAAAAAATACCCCTCATTGTATCAAAATCATAGTCGGAGACTGCAGACAGAGAAGGTTCATGATCGTTGCACGGATCGATAAATCGCAATTCACGCAATGAGCTCATATCTTCGTTAAGAGAGAGAGAGAGAGAGGGACAAAGAATAGAACGTACAACGTACGTATTGGAATTGTCGTAACAATGACCCCGTATCTGGTTATTAAACCGCTACTACTACAACTTTCACCGCTACTACCGTACGATCATATACAACGTTTATGTTTGTGTCTATGCATTTATACACATTCGTGCACGAGTCTCTACGTGTGTATATATATATATATATATGTATCGTGTGAATTGGCGGTGATGTGCGTGCACTACAACATACTTTTTTCCCCCTGCGCAATTGTTATCCAATGCGGTGTATGGCCGGGTAGAAGCTTGAAAACATCCTCGTGGAGGGGGCGTCTGGGTCACCCCCTTTCACGGTTAGTCTGTCTGTCTGTCTCCCTGCCGGATTTCAGCTCACCGGGGTTCACAACCCCGGCGTATTTTACGGAAATGTTCGTTAGGGAAAGATTCGAAATGAATCGACGGATCGAGACGAGACAGAAATTATAGACGGAAAATTGTAATGCGCAAATTTATAGTTCGACGATAATAAAACGTTATTGAAATTAGGAAATTCGATAATTCGGGGGATCAAGAGTGGTGAAAAAGTTTATCGAATCCCGATGGTGGATTATAGTACATCCCCCACTCTTTATCGTACTCCCTCGCTTCCCTTGCCTTTTTCTTCTCTCGTCCTCGCCCTCTCGACATCCCTCGGTAGGATAACGTTCCCGAAGCCCAGAGCCCGAGAGAGACTCGACTGTGAAAGGGGAGAGAGTTGTCTGCACTGGAGGGGGTGTCTGGGTCAATCCCCTCCAGTCTGGGGGTTCCCAATTCCAAACGCATTTCCCGGGGTTCGCAAATCCCCGCGTCTCTCGTTCGCACGAAATATTCTCGACGGACGTGAATAAAAAATGGTCCATCGACTTTTTTTTATCTTCGATAATGGGTTTTTTCTTTTATTTTTATTTTTCATTAAAATATAATATTTCACGTATTTGTCTCATCCCTTGGATGTTCGAGGTGTTTTGTATTGAAATATGAAATAGAAACTATTTTTTATATTCTAAAATATTAATCTAACTCGCGTTTATGAAATTAAAGGAAAATTATATTCATCGAAAAAGAACGATTATCGTGATTCGTGTTTGATAAATAAATTTCGTATAATTTTTTAATCGTACAACGTCGTTTTTCTCCGATAATAACGTGAGAATTTTACGTTATTTCTTCGTTTCAATGCCACCAATGTCAATGTCGTGAATTTCGAAGACAAGAGAAACGAAGAGAAATAGTCTTCAAGTATTGATTTTTTGCATCATTTTCTCAGAGTCGTCGCGTTCAGCCGAGGTGCGACGAGACAAAACGTTCGAATTCGTCGAAACCAACGCGTTATCGGGACATTCCGTTAGAAACGGGCACGATATAAGTGCGAGCGTATACCCACATGCCTCGCGAAAACACGTCACGCTCGTGACGTGAACGTTGCGGATAACGCATTTTACGAGTAATAAAAGTGCGAAAAATTATGCCGCCGGGCATAAAAGTGGCACAATTGGTTCAGTGGGGCGGTGCCCCCGCGGCCTTGGACGGGAACAGTGATCTCCGCCGTGTATACAACTACTACCCTCGCTGTATCCGCGCGTACAGTACGATTCATAAACGCTACTAATCCCTCGATTATCAATTTATCCCCCGATCGCAAAATTATTTCTCCTCAAACTCCATAATTTGCGATATAAAGCCAAAAAATTTCGAAATTTTGGAAAAAGTCAATTCTACTGCAATAATCCTCGTTCCCGGTAATAAAAAATTACAAAATTTATGAACAAATTATTCGTAGAAAATAATTCTCATTCGTGACAATTTTTTCGTCTCATTGGATAAAAGCTCGATTTTAATATTTGATGAATTTGTTTGAATCTTAAATTCTGAATGGCTCTGTAGTCGGCAAGATCTCGGTCGAAAGTATGTCCGATGCACTGTTGCACCCGCTGGGCTAGTAGCGTGTATTTTACGTATGTGTGTGTGTCTCTCTCGTATGCACTTTGCCCCGCTCCACCCCTCCTGACTATCGGAGTGCACACGTTTTCAGATCAGTATTCCATTCCAAGCCCCGAGTGCTCGTAAAGCCCATGGCTCGTCGTCGTACGAACAAGAGCTTTTTCCCTTTCTCTCTCTCTCTCTCTCTCTCTCTCTCTCTCTCTCTCTCGCTCTCTCGCGTTCATCGACCGAGTGCGACAACGAAGGGTGTAATCGGTTCGTCGTGCGTGTGAGCTCGTCGATGTATTGAGCGACTGGCGGGTCTCTCATTCTTGTTTTATAGTGTGCGTACACGCACCTCTCGTCCGATCATCGCCTTCTCGATATATATACAGTGAGAGAGAGAGAGAGAGAAAGGAACAGAGAGTGAGTGAGAGACTGAGAGAGAGAGAGAGAGAAAGGAACAGAGAGTGCGTGAGAGAGTGAGAGAGAGGGATGGATGTGCATTGAGTCGCATATACTTGTATGCGGTGCCAGCGCTGTTTGCGCTCTTTATCTCTGTCTTTCGCTGCGTGTAACTCTCCGTCCGTCGTTAAGTGCGTTAACCCTGCTCGGTGCGTCGGCCCTTCAGCGTTTCTCAAACAGATCCAGAGTT
This sequence comes from Netelia virgata, assembly GCA_951802705.1. Taxonomy (NCBI): domain Eukaryota; kingdom Metazoa; phylum Arthropoda; class Insecta; order Hymenoptera; family Ichneumonidae; genus Netelia; species Netelia virgata. The sequence continues at coordinate 7,679,662 of OX637868.1, forward strand.
ACATGCCATTCGTCCGCTTCGAGACAGCAATGAACGTATATACAGAGACAGAGAGACTTAGGTGAGAGAGAGAGAGAGAGAGAAGGAGAGAAAGAGTGAAAGAAACTGATAAAAGATAAACGTGAGAAAAGTTTATCCCGCTTAATTTAAGTAGGCGATGAAGTATGAAATATCGCTAATACGTTACCGCGAGGCGATAACCCATTTCTACGGATCTATATATTAAAGCAAATAAACAAACGAACAAAATACGCTTTTGTGATTTTTACTCAAAAATGAATTTATGCCTTAAGATTAATATTTTACGTAGATTTATGTTATTTTAAATGAAATACCGTTTGTCTTATTCGAGAATCATCGAATTACCGGCAATAGAAACTTTATCGAATTCATGGTTAATCGAAACAAGTCTATTTCGCCAAAAACGAATTTTCGTGGAAATTGTATTCTATGATGCGCGCGAACTATTCTCCATAACGAGAAGAAGAAAATGCAATTGGAGTGCCCGTGATTCGAGTCGTCGATGTACCAAACACGAGAGAGAGAGAGAGAGAGAGAGAGAGGGAGAAACGAGATAGAGAGGTAGAGGGATGGAGAGGGATCTTCCAGGGTCACGAACCGTCGTCGAGTTGCAATTGTTTGGACCTCGATGCATCTTCCCTCCTTTTCTCTCGCTCGCACTCGTATATACGTGTATATCCAGCATTGGCCTTTGGGCATTGCACTCTCGGTTGCGTTTTCTCGAGGACGGTCCCCGCGGGTTGATGCACGCGGAATGCACAAGCCGCGAAGCTGGCCGAGCTACGACGAGACGAGCCGAGGACTCTGCGCGAGCGCGTGCTTCTCCTAAGAGCGAGAGAGAGCGAGAGAGAGAGAGCGAGCGAGAGAGAGAGAGCGAGAGAGAGAGAGAGAGAGAGAGAGAGAGAGAGAGAGAGAGAGAGAGAGAGAGAGAGAGAGAGAGAGAGAGAGCGAACGTGGGAGGGGCATGAGGCCTGAAGAGGGGTAAGGCAAGGGGGGGGGCGATTGAGCGAGCGAGCAAGCGAAAGAGTGTGTGAGAGAGAGAGAGAGAGAGAGAGAGAGAGCTTGCAGTGCATCGCGCGCGAATCCGATGCAGTCGTGATCCGGCCCGCCTGCTTGCAGCTGCAACGGTCATCACGCGTTCCCGACGAGAGTTCGATGCACTCGCGAGGGCCTCTATGCTGCTCTTGCGCTCGTTCCCTCGTGCGCCCGTGGCCATGCAATACTGCACGCTGCTCCGCGGTGCTGCTGTTGCTGCTGCTGCTGCTGCCGCTGCTGCTGCATCGAAGAATGACTCAGCGGAGAGAGAACCGCGTGTGCGCTCATCACGAGGGAATACGGCCTTGACCCGACTGCACCGAGGTGCATTGTACCTTCACGATTTGAATTTTCGCTCGACGCTTTCTCTCTCTCGCTCTCTCTCTCTCTCTCTGTCTCTCGCTCGACAATCTCGCTTTCCCTATAATGTATTATGTTTATATCACGACTCGATTATTTATTAGTTACACGGTCGCGGAATTAAAAATGTAAATTATGAGTTTTTAAAATACGTTCTCTTCTTTCGGTTACCATAAATTCACGACAGCCCGAAAAAATGTATGAAAACATGTAAAAACGATCCTTCATTCGATGTTTTTTTCGACTTTGATCGTTTGTAATTAAAATTGAGAAGATTTTTTAATTGATAAAATTGCAAAATTAGAAAATTGTTGTTTTTGGAACTTGATCGAAGAATTAAATTGTTCTCTTTAATGTTTTATCGCAAAGCGTAATTAAAGCGAAAAAAATGTAGGTTGCCAGACGCGCAATCTGCGACGTGATACAAGTCGAGAACGTTGTTCGATGGATAAGACTGGATTAGCCTAGGCCTCGGAGTATTTATGACTTATTTCTTCAACTATCGAGAGGTCAATATCTCTCTTACCGTCGTCGTAACGAGATGTAGTTAAGAACGTCGAGAAAGTAGTTGATTTATGCGACGTAATGAAAGACTCGAGCGACGAGACGCGCGTTACAAATCAATTATCGAGCGAGAGGGAGATCGAAGGCATCTGGTCGAGATTCGATAAATAATAACAATAATTAATACCATCGAACAATGAATAACTCGCGGTTCGATCGTCGCGTTCGAGATTCTGAATAAACGAGACGTCGCGAAACGTCGAGAAAAAGCGACAAAAAATCGAGAAATTCATTAAAATTCATTGGCTCCTTATCCGGAACGTTCGGCCTTCGTCGTTTCGATGTATTCGACGAAGACAATAATTATGATTTATACGCTGTTTTTCCCGATGAAATTTTACACGATACACAGGGTCGAATATCGAATTCGACTCGTTGGATAGAAAGAGGAAGGAAGCCGAGATATAAAGAGTCGACGAAGAGATGGAAAGTGGCTAGACCTCGAGGCCATTAGCCAGTAGAAAAATCCCCCCACATCGCCGTCTCTATCGTATCGAGACAACGCCGAACGTATAGTCTCGGATAAATTCTCGTGATATTCGCGCTGACTTGTCACTTTTTGGAAATCGTCCAAAGGAACAAAAAACAATAAAGTAACGTTCGAGAAGTTTCCGTGCGTCCGAAACATTTGGTTTTATCATATCTTTGAAAAATGTATTTCATCGTTCGAATTAATAATTCATACCGGTTCGCCGACTATCGTGGCAATGAACTATTTTGCATTTCGATCGACGAACGATGAATGAAGGAGACTTTGATTCTTAAATTATTCTAGTTTGATCGAAGGCCGTATATGCTCGATCGATATCGATTTCGATTTATCGAAAGAGTGTTGTCCACGGTCGTGGAAGGAAGGTTCATTGCCTCCTCGATTAACGAATGAACGAACGAACGAAGCGGAGAACGAAGAAGGAGACAAAAGGCCTCGAGAGGATCGTCTCGTACAATTAGTTATATTATGACTTGCCCCACGCCATTGGCATCCCCCTTAGGACGTATATCTTTATGGAGCACCAGTGTCATCGACACACCGACCATATGCCCCTCCCCGTTTCTCAACCCTGACGCTCGTTCCCATTGTAAAAAGGTCAACGCATCTATTGCGAGATAACCTTATCACATTGTCACGACGTGCAAATATTTAATATTCTCGATAAATTATACAACGCGTGAGACAATATAACGCGTATCGTCGTACGTTGTTTCTCGTCCTTTTTTCATTTTCGTTTACTTTGTCGGTGTGTGTGTGTTTTTCTTTCTCTTTCTTTTTTCTTTTGGTTTTTCATTTTTAAATTCTTCCAGAGCTTAACGACCTCGCGGCAATGACCTCTCGACGATCTTGACGCAAATTAGCGAACATATTTTTAACAAATCGTCGGTTAAAGAATATCTGTTCGACCGGGAAAAAAATCGAATCGTCCGAGGGGAATGATAATTTTTTTTCAATTTTTTGCCTCGAGAATCTTTCGAAACGCAGCTTATTTACTCGTCCAAGCAATTTTCAGAAGGTCGTACAAATCTCTCGTACGACGACAAGGACATTTTTAATAAAAAGCGAGAAAAGAAAAGACTATAGCGCGGTTGAAGAAAAAAAAACCATTTGTCTGAAGGGTTTTTATGAACTTTTCGACTGTACGTTGGAATACATTTTTTTCCCTCCTTCCCCGGTAGAAGAACAATTTTATGAACGATCGTGACACTTTATGGGACATTTTTTGTTCTCGACGACGCGTCAATGAGCGAGAGGGGGGGGGGGATTTTATTCGAGTTTCACCGGAGCTTGAGATTTCGGGCGAACAAGTTATATTTTCGTTCTTCTTATTAAAAGCTTTCGGGGAAGGGGAGTAGGAGAGTGGGATGAAAATTGAAGCGAGGTTACTGGGTAGAATTTGCAATGAATTTCTCGGTTACATTTACGACGAGAATCCCCTTCACCTCCGCAGCCTCTTTCTTGCTCTTCATCCTCGTTTCTTGGCTTTATCTCGCGTGTTTATATATATCGGGAGTGCGAGGGATGTGTATTTTGGTCCTCGGGTGCTTGCGACGATGCTTTTCCACACTAACGGAGGAACGGGGGATACTCGCGCCCTCAACCTTGAACTGATGAACGGAGTGAGCGAGAGAGAGAGTGGGGGAGGAAGGAGGGACGGAGGGAGAGAGAGAGAGAGAGAGAGAGAGAGAGAGAGAGAGTTTCTCGACACCCGCCAACGTCCTAGCCTATTCCTGGCCTTTCGCTGGTCCCCTGAGAGTTGTAGCCCAATCGCTTCGTTTACGAGCAGACGAGACTTTTCTTCTTCTACTTATCTAGTCAGCATTTACGACGATTACAAACACACTTTACACGAATATTCACTTTTTACGATCAACCTTCGATCAATATATCATCATTTCTCGAAAAGATCATCGAACATTGTTTTTTTTTAAAACAAATTATCGATTAATTAATTTTTCTAATTATTGCATGCGATTATTATGGGAAAAATGATTGTTGTTGTTGTATTTTATCGAGAGTTTGATACACGGGTTCGAAACGAATCGAACAGTGATTAGAAAACGACCGAATTCCTCGACGGTAATAAAAATAGCTAACCTTGAAACTGCATTTTTTGTCTGGAGGCTGATTCAGTGTGGTTCACGTGAGAATCAGCCCGACGACATTGAATCGGGGAATCCCGTAACGTCTGGAATTACAACCAAAGTGCCGGCAAGGGGAGACGCGAATATTTACGCTCGAGTTCCACTATCTTTTTTTTTTTGTTTTTTTTTTTATTTTATTTCAATCTTATTTTTTCCTTCGCGCGAGATACGATTTAGCGAACTCTCGCACTTCTCGGCCAGTCGCCAATTTTAACATACGCGTGAGCGAATATGGACCATGGATAAATCTACGACACTTTAATTCTTCATTCTGTCGATATTTAGCGGAAATATTATTGTTGTTTTTCTTTTTCAATTTAAAAACAAATTAACGAGTTGACACGAGAGAAGAAACTGTCGAGAATTTTTTGTTTTTCCATGGTGCCCATCCTTGCTTCGTCGGCTATAAAACGTCAACGAGACAAAGGGAGTTCGCGTCGCTCGAGCTAAGCATATCGAGCCGGGGATCAAGGCCGTCACCGAGAGGTGTTGAGCGACGACAAAGACGACGACGACCAGGACAATGGTCCGGATATGGAGTAGTGAATATGGAGAGTGTTCTGACGGCATTCACTTTTTCTTTATTAATCTTTTTCTTTTTTTTTTTTTTGCTTCAAATACTTTTTTGTCTTTACCTACTGGGCGATATCATTGTTCCCCTTTGTAAGAGACAGAGCGAGAGAGAGAAGGAGCGATGGAACGATGGAAATCATCGTCGCGCCTACTACGTTGATGAATATCATTGTTGGTACGTATAAACATGTATATATAAATATATATATATAAATGTGTGCGTATAAATGCGGGTACGTCAGTCTTCGCATCGTCCGACGACCTGACCATGGGCTGCATTCTTTTATCGATCGGCCGGTAACGAAAAGTGGGGTTGGATAATAAGGCTAATGCTCCCATCTCCGTTGGGACTCAACCTTATATAGATATATATGTATGTATGGATATCGAATCGACCGGAGGTTCGAGGGTGCCGCCCTCAGTCGAGCTCGGTGAACAAAGAGAACGTCTGCGAGAAATTTAATGTCGTGTATCGCACACAGACGTATATCGCATATGTAATAGTAGCGGAAGGACGGTAATAGAGAAGATAGTAGTGGTATTAGTGATAGTGGTACGACATAGTAATAGAGACCTAGACAGGATCGTCTACCCTTGAAAACGTCCCCCGCCCCCTCCACCCCAGAGACCCGTCTCGCGATCTCGCCTCGACCCAATTCCCAAATTTCTCTCTGCGCTTCGTCCCGAAACTTTGGGGCACTCGTCGTTTATACGCAAATTCGGAAATTCGTCGAATTTCCACTATTCGCAAAAGAGAAATAATTGCAAAAGACAACAATTTCGAAAATAGAGAAAATACAAAATATTATAAATAAAATTTATGATAAAGCATATTCGATGAAAATTCGTCGCGACATGAAAAATTTCAAGAACACGAACAAAAGTACCGAACGATATTTAATAATACGCGGAATATTGATAGTATTTTTTCGTCTTTGTGAGATACAAAATTCATATTCGAATGAAAGTTGTGTTTTCTTTTTTGTTGGAAAATTAAGGATTTTTTGCGTTGAGAAAATTCGAAACATCGCCTCGATCCAATCGAGCTGAGCGACTCTGCACTAGGGTTGTCGCCACATTCGCTCTCCGCTCGGCGGTGGGTGAACTTGACTCTCTCAACGTCCTGGAGGTTGCCCACCACTGCGACGATGAGGAGACGAGAGAATATATAATATATCTATATCTATAGAGAGAAAGACAGCGAGAGAAGGAGAGAGAGAGAGAGAGAAATGTGTAGTAGTAGTATATACATTGTGGGGTAGACAGGGTAGTGCGAAGGGGCGCCGCGTGGGTGGAATATCGCCAGTATGTGCGCGACGTGGAGAAGGGCGAGAAAGTGCAATGTCTGTCTTTCCCCCTCGGTCGACGATGCCAGCCAGCCAGCCAGCCAGCCCGCCAGCCAGCCAGCCAGCCGAGCACGCTATATGGCCCTTTCGAGCGAGCCAAGCTCGGATCCCTTCTCAAGGATGCATATTCGTCGAGCGATTCTACTGAATATTAAGACCGTCTCGATGAGCCTCGGACACTCTACAAAAGATTTTTACGTACAAACGTACGATCTTTGTTTCTCGTAGCGAAAACTACATGGTGAACGCGAGGTGGCGCTACAAAAAAATAACAATAACAATACGAAAAGAAAAGAAAAAATGACGAAGATAGAGAAAGCGACATAGCGAGGGAGATTTCTGTGCGATGTTGGTGAGAGGTGTTTTCTTGGCTCCGTCTCAAGTTCCGCGGAGAGTTGAACGATCCTTCTAATTTTACGTCCTGTCGCTCGTTATCCGAAAGCCCGTTTCTCACGAGTTGTTTTTCTTTTCGCTAGTTCTACCTCGAGCAACACGAATTCATGAAAATCCACGGGTTGACCCATCGAACTTCGAACGAAATGTAAATTTGTTTGAACTTTATTTTTCTACATCCCACGATGAGAATTTATTTATATCCCCTAGGTATCTAGGTAATACATTCGTTAAAAACGTTCTTACTCCTCGTTGTCCATAAAGTCGTTTTTATTGTTTCACCGCTGGCGAATGGGGAGGATCGAGGGTGGGGAAGGTAAAATGCGGTCGAAAGCCATTTTCGATAAGACCATCGAGTAGGCTTCCTGGGTTGGCCTTTCAGACGTTTCGAAATAGTGGCGCAACAGAGAGAGAGAGAGAGAGAGAGAGGGAGTGACGATGCCGCATCACCAACTACCACCACGAGCAACCCCGTATATTCGCGAGGTGAATGTATTCTTGTAGGACTTCTTCGTTGGTTTCGCGGGGCCAGCTCTCTCGCTCGAGCGACCGCGAAACGGTACTTCCCTCGAGCTGCATTTTGCCATGGTCGAGGATGAAACGGGGAACCGAGAGAGGGGTGGTTTTTCGTCTGGCTCGAAGTAAAACTTCGTAGGGTGGTGGTGAGTGCTGTAGAAACGCCGAGTCGTCGCTAGGACGGAACAGACGCAGAAGAGAAGACGAAAAAAAGAGATATGAGAAAGACAAAGAGAGGTAGAGAGCGAGAGAGAGGGAGAGAAAGGGGGGGGGTGCTACTACTGCTCTTCCATGCTTTTGAATGTCAATGTCTTTGTCTCCCCCGGTAGTCATTTCGTTCCATTTCGTTGGATCGTCCTGGCTCTTAGTTACTGCTATACGGAACACACTATTGTATCTTCATACATATATACACACACACACACATAAATATCCGGTATAAAAACGAGGTACACGATGGTATTGGTAGCAGAGTGCATATTGCAAGAATTTTCGTTTCATTCGAATTGGGCTGCATCGCGAGAGAACCCTTTTTGTCTCCCTTGGCCATTACCCCCTGCCACGATTATGCGTTCTCATCCCTATTACGTGCGAATGTTTATATATACCTACGAGAAACAACGAATGTTTTGACACGGCCACCCGGTCGTTCATCTTTATTTCTCTCTCTGCTTCTCTTTCTTTCTTTCTCCCTCGCTCTCCCTTTTTTTTCGTTTCTCTTCTTTTAAGGGCGTGTCGCAAGAGCCCCTTGAGACACGACGATTTTACCCCTTTTGTACAGGCGAGTCTGGATGAGCCTCGTCTGGAACAAATCCTCGCGATTTTTCATTCGCCCCTTCCTGTTTTTAATTCATCGTTGCGATAATTCGTAAATTATTCGCGAACGAGATTTGTACCGATCGATTATCGGAGCGAGAGCTTTTATCGTTCGTCGCGTCAATTTTAATTACTTCGTTTCAATCATCAGAAAATCATTTTTAATCAGATTTGACAAAAAAAATCCTCACGGGTCTCAAAAACTTGTCTTTTTTCCAAATAAAATCTTCATTAAGACTCATCGGTCAAAAAGTTAAATGGATGATGTTATTTCGGCATTGAACTGTTCACATTGATCGTAAAAAATTGAAAAAATGAAAAAACAAAACAAGAAAGATTAATCATCCCTCGAAAGTATTCCGGAATCGAGGAATCTTCGAACTTTTGTTTTATTTCTGTTTGCCCAGGTGAGCTCGAAGACCTAAGGAAAACCGGGTGAAAGCTCGGAAAGCTCGAGAGCGAAGAAAGCGAGAAGGGATGAAAGAAAGTGTGCGTCGAGAAGGACGAAAACGGAGACGTCGAGGTCTCCGTTTAGAGGAAAGGAGAAATCTCGATGGAAAACGTTTGTTCGTCGCCAAAACTTTCCGGTCTTGCTCTCTCTCTCTCTCTCTCTCTCTCTTTCATATTTTCACTCGTTGCATCGCGTATCCCTCTTCGTTTTTATATCAACTCTCTCTCTCTCTCTCTCTCTCTCCCCCCCGACTGTTTCATCCCCACAATCGCTCCCCCCGCGCGTCCCTCCGAGTCTCCGGCGCGCAGCCCCCTCAACGTCTGCGTTGGATTCTGTGGATCTGGGTAGTCGGGTTGCACACTAACACGCACACACGGACGCCCCGACACATAAATTCAACGTTCGCGCCGTTCTTGTGTAGGGTAGAAGGTAGAGGAGGTTGAGGTCGTCGGGCCCGCGGGAACGAGGCATTGACCTCCAGTGAGTTAGGATGTCTGCCGGTATTGATTCAGAGGGCTCGAGAGCGCCGCCGCAGCACGCCGGAGCTTTGTCGTCGCGGCTCTCGTTGATGGCGCTCGCGCTCCCTCGTAGAGCGCCGTACTCGTGTACAGTGCCGCGGTGCAGCATACTCCGCGTACGGGGTGGAGGGTGGGGGTGGTTAAGCGCGGGAGTATACTATGTAGCGTACGTGTATATTATTATATACGTATATAAGGTAATGCGGGGCAATATGGCCCGGTAGGCTAAATTGGTCCATCAGACTTTTTTTTGCGAAATTTCATTTCCTAGAATTTCTCACATCGCGTATGTTAATTTTACGATATACAGGTCGATCCTACGACGAATGAAATAAGGGTAATTTTTGATTAATTCAAGGTTGAATTGTTCATAAATCGATTTTTATTTTTGTTTTTCACTTAGAACTATCGCAAATGCTTTGATTTAATTTGTAATTCATTCAATAATATCAGATATACTGATTTTAAAAAATGCTATGAGGCGAATCAATCGTAAACTTGCTGTAAATAAAATCGACAGCTGATACGTGCGATTTGAATTCCGATGGTAAGTGTTTGAGAATAGGAAATAATTTCGGTGGTTCATATTTCCCGACTTTACTGTATACGCTTAGAGCGAGGGCACGAACGAAGCGACAGCAGGAAGGAAGGAAGGGCGACCAGACACGAGAGAAAGGGTGAAACATACTAGGGCACACATTTTCTGCTATATCTTATCCCAGCGAGAGGGAGGGAGGGAGGGAGAGAGGGAGAAAGAGAGAGATAAAGAGGGAGAGAGACGAACAGAGAGGAAATAGATAGTGCGGAAGAAAGACGAGAAGGACTCTCGCCTGGAGGGTAAAAAGCGAGTTCACTAGTCGCTCATGGGGGATGGGGTGGGAGAGAGGATATAGTCATGAATATAGTCGCAGTAGTATTATCGCAGTAGTAAAATCCTTAACGCTGCATCGTTCGAAGAAAAAAAACAAATAAAAAACAAATTTGAAACGTGCAACGATCTCACCCCATCTCGCTCCCCCACTTTCGAATACGAAGATATCGTGTGCAACGATAGAACGAAATTTGTTACGAGCTGGCGCGATGAATCGTCGCGATAACCCCGACGAATACATACGTGCTTCGAATCCACGACGTGTCTATGATTTATAGAGAGTTATTCACGAAGGGATGAAAATTCGACACTATATATATTTCTTTTTAGAATAATTTTATTTTATCTCAAATTTAAGAAAGAAATTAGAGATTATGTAACGTAAACGGTTAATTGCCAAGTATTAATTTTTATTACATGGAAATCATGGCTTTCCGGTCGCCGGGCGATAAAAAATCCCATTTTACATTGTCCGAGAAATAAGAATCGATATTCGCGTTTTACGTTGGCGTACTCGCACCTCCCGGCTCGTAAAAGTACGTAGCGTTGGCAACCCCTTGTGCAGCAACGAACGCTGCAGTTTCGCGGGAGTAGGTACGTGTAGAGGGTTGAAGCGGTCTATAGCTACGTTGTGCATATAGCCACCCTCGCGTATCGGTCGACGAGGAAGACGCCCGAATGGGAGCATGGGGTAAAGAGGCAGAGGGGGGAGAAAGAAGGAGAGAGAGAGTGAGGCAGTGAGAGGGAGAGAGAGAGAAAGAGAGAGGTAGAGAGAGGGAGAGCGAGCCAGCAGGGATCGAAATAGAGAGAGAAAGGTGAAACGTGCACCAGCAGCCCACTGCAGACAGGATGGAGGCACTGGGGCGAACTTTCGCTCTCTCGACACGCGCGAACTGGCGCCACTACCAACGATGAAAACTCGGTACCGGCGTCGCCCACACTACTACCTGATAGCACTAGTTTCCTCTCCCGTTTACTCCACTATAATTCTCCCACGTGCCAGACGGATTATACCACCGTATTATATATATATATATGTTCATTAAATTCTGATTCGACACTTGCACGACGTTTTCCAGACTTCCATACTAATTACGCACGCAAGCCAGAAATGGAGCTTGATCTCGAAAACCTTTGTCGCGATTCGAAAGAGAGATGCCGCCAATAACGGATTATCCTTTCGCGTAAAATATTCAAACGACGATAATAACGAACTGAACATTTCAGAATTAGAATTTATCATTAAATTTGAAATTGATCAAAGAGGTATCAAAAAGAAGCATAAAACTGTACCAAATTAAAGATCAGGGGGAATTACGTCTACATTTCTCATCGGAATAAAAGAAACGCAAGTATGACAATTTATTTATAGAATAAAAATAAAATAAACAAATAAAAAGAAGCGAACGTATCGCCAAACTTTGCTCAACGTCTGTCGAATAAGAAATTTGGAATGGAACTTGGAGTAGTTATGGTAAGAAGTTGACAGACGTATTTTTCATTCGATAGAAACGAGACGAGGGGGGGTTGCTCGAAGGTGTTTCGCAGCCTCTCGTCCTCTACCGCGTTTCATTCGTGGAATATTCACCCGTGTATGCATCGTTCCATTGTTAAAACTGGAACGTAAGAAACGGGTGGGCGATGACGAGGGTGTGAGAAAGAAGCCACGCGTCGTTTCATCCCCTCGGGTCTTTCGACGCGGGGGCTGCGAACGAAAGGTATACGACGCCCCGAGTGTGAGAAGGTGAGAGAGAGAGAGAGAGAGAGAGAATGCGGACGACGACCCTTTCCTGGTATGCAACCACCGCGATCGATGCGCGCCGCCAACACCATCACCACCCCCTTGCCATATCACCGATGGCGTCGACCCGGTGGATTATGTACTTTCCGCGAGAGGGTAGCGACGCGGGTACCCCAAAGCCGTTTTTAATTAATCACGATTATGTGCGAACCCACCAACCCACTCCGACGTCCTCTGTGCCAAACCCTTCCCCTACATGTCTTAATGCACCTTGGCGTTATTCCTACGATACATATATATATATATATATATATATATATATACATGCTATAGCATGAAATTTTTGCGAAAACGCGAGAGCTTTCTCGATCCTCGGGCCGTCCGCCCCGAATTCGCGTTAACCTCCCCGCCTTCGCGGATAATAGGGTTTATTACGTACCCGCAAGAGACCGGAAGTGAAAAGATCTCGCGACGATAAATACGACGATCGGAAGCCCCGATGGCGTGTTACGCCGACACGAAACAAACCGGTCGACACGTCGTATATTTCCCAAACTCGTAAACTGCGCCGAAATATTTCGCGATAATTCGCGTGCACGTGAACGAAGTTAAGAAACAAAGGTAATGCGGGACGTGCATTATGCACCGGAAGATATTATCTTGGTAAAATTGTACCTCGAATCGATAACGAAATGTGAACACTGAACTTATCTGATTTGTAACGGAATTACTGTTTATATTATTATTATTATTATTATTATTATTATTATTATTATTATTATTATTATCGAAGGTCTTTGACCTGAAAACGGAAAACGGACGTCGACAGGTTTTCGTACATTTCCCCTGCGATGCTTTGCACTTAAACTTTTGAAAAAAAAAGAAAAAAACTAAGAGGAGAAAATACTTGCCGCGACGAAAGTGCGTACGGAAACTCAAAGGGAAGAGCTTTTGTTTTTAACGCCGACGGATTTCAAAGTAGAAATAGCGAGGGATACTTTGATGTGACACTTGAAAACAAAAAAAACGTACGCGAGCGAACGAACGAACGAGCTCGATCGAGCTTCGTCGGAAAAAAAGCGTCAAAGAGCCTCGAATCGACATTAAGTCGGGGAGAGGGGAGGTGGGACAGCGTTTTCTACTGCGAAAAACCTCTTGTAACAAGACGATAAAGAGAGTCTAGGCTGAATCACGACGAGCTCGTCGAGTGAGTAGAAAGAGGGTACACCGGCGAGAGTCGTGGGAAGAGGAGCGAGGGAGTTCGGGTGTCGCACGGGGGTCGTGAATGAGAGAAAGAGAGAGAGAGAGAGAGAGAGAGTGAGAGAGACGGTCTCTATACAAAAGCTACCAAGCTGTCTAGACGTCGCGTTGTTTAGAATAAACAGAATTTTACGCGACTCCTCACTCTCTCGGAATCTGACATCGTGCTTGGCAAAGCTCGTCCCCTTATTTGCATTGTTTTTATCTCTATCTCTCTCTCTCTTTCTTCCACGTTAAAATCGATAACGATTGATTTTTCCAACTACGAACAAAAATTTCCTCTTTCCACCTCTCTATTCAATTTCGTTATTGACATACGTTCCACGGTTAAATAAAACTCGTTATAATCGAATAAATTCATTGTTATCGTTATAAAAAAAAAAAACATACGCTGAGTTAATTAATGGTGCTATTTTTTTGTGTGATTTTTTTTCATCTCGTTTCTTTTCTCTCGACTGAACAAATTCGTTAATAATTCGTATTCACGTAAGGGTTGATATATCGTATCGAGCGGAACGTAAAACTTTGTACGACGAAACGGGGGAAACGCGTTCGTGTTTCATACGTCATGAATAATGTTCGCGATCGATTAGACCAGCCCAATTAAACGCCCGAGGGACTCTTCTATGTAGTGACTAAATATACACACACACACATACATGTATACCTATATGTGTGCATATTCATCATATTATATATATATATATATATATATATATATATATATATATAATATATTAATCTACCATATCTGCATAAACGTATTTCCGCGCATGGACCGTACAGTTTACCGTCGACACACAGAACGCCTCGACGACGACGATTTTCCTAGCGTTGCTAAAGGGTCGAGGAGACGGTAAACGTAGTCGGGGGTGTCACAGTTGCACGCGATACACGCAGGTGGTTCGCTGGCCCGGCTTCGCCACTGGACGATCCAGTCACCGGGTTATTAAGGCGCAGGATCGACGACGCCCTCGAAACATCGGCTATACATAAATATATTTTGTACGAAAATTGGCGAAACTCGCATAAATCGATCATTTTAATTGCTTAAAAAAAAAGAAAAGAAAACAAAACAAAACAGACGAATTAAAAAATATTTCGATCTTAGGAAATTTTCTTCGTAGATACGATTTTTTTTTATTGAATTTTTCATCATTCGTTTAGAAATATTGATGTATTCGACGTCGAGGAATAAATAAATACGAATGCAGAAAAATAATGAATTTATTGATCGGAAAAATGTCTTTTTATTTGAAATTATTTGATGTGCGTATGGCTCGAAGTTTCGTCGGTATAAATTTTGAGGTATGGGGTGTCGTATATTTTGTGTTTGAAAAAAAGCAGAAACAGAAGGGGAGACAGAAGACCTGCGCGAGACGTACTAATTGCACACTTCAGACTCGCCGAGAGGTGAAGCCTACCGGGTCTTTTTCTACCCTTCGTCTTCGCCCACGGCACATTTTATGTCGGTGCACATTTAACGAGATATACAGCAGTCTAGATAGCACAATCACGATATACGTGGCAACGATGAAAATGATATCGGGCCAAAACGTGTAGACCGCGGTGGCTTCGACGAATTTGCTCGCGAGATACTAATTAACGATTATTAATTGGATTCGTCGGTAGCGCACTCGCGTTTCGATAGCCATTGTCGTATGCACGAGCGAGCAACGGGTTTCTTTCTATTATCGAACGAGCGAAAATCATCGTCGTTGTTCAACTGGACGAAAATATAATTGACTCGTCGTGTGGTTAAACAATTTATTTAAAAACACACATATTTGTGTGAATTATGCAACGAAATTTTTTCAATCTTTTCAAGCAATGCCTATAACGAATTATCATCGAGAGTAAAAAAATATTCATTCAAAAACGTATTTATTTGAAGGATTGATGAATTTTTATACGAAAAAAGGACGTGTGAAAATATAAATAATGATTTTACGTTTTTTTTTTGTGTTAAATTTATTTATAATGATGTTCTGAAATTTTAATGTAGCTCTCGAAAAAATAGCGTTTGTCCGGAGACTCGAAGCTCGGACGCTCTCGTTGTCAGGTACGAAAAGGGGATGGTCGAGACGAGACGGCGATAAGGGGTCTCTGTGCTAGCGAGAATAAACAACGATAGGTCGATTGCCGTGTGGTCGAGCGCGTTGCTCATTACGCTCAGATAATTTTCGTCGCGAATTTTCCGGTGCATGCAGAAGCACACCCCGTCGATGACACGATGCGTCCCTTCCCACACGAGAAAAAAGTGGAACCGAGCGTTAACACCGTTCTCCTGCATCGTCGGCTTTCTCCCCTCTTGACTCCTACCACCCCGATGGTTCGAACGTTACGATTATAAAACCATCGAACATCGATAGTCGCGACAATAAACAAAAAAGCTTTTAAATTTATTTCCAATAAAACAAAACAATAATAATAAAAAAAAAACGATAAGAAATAAAAACTGAAATTATTTATGAAAAAATAATTTATCGATTTGTTTTTCAATTTCAAAATATTCGAGAGATCAGCGATGTTCTATTTTATATTAGAACAATAATTTATCGTAGCTATGGCCAAAAGTCGTACACTTTTTGGCGAATGTTGACTCGACTGCCAATCACTGGCCTATCTTGGCACGCTCAATGGCCATACCCTGAAATACCAGTCGATTTTTTTCTTCCCCCGCGCGACATCTCGCTCTTTATATACGTGCATGGTATGTAATAATATTCTGTGTGTCGACGAAGTCGACAGTCGCTGTTGCAGAGCAACGCGTCTGGTTTAAGAGCGGCGGGGGGTTGAAGAAGTAGGGAAAGAGCTTCCACCCCCGGCACACTTCAGCATTCCCGACAAGGCATTCTCTCTCTCTCTCTCTCGCTTCGTTTTTCTATCTGGTTTGTTTGCTCTCGCTTTCGTACTACCACCCTTCCTCACCCTCGTCCATTCTCTCTCTCTCTCTCTCTTTCTTTGCAGTGTGGCAACGAAAGTTGAAGTAGAGTGCGGGCGCCAACGGTGGAACCAGACTAGGGTAGACGGAAATTGTGCAGAGAGACATATATATATATATAGGTATGTGTATATCGGCTACGAGTACTCGCCGTACTCGTCGGTGTGTGCCAGCCAGCAAGTTGGCTTTCGGGGTCGCATATGCGTGTGGGTGCAGACAGGAAAGGGTGAACTCCCCACGTCTGGTACATTGGCGTCGTCATAGCTACAGCAGCCATTACTAACTACTCCTCTTTCTCGTTCTCTCTCTCTTTTTCTCTCTCTCTTTCTATCTTTCTTTCTCTCTTCTAACCATGAAAGTTTTGGACGCCTATGCACGGGTAATCGGGTCATGGCGCAAGTTTCCTAGACTTTGACTTTTCTCACTAGCATCGTGAACTACGAAACGGAAAACCGATTTTTAATACGAGTTGACGGTATCGATCAAAATTCATTCAAATTATTAATATTTTGTACATTTGTATTATTTACATTTCAAATTATTCATATTTTTTACATTGCTATAACAGCAATTTTAACGTAAAGACAAATTTCCGCGTCTTCGATGAAAATTGCGACATTTATAAATTGATCTTGCAAATAAAAATTCCGAATAAAAATAACGAATAATAAATATTGATTTAATTCGAGAATTAATTATAAATGTTTGACAGTCATTAACGATTCTCAAATTTATAAAAATGTTTTCATTACTAAATAAATGTTACGGCAACGATCAAATTTCAATTTTTAATCGAACGAATCTGATGTAATTATTTCTCTAAACGGTCCGACAAGCTTCGAAAAAGGTAATTCCGCCATCGAGCGACGATTCAAAAAAAGTAAAATAAACAAAATTAAACAGTGACAGAAGTCTGATACGAGTTCAGGGCTTCGATAATTTCTCATTCGACGCGAATCGGTATCGGTGATGAAATGACAAATTGTTTATCCATCGATCGATTCCGGTTGAAGCTCGCGCCGTCTCGGCGCAACTTTTGCATCCCCTGTACGCGATTTCGCGCGGTGACCGTCCGCGTTGGTTGGAGCGGGACGCGAGGGTGGTGGAAACGCGGCGTCGCGTCTCGTCTACGGATGAGCAACGGAGGAGAGCCGGCTCGTGACGGAGGGAAGTTTGCGCGCGCAACCCCTCCGGTGCAGTGGAGGTCATCCACCTGAAAGGTCGGGGTCACGCTCTTAGCTGCGTAGCATTCGCGACGAGAGAGAGAGAGAGAGAGAGAGAGAGAGAGAGAGAGGGGGGAAGAGGAGGGTGAAACGACCGGAATCGACGTCGGGGTGGGTGGTAGCGAGCGAGCGAGCGAGAGAGAGAGAGAGGGAGAAAGAGAGAGAGAGAAAGAGAAATAGAGAGAGAGGGAGAGAGGGAGGGAGAGAGAGAGAGAGAGAGAGAGAGAGAGAGAGAGAGAGAGAGAGAGAGAGAAAGAGTGAGGAGGAAGGTGGTGGTTCGCCGGCGACGACACGGCAGGGTCGGGGGCGGCCATGTACATCGCCATAGCAACCCCCACGCGCAGTCAAGGCTAGACTTCGTCGATTTCTCGTGCAGTGCGGGTGGGTTTTGTTCCACGTATAACACTCTGCTTCGGTACATAACCTCACCCATCCACCGGACAAGGGTGTGTGTGCATGTGCGACTCAGAGAAAGAGAGAGAGAGAGAGAGAGAGAGAGCGCGAGAGAGAAAGAGGGTGTCTTGGAACAAAAATAGCGATTCCTCGAATGGCTTCTTCGTCTAGTTATTACAACGTGGGACATTAAATCTACGGCTCTTCTCTAAGCGGTTTTATACATATAAATATATACAGAACAACCCGTTCAACCCTCATCCATCATAGCGACAGCATTCCCGAGATGGCCCTCTCGAGGATCTTGTTACTAATTTTTTCTACCATTTCCTTGTTACTTATTTATTTATTTTGTTTGATTATTATTTTTTGTTTCTTATTTTCGATCTCGAGATACACGCAGCATGGATTGTTGTATAAATATATGGACGTTGCGTCGTGACCTAACTCGGTCATGCAGGAGCGAGAGCCGAACGGAAAATTTGACTGATCGATGAAAAGGCCGAGGGCAAGGCCGTGGGGCTCTACGACGCGATCTCGATGACGAGGCCTTAATTCTATTTTCTTGCGTAGGTCAGTTATCGGAAACAGCCGTGAATAATGAACGAGCCGCATTTTCAATTTATTTTTCAAATAATTATAATTATTACTCATCGACTTTGAGAAAATTGAATAATTTTATCTCCAATAATTTTATACGCTAGGGGTTAACTATTTTTTATTTATCTTCGCGTGAAATCATTTCGAAACTCTTATATAATAATCGTTTTTCGATATTTATGTAAAATTGAACAATCGTTATAAATAATTGATCGAAGATTTTTCCATTTTTACATAAAATTAATCAATCCATATAAATAAATACTCGAGAGAAGGATTGACATTTTCATTATTCTTTAATGATTATTATCAACCCCTACAATTTACGAGAAAATCTCTCAGCCCTCGTTGGCGTATTTACGAATAATTGAGAACCTCGATTATATCTCAGCTATATATACGCGTATAAAGTCCATTCAACTTTACCCCGTCGGTGTTTCCAGCTAATCCGCGAGACTCAGCTCGACGTAAAATATTTATATCCCCCTCGTCGACCTCTCGTGGCTACTTTTTCGCTATGCAAGTCTCGGTATATTGTTAAAAACGCAACGTCGTGTGCCGCGCACTTTGCAAACGGACCTTGTTCTCCAACCGGGCGGTAGAGGGCGTATGCGTTATTACCGAGGAGACACGCATTATTCGTCTTACCTATTCCCGCCATCTTGCCTCCGTGTTAATAAACGAAGAGCTATAACCGCTTATGAAGTACGAACGAACCGCGAGGGGTTCGTTCGTTGTATACGTCGGTTCCTCGTGGCTCGCCAACGAGGAGAATCGCGGAATACGGTGCACTCTGTATGCAAGGAAACAGTCGTTTCGTGTGCGCGCCCGATAAGAACGACCCCAGACCAGATTTTTATTATTATTTTCTTTCTACCTTTGAACGATACGCAACGATAACGAAGGGACAAAGTGGAGACTCGGGCAAACACGACGCGAGGCACTTGAATATTCAGGAGTAATTACGACGGCGACTGCGCTCGGATGTGTCGTACGAGGACGGTATATTTGTTGCGATGCGAATTTTTATGTACGATGAACAAAAAACAATACGAAACGAAAAAATGTATCGGAAATGGACAACGAGAGAAAAAGACAGAGATTCGTGGTCGATCGTGACTCGGATAAGAAAAAGGTGGAATAAATAAGTCCGATTGATAATTAGAACGATTACAGACGATTGCAACAGTCGGCGTAATTGTTTATCGATTCGAGAAAAATCAGTCAAATAATCAAAATAAAAATGAAAATTGTCGTCTAGAGTAAAATCAAAATGTCTCCTAAATACAAATTTTGAGTAAATTTCGAGAAAAATTGAATAAATGTTCGATTGAATTTGTTTTACGTCAAATACTTTTTTCGCATGTCGACGAATTTCGCGATTCTATAATCTGCAAGTCCAATATAAATGATGAAGTCGAACGAAACGTTCCGTCTGTGATATTAGCCGGATTCTTTTTTTTTTTAGTAGCGTCGTTTCGTGTAGAGGGAAGAAGGTTGTAAGAGGGGAGTCCGGATTTGCGTGGCTCGACGCGCACGTAACATCGATCCTGTTTAATAGCTCGATCATCCTCTGGATGATTCACAGCTCGCTCGCTGGAAAAAAAGCTCGGGCTTTCGAGAACGAGGGGAAGAGGGACGAATGCTCGATGTTTCGTTTTTTTCACTTCTTTTTTAAATCATCCTGGGGGAGAAAGTGCATAGTCATCGTGGCTATGTGTGCTGGGTATGGTGACGTCATTCATCCATGATGCTACGCCGCTTTCGAAACCGATGGCAGTGAAAATCTATTTTTGGGACGTCGACCTACCACAGGGTCACCGGCTCTTTCTCTCTCGCTCCTCCGTTTCATTAATGTTTTCGTCACGATTGCCACGCATTCCGTGACTCGGTTGACTCAGTTTCAACATTTCTTTTTCACAATAGGAAACCCATTTTTTTAAAATACGAATTTATTATTATTTTTTTGTATCAATTTTTACTCCGACGGGTCGTTTTTAACTGGAGAACAAAAATTGAATCGTATGAACAATTTTTCAGGACACTGGGTTAATTTTTAATATCGTGAAAAATTGCACGTTTTTTAAATCGTGCGAAAGTTGTTTTAATTCGACTCGAATTACTCTCGATAGTTGACGAGATCGATATATTTATACAAATGCGATGATGATTTATCGCTTATTTCGTCAGACTACGTGTACATGTATGAAAAATAAACATACGCGCGAGCGCATCTACCGACAGCAAAATACGAACGAGGACGCGCGACCGTCGATACGAAATTCAATGTCACGGATAAACGAAATCCCCTCTCGAGATTCGTGCATTCGGAGATAACGATAATAATAAAAATAACATTTTCAAAAATAATACTAATGAAAACGAGCGCGATTCGCGGAGGCGGAATCGAAAAATCGAGAAGATAGCTTTAAATTTTCAAGATAATTCTTTAATCGAGTTCCATCTCGATGTTTTAATGGGAATGCACAATTTCTTGAAATTGCTGATTGCACAGACACTGTCTCTTCGATCTCTCTCACTCTCCCTCTTTCTCGCGAGAATCGTGTTTTGTTCAGTGTGCCAAATAATCGGCCGATAAGAGGTTCAATGTCAAGCTGAGAAGCCGATAACGCGTATCGTATCGTTGGTCGACGGTTTAATCAAATTTGTTATTCTTTTTCTTTTTCAATGCAACATGCAAATCTCGACCGACGATTTTTGTTCCTTTATGTCGTAGGTCATAGAATCCGTCGTTGAATAATTAACGACTCGTTTAAATTTGCAATATTCACATTGAACACTGTCTATTTAGTTTTTTATCGGAATCGAAGCGAATAAAAGGATGGACGTCGGTTTTCCTCGAATTCAATCTCGATCGTTAATTAACACGCTTTCGAGGTATCGTTCCTTCTCGTAATTTCATCGAAACCACTTACTGCTTTTTCGGATCAAAAGGTTGCGCCAATAAAAGAGATGAAGAAAAAAAAACTGAAAACAAATCAATAATAAACGCTACGCGTAAAACACATCGATGTCTGAAGATACGCGATATCGGAATCGCGGTGGCACGCTGATCGCGTCCTCTGTACGACCCTACTCTGTCTCAATGTTACCACGAATTATCACAGGTGATATGACGCGACGATCCGACCCGAACGATTTTTTTCGTCGGTTCAATTAAAATAACATTTTCACGAACGAATACATCTCGTAACGTTAATTGTTTTCAATGAGACTTTTACCGGAATGCAAAATAATCCACGCGATAACAGCTTTAATTTCTCGGAAAGAAAATAGAAAAAATTTCAAATTAAAAAGATACATTTTATCGAGAGATTCTCAAATCATTTTGTTTTATGATTTTCGTTCTTATTTTTTAATCGTTGAATTCGACCGTAGTCCGGTAAAAGTGAAATCAAAATGCGATAACAACGTGAAATAATGAAAAGCTGTCGTGGTTCCTTTCACGAGAATTTGTTGTTTTAGATAGCGCAACATGCGATATCTTAATTGCGACAGGTCATGGCTTTGTTGCCAGTGTCTCGGTCAGGGTACCGCGTGCTTAACCCTTCTCTCTCTCTCTCTCTCTCTCTCTCTCTCTCTCTCTCCCTCTCTCTCGACGTTCTTTTTTAGCGATAGTGTTCCGATATCTTACTCGTATAACCACGTTCATTTTTCGTGTTTTCCTCCCCTTGACCGTGCCCGATTGAGTCATTTTTTATTTTTACGACCCGCGAGACATTCAACAGGTGCAAAACATTATAAATTCGGCCCGACGAGTGAAGCACGACGCACGAAGCTTTTTCGTCCCGTTCCCGCGAAATTTTCATCAATCGTTCAAGCCCTCGAACCTCGAATGAACGTCGTACACATCGTGTGATTAATGAGATTCGACGAAATCGGCGAATTTGTAACCGCTATTCGATAAATCGATAAGTCTTACCGTACGATCGTTTCCATGACGCGTTCTGTTGACTCTATTCTTGTCGGTTTGTGGTTAACGCTCGCTAGTTAAATCTCGCGTATATGTGTATTCGCGCTTATACAAAGGCATTCCGGGAGCGAGCGAGAACGATATCAGCGTCGTTGTGCCGCGGGTATTTGCAAAAGCACCGGAGCGGTAAGAGCGCAATATTTCTACAAACCTCGCGGAGCGATGGCAACTCCCTCCTCCGCTCTTACAGGCACGAGTCCCACAATAGAATCGTTTGTCCAATCAAGAAACGACCTTGCGACGAGTTTATCGGCCATTGGTATGGATGTTTGCAATGTCGATTGAAAAAATAGAAATAAAAACATATTTTACTCTACAACGACGACGAAAAAAAATTAGAAAAAGTTTCAACGTTACGGGTAAAACGAGAAATTTTAATATAATAAACGCGAATATAAGTTTTAGGGATAAATAAAAATCCCTACGAATTATTTGAATTTGGAAATTATGTTTTTTTTTAAATATCTTAAATAATAAATTTTACAAAGAAATATTTTTTATCGTCGAGCATGCGAACGATCTCGGCCAAGGAGTGAAGAATGACGAAAAACATCTAGACGAGTGCGAAAGGTCGATCTGAAAACAAACAAAAAAACCAAAAAGAAAACAACAACGAAGGAAAAACAAAACAAAAGAAAAAACGAGAAGGAAGTTCTCGTGGCGAACGTCTAGACCGTCCCTATTGGGCCCTTGAGGCCGCTGTGATATAGTCGGGGGTGTGCGCGCGCGGGATATATTATAGTATACGCCCAAGGGCCTCAAACAAAGACCGGTTTCCGTATGAAGGTCACTAGTTCAATGGCGCGTAGTATAGTATTCGACGACGAGACGAGAGCGAGAGAGACAAATGTTCGAACGAAAAAAAGAGAAAAAAACGTAAGTATTCGCGATCCCGAGAGAAAGAAAGAAAGAGAGAGAGAAAGGGGGGAGAGGGGGGGGGGAGAGAAAGAGCGAAGACGAGTGGAAAAAGGCACGATGAAGAAAGAAGCGCATCCGTGCCAGCGCCGATTCACTCTCGTTCGTCGAGCCGCAAGGAGGGGAGAAAGGGCCTGAAATTTGGGTCCGTCGGTGGGCCCGCTCGGTCGAGCAACACACGAGTCCCACATCGCGTCGATGTATATATCTATATAGAACGACTCTCGCTTTCGTTTGCGTGTCCCGATGCCAAGGTGAAAGCGCGCGAATCTCCCTCCTCGGATCCGACCACGAACTTGCACTTTCGTTCGTTCGCCCACTTTGGGCCCCCGAGACGTTGATACCGATCGCCATTATTGTACTTTATATATATATATATATATATTCATAATGTATGTATATGCATAGGCGTGTTTGTACCAAGAGAGAGATTTTATACTTTTGCTTTCGGAGCGAAACCGAAGTCTCGTCTCGAGTACGGTGAAAGTGAACGAATTTCTCGAGATTTTGTGGGTCGCGACACGTTTACCCACTTTGCCGATTTTATCGAACTACCGATTAATGAAAGTCGTACGAGCGAGAATAATCGGTAACGAAAATATGCGAAAATATAATATTTGTAGGAAAAATATGAGATCACGTATTCGAAACGTTTTGAGTAAAAATGAATATTATGATAAATTTTTATCAACCGTGACGTTATTATAATCTCGACGAAGCGCGACGATAATTATTGAAATTTCGATGTTCTCGAACACACCTCGGAATCATGAAAAATACGATGGGTTTTCACTCTCTCGATAAAAACGCTCGGAGACCGAAACATCTGTAAATAATATGTATCGAGATTCCGTGCCGAAAGCGGTGAGATAACACGTGGAAAGTGCGAGAATGCAATTGTGGCAAAAGTGAAACACCCGGTGTTTCGCTTTCTTAGACATTTTTTTTTCTCGCTCGCGAACGCCACGATGCATTCTTTCCAATGGAGCTCGAGCGTTGAGTTTTCACGATCCGTGACAGTCGCTCCAGTCGCCACATAGCGTCGGACCCCGTTTTCTAAAACTCTCTCGGTTTCACGATCCTCTCGCTTTCGTTCGTTATCTCGGACTCGCGGTTATATGCTTCGAGCACGCGACGTCAAATCGCTCTATTATTTATCGTTCGTTATTATTTATCGTTATTATCATTAATTTTTATTTTTATTTTGACTTTTCGTCGAAGAAATACGAAACGGGAGAGCGAGAATGACGGCGCGGTCAGGTAATTCGGCGAAGCCGACCTTGAAAGTGGTCGACGAACTCGCGAAAGAAGCGCGAGCCCCTCTCACCTGCCCGAACGATGAAACATATCGCGGCGATGCGGGCCGCGTACGCGCGAAAAGGAAAAAATCTCGACTTTTTCCACGGCCGGTGAGAGAGACACGGGAACGACCTTTTTTTTTGGCTACGAGAAACATCGATATTTTTCTTCAATATACGATTTTCAAGGAAATGGAAAAATATAGTTTTGCTCAATTTCGAATTTTAACGAATCACGATAATATTCGAGTTCGTGAATTAGCGTGGATAAATAATTTTTCCTTTTTTTTTTCGCTCGGGGTCGTTGGAAAGCCAAGACTATCGTAAATTTCACCGTCGTTGATCGTCGCGTCGTATCTTCGACGAGCACTCTCCGCGGCACACGCCGATCGACCTAATTACCGAGAGTCGCCGATCGCTAATTACGAAAAGTTTCACCGATATAATTATACCGCGTCTTCGTCGAGTTCAAGATCGTGCAACAATTATACAAACGTGATTTCAGCGGATATCTCTCGACGATAGAGTCCCGTCGGCCAATTGCTTCGAATCTCTCCGTCGTGGATGAAAACAAATGAAATTTTTCAAACAAAGAAATAATTAGTACGACGAATTAATTTACAAAAATCTAAAACACTAATTAAAATTGAAGTTAACATTATACCGTTCCCACGTCTCAACGTGATTCTTTTGTTTGACACCGGCAGTCGCTCGATAGCATTGCTGACGACACCAACGTGGTGCCCACCGGCATTTGCCCGATAGTTTTCGCGGGACATCAACGTAGTGTCACCGGACGGCGTAGTGTTAATTGACAAAAATATTTACAAAAATAAATTATTAATAAATAAAAACGTCTCTCAATATTTTTGTCATCTTTTCTCTTGAAACTTTATCGAATGAATTAATCGAAAAAGGAATTAATTTAATTGCGAGCTGATTGTAGAACTGGGTGAATCAAAGAAGCTTGACCTAGTCGATGATTATTCGTATATGTGTGTATGCGAGTGCGTCTGTGTGCATATGTGTATCGAGACTATCGGTGGACGGCGTTGCACAAAGTTGCAACGAATGTACACGATGGTATATGTAGTGTTCTGTACATTGGTTAGTGTACGTAGTTACGGAGTGGCAGAGAGTGAACAAGGAAGGCTTTCTCCAATGGCCTTGGGCTCCTGCTTGAGTCTCTCGGAGGTGATGTTGGCTAGCGAGAGAGAGAGAGAGCGCAAGAGAGAGAGAGAGAGAGAGAGAGAGAGAGAGAGAGAGAAAGAGATAGAGAGAGAGCTATACAACATGAACTTGAACCAGTCCCACCTTCCTCGTCCCGGGGACTGTACCGCAGCGTGTGCATCAGTAGCTCTTCCCTCTCTCTCCCTCCCTCTCTCTCTCTCTCTCTCTCTCTCTCTCTCTCTCTCTCTCTCTCTCTCTCTCTCTCTCTCTCTCTCTCTCTCCCTCTTTCTGTCTCTTTGTCTCTCTCTCTAGCAGTAAGTTTTAGTTGTAAGTTAATATTATATCATGCATATATTTTATAAGTTCTTCTTGTGCATATTTTTTTAACTTCTGTACGTCCGATTACCCCATAGCAATGCTAGGGTATAACATTAAATCAAATCAAATCTCTCTCTCTTATTCTCTCTACCGTTTACCGGAGCGCGTTGTTCACGTTCCGTGCACATTTTCGCATACGATTTTATTCCTTACCAACGGCTAAGAAAAGACAAACAAAAAATTGTCGGAATAATCGATAATGATTATTCATTTTCCGCCTTTTTTTAATACAGCAAAACTTCAATTAGTATAAATAATTAACGAACGCTCGATCGTGAAATTGTGTGTGTGTGTTTTTTATAAAAAAAGAATCGAACGATTGCATCAGGTTTTGAAAAAAAGAGCGACGTTACAGGAACGAAAACGACTTTAGGGTGTTATTTCAGGGTTGAAATTTATCTCTCGATCTTACGCCGCTTCACCATTAGCCCGCTATTTACCTTTTTTTCATTCTTTCTCCTACGCGGGAGGATTTCACGTGCTATCGTGGGCTTTTTTTATGTCGCGCGCGTTGACCCTGCGAGGACGATTAATCATCGTCGACTCCGCTGTCCGAGTCGAAATAAATGATGCCTGTCAACTCCGACTTTCGACCACTGGCCACTTACTTATATATAGGTATATATATATATATATTTAATGATTGTATACATAACACATTCGAACAGGTGCGAATGATTGACTACCCGTTCTTATTAATAAACTCTCATTTTTATTTTATTATTATTATCATCATTTTTCCTTTTTCCTTTGCTTCATTTCGTTCATTCGCCTCTCGGCTGGTTTCGCTACCGCGCGGTCATTCTCGCACAGTGGGTCACGGCTAGCAGGAAATCGCGCGAACTCTCGCCCGTTACGCGCGATGCATTGTTAATTTCTTTCATTCTTATTTATTATACGTACATACGTATGTATATATATATATTTTGCAATGATGATAATCACGACACTACATAATATGAATTTTAGTTCCGAGAAAGTATAATCTATCACCGAGGGGGTAAAACGGTGTGGCTTCATATAATGTATAAATATATGAATAAAAAAAATAAAGGTAAAGAAGCTCGGTGAGAGAAGCCCGGCGTGTGAACAAACCACGCCGGATATCTCGTCGAGCTCAATGGGTGTTCTTTAAATGGACGAAAAAAAAGAACTTATAAAAAATACGACAACCAGCTCTACGAGAGAGGGTGAGAGAGAGAGAGGCTCTCCTTTAAGCTCTAAAAGCCGACCTTGCTTCAGACTTCTCTCTCTCTCTCTCTCTCTATCTCTCTGGTCATTTCTTTCAAGTTTTTCAACTTTTTTTTATCAACACCCTTTCAAGGGTTGACAGTTAAATTTTTCGATTCGTCCTTCATACTTTTTTTTCTCTATCTTCACTCTCCCCCCTAACCCCTCTTCGCGTCCTCCCTCTTACATTTTTCTCCACTCTTCCATCTAGCTCGCTCGCACGTGCTATCGTCGTTGCGTCGACCGACACTTTATTTATCGTCAACGCGATCTCGCTCCCTTCTCCCCCCACCACCCAGCCACCTCGTTCATGCACCACTATATTCATGAAAATTTATGTACTGGTAGTCGCGTCACTATCAGCGTCGCAATATATATCAAGCGAGCCAACGACCAGAGTTCGTCGAGGTGGAGAGAAAAAAAACAGCCGGGGACCGTCGAGTAAGTAGGCTGAGGGGTGAGATGAAACCCCCCACCGTTCGTTCTATTCTAACTCATGCGTGTTATAAGCGAGCCTCCGGTTCCCGACCTAATACAACGAGAATCGCATCGAGCAATATTACTCGCCCGGGGACTCGTTCGTGTGCGTCCCTTATACAGAAGAGCGAACGATGAGTGTGAGCGAGAGAGAGAGAGAGAGAGAGAGAGAGAGAGAGTGTGTGTGTTCTCCGCCCAGTTCAGAAGGGCGCACACGCTACTAGACCGGTTTCAATGATTCAAGTTCGCATCTAGATCTAAAATCCACCACGAGAGATCCTCAGCCATGAACGAGTGCGAGAGAGAGAGAGAGAGAGTCGCGAGCAAAACGCGTAATTCGCTACCGCGATACAGGACGGCCGGTTCGAGCGAAATACGACCAAGACGACGACGACGACGACTCGAGATCGCGTGTGAACGCGCGACTCGTACCGCAAGAGTAATTAAAATTTATTATTCAAAAGGATTTCATTGAAACTATACAGCGAAATAAAACAAAAAAAATGAAAAATAATAACGAATGTGGAGAGAGAATTATCGTAGCGCGTAAAATCGAGAAACGCGTCTGAGAAATTAGGTTTTTACGATCGGAATTTATATATTCGTTGTAACGTTTTCTCGTTCGATTAAAACGTTCCAAGTGATTTCGTGGAAATCGCTCGATCGATTCCTCGAATATAAATCGCGAAATTTCTCTCTCTCTCTCTCTCTCTCTCTCGCGCGCGTCGCTCGACCCAACGTTCTTTTATTCTTTATTACGGTTTTTTCTTTAATCGAATGAACCTTCGCGTACAATAAGGACCCAAGGCTACGATTCGAGCCTCGATGGGACCTTGACCTCGGCCAAAGCGTCTGGTTGACCTACAACGCCCGCTTCGAATCGAGAGTTTACCCTCTCTCTCTCTCTCTCTCTCACTCTCTCGCTTTCTCGCTCTCTCCCACTCTCTCGCTCTCTCTCACTCACTCTCTCGCTCTCTCGCTCTCTCTCTCTCTCTCCCGATCTCTCGGTCCCCGTACGTCTGGCTCGTTGGTACGTGTGTGGGTTCGCGTCTAGCCATCGGGACCCTCCACTAGCCGTGTGTGGACTAAATTCAAAAGGTTTATAATGCCTACTCTCCGCTTCTCGAAACACCCCGCCCCGCTCCGTTTCGCGAAACACCCCGATCCACCCCTCGCGTAGACCTTCATTCGTTTCATTTATTTTTTATCTCACTCGAACCGTACGTCACGTACGGTTTTACAAGGTTGTATTAACCTTTGAAAATAACTTTATGTATTATTTATTTATGTACGTATAGGTAACGTCTCTCGGCATGTAATTAAAAGAGCCGACACCGCGAGAGAGAGAGAGAGAGAGAGTAATAGGGGGGTTGAAAAAAACGTTCTAGGATTATTTTTTTCTTCTTCTCCGTTCGTTCATTTTTTCCTCATCATTTTCCCCTCGAGACTTTCCATTTATCTGAATAATTCAGTATGATAGAGTGTCGTAAACGCTCGAAGAGTCGAAAGAATTTCTACCGGGAGGGCAGGGAGGGAGAGAGGATAAAGAGGGTGAGGCCCGTGACTACTCGCGAGCTCTTTATATCGTCGTCTCGTCGTCTCGCGTTATCGCGATAGTCCCTTCTGGTCTCGCTCGTTTTCTCTCGTTACGAAGCTCTCCTTCTTTTACTCTTTCTCTCTCTCTCTCTCTCTCTCTCTCTCTCACTCTCTCTAGCTCGCTCTCTCATATTCTTCCAACACCCTCTCGTCGTGGGCTTGCACGCTCGTACAACATTGCAGCGAAATAGATAGATGACGTTTATACATATATTTACGTCTGTATGCAGGGACGAGCGCGTACACACCCACACACACACACACACACATACACACACGTACGGAGTGCGTCGAAGCGGGATGCGGGGGCTGATCGATAAAAGCGTCAGTCGCGAGTTCACGAGCCTCGTTCAAGGACAAGGCCATGTGATAGCGCGCGCGGTCGGATCTCCGCGCGCAACCGCGACTGCGCACTCGGCCGCCCCTGGGCTTCGCTCCGTCTCTCGCACGACGAATTTCGCTCTCTCGCGCTCACCATCGCAGGGACGTAACGTCCGCGTTGCCGCGTGGATCGGTGCCCTATTTCGTGATAAACGACGACGTAGGGTCACGAAAAAAATTACTTTTTTTTCCATACAATACACATTTTTTTTCTTTCGAAATAATTTTTTTTTGTATTATCTCTTATCTCACGATAAAAATTTCTCAATTTTGTTAATCTTTAATCACGATCGTTAACGATTATTTGATGGTATGCTTAAGCTCGTCATTTTTTTTTTCGATACGGATCGTCAATTTTTTGATAATTTAGAAAAACAAAACAAATAGTCATTTCGTTTGGCAATTTTTTTATTTCTCGACTCTCGTATCGCGCTGTTTACGAGAAAAAAGGATGCTGGTTTGACCTTCGTCTAGGAAAAGTGGGAATTATCGGAACGATTTTTTCCGATATTTCGGTCTCGAACACTCCGTATGTTTCGTCGTTACGAAAAAAAAAAAAAAAAAAATTCCGATAGGATCGCCGTTGGGGTTCTCGACATGAGACCGCCACGAGGCTAGCCTAGGTCAGCCACCGTGGTGTTCGCGCTCGCTATATTCACCCCATTCCCCTATCTCTCGCCCTTGTTCGTCTCGCCGCATTTGTCTCCCCCCCCCTGCCCCTCCTTCCCTCTCGCCCTTCTGTACATGCGTGGAACACCGGCAAACTGTCGAGCTCCGTATTGTTACTATTCCCTCCTATCCCGTTTTATTCTTAAGAAGGAACATGTCTATATCCCATTATGGGGCGATGAAACGTATCGTACGCGACAAAGAGAGAGAGGGAGAGAGAGAGAGAGAGAGAGAGAGAGAGAGAGAGAGAGAGAGAGAGAGAAAGAGAGACAGAGCCACAAAGAAAGGAAAAGATGCCGCACTTGTCGCGAAATTTCTCGGTTATCGCTTTTTTCGACGAATAATTCAAAACATGAGAAAAATAAAAATATTTACAAAGCATAAAAGAAAATTTCCTTTTTCAATATTAATTGGATCATTCGATTTTTTTTCTCATTATATTTGTCGCACGTTCGTTCATAATTCTTATATATATAATTCTTATTTTAATGCAATCGTAAGGTTGAATCGACGAGTTGATTTTTATTTTTATCACGTTGTAAAATAATTTCGATCTTTTCATAATGCGATACGTAAATTTTTCCGATAAACATCGATTATTTCAACGTCGCATCATCTCCGCCACATTGTTGACTCGCGAGATCGAGAATCGTCGGGACGAGACGAGGTTATCTCTCTCTCGAGAAATCCCTGGTGGATAAGAATACGTGATTGTTCGTCGAGCGACGAAAACGAAAGTTGCCTACACTCGCGTACGCATTTCCGATTTTTTAACGAACTTCGTAGGGATAATGGTGGGGATAAATTCGCGTCTGTGTAAATTTTTCGACCCTTTTGCGTTTGTGTTTATGGGGGTGGGGGTTGAATAACGGCAAAGTACAGGCACAAGCAACTCTTCGTAATATTCGTGAAGACGAAAGTGTAACGTATAAAGCGCACACCGATCTATTCTTCGGGGAGCGTCCAAGAACGAGATGTATATATTTCCGCGTTTGCGCGCGTCGTCCCGATTCGCGCGAGTCACTCGCCGAAAAGCGTGTGCGTGCGCCGCATTTTCGTATTTAATGTATCGAATATATATTATATATATATATAGACGAATGTATATGGGTCGTTTCGCGATAAAGAAATAGAATCGACATTTTTACCAAAAATATTTTATCTTTCGGATTTAAATAATATTTTGTTTCGCGGATTTTAAGTGAAATTTTCTTTTTTTTAAATATTTTATTCATAATTTCTGTAATTTCTTAATAATTCGGTGAAATTTGTAGTGTGAAAGAAGAAAGCGTGTTAACAGATAGTAAAATGCAATTAGTTTAATTTTTTTTGTAAAAATGGCGTCGACAAGATTAATTGAAATACATCGATTGATTTGAATTAATTTCAAGTTTTATGTAGGAATTAATTATTTTATTCTGTGAATTTTTTTTTCTTAAGGTACGACAAAATTTATATGAATAATTTCATTAAAAAAACGGTTGATAATTTGTTTTTAGTATTCTCGAAAGATCGTTTAAAGTGATGATTTTCAAAATATGCTAAATATTTGGAAATTTTCGAAAAAATAAAACGTGGGTAACTCGCATAGAACGGCCCATATATGTTTTATATACGCGCGGGGGTTCGCGTTTATGTATGTGCGTACGGGAGCGTCGTAGATGGACAAGCGCGCGCGACGCAACGCATATCGACACATGTATAACTATAGATATTTTGTCTATATATCTATTTAGTATGGCAAGGGCGGCTCGCGGTGAGCGATATAGTTATACACGTGCGCGCAACTCGAATACATATGGGAAGGACAGGGTCGCGAGAGGGTGCGAGTCGCAGAACCGAAGGGGAGAAACAGAGAGAATGAGAGAGAAAGAGAGAGAGAGCGAGTGAAAACCCGAGCGAACGTGATACGGTCATCGAGCGAGAGAAAACGAGACAGAACGCGAGCTGGCGGCTAGCCGACGTGGTAGCTTATGCACCGCTGTCGCTGCTGCTGCTGCTGCTGCGTGCTCGCATCCAGCGAGGAGAGCCGAGCCGGTGGAGAATCGACACTCTCACTTTCGCCGGCATCGACGGCAGTCGCGTCGGCACTGCCCGTCGTCGTACGTCGTTCGTCGTTCGTCGGTTATACGTCGGAGAACGCAATGATTTTAAAAGCAAAGTGACGATTCTTCGTAACGATAATTTTTGACAACTGCCGCTCACGTACTTTTACCATTTCGATATTTTTATATCGTAGATTGTCATCGCAACGATCATTATCATTGTTAAGAATTTTAGGATATTGCATTATTTGAATATTACGAACCGAAATTGTGGCGATTTCCTCCGTGATATCCTTCGATCCTAGTCTTCGAACGAATTCCCAATGAGAGACGCCACGATGTCTGCCATTTTTTGATTATCGTCGAGATAAAGGTTTCATGGTGTTACAGAGCCTCGATGACACGTATCGTAACGTCGAAATCGCGTTGCGGATAGATTTTGAGGTTACATCTACCGGCCCTTCGCGTTATGGAGCTCGATATCACAAGTTCGCACAACGCGCTTATTCGTTGTTAAATCGACGTAGTCTCGTCGAGTGAACGGTAACGATAATATATTCGATATTTACGAATAATACTCTTCGTATACGAAGCTGTGTGTTTGAAGGTGAAGTTTACGCGAACTTACGAAACGGTGTCTTTCTGTTTTCTGTTTTTCGTACACTCGCGAGTGAAGAGAGAACGAGAGCACGCGACGCTGAAACGAGACGAGGTGAACGGCGCTGGTGCGAGTGAGAGAGAGCGAGTGAAAAAGAGCGGGGTGGGGAGACTTGGTGGGAGGCGTGCTCGCTAGCGCCACACGGTGGAAAGGAGCGAGTGAGGCAGAGAGACCGGCTCTTGCGGACTACATGACGTGCGCGAACGTGTTCGCGCGCAACGGACTTCGTGTGTTGTTTTCCTGGCGTACGACTGGCATACGACTCTTTACTCTCGCACACGCGGTGCGTTACCCTCGCCGGTATCATCTTCGCTCTCGATTTTATACGCGTTTCTTGCGGTTATTGTTCTTCGTTTCTTAACCTTTTTGTAAACTCTTTTTACCAGACGACCGTCCAAGTGCAAGCGGTCTCTCGTTATCGCGTCGCTCACGTACGTGTATATAACCTTCATGAAAATACTAAAAGACCTTTTACGCTAAGCAACAAAAAAAAGATTGGGAATCAAGACGAGAAAATAACATTTTCGCGACTTCTCACGTGTTCGAAAGTTGCACTGCCGTTGTATACGTACTCGTTAACTTTATATCGTAGTGAAAAGGTGCCAAAAGTTATTTCTCGTCCCCGCGCGTAGGCCGAACGAAAAGTTTCTCCTCCGCATACTCGCACTGTTTTTTTTTAAAACGTGATTCCTCGTGTCGCCACCAGGACGGAGTGATTTTGGCGCTTCGATCGTTTCGCGTTACAGTGCTGTTTTTTTTTGTTTCGTTTCGAATCTTCGTAACGTAACGCATGGAGGAGATATTTCAGTGCAAGCTTAGTGTTACTTGTGCGTGTGTGTTGTGCGGCGAGCCCGAGAGAACGACCTCGAGTCTTTCGATCGAGCGTCGAAGCCAGTGAAGTTTCGAACGAAAAAAAAAGAAAAACAAAACGAATAAACGTGACAAATGTAAGAATACGAAAGAAATGAAAATTAGTACTGCGAACGAGTGACATTGAGTGCGATAATTCGCGTGTTTCGCGAGAACAACCGAGCTTCGTCCATGGCAGTGAAAATTCGTCCCGAGGATTATAAACAAAGGAACATCGTTCAAATTCGATTCTCATCGCGTTTTTTTCGCTAGAAACGGTTAATAGTGAGGAAAATTGAATTTTTTTTTGCCCAAACGTGACGTTGAATGATATATATTTTTACTGTGCGTCGATCCATGTGCGCGAGGGAGAGTCCGCGTGCTCTTTGTCGTTCGGTGTGAGAGAAACGTGTCGGTGAAAGAAGTTTTTACTTTGAAATAAATAATCGTCGCGTCGGCCCGCTTCGAAGCGGGTCTTAAATAAGAAACAGTGGCTCATACGGCGCGAGATCGAGCTGCGGAGCTGCAGGCGGAAGTCAGAAGCGCCATAAGGGTGCTGCACGGTT
This sequence comes from Netelia virgata, assembly GCA_951802705.1. Classification (NCBI taxonomy): domain Eukaryota; kingdom Metazoa; phylum Arthropoda; class Insecta; order Hymenoptera; family Ichneumonidae; genus Netelia; species Netelia virgata. Next base: position 7,714,150 of record OX637868.1, read on the forward strand.
GGTGTCCGAGGCCACCGGGACAACAACCGTCGAATCATTCGCAACAACAGCAGCAGCAGCAGCAACAGCAACAACAGCAGCAACAACAGAATCAACAGCAGCAACAACAGCAGCACGGTGTCTCCGTCGCGGCCGTTGGAGGACGCGGTGACACCGTTCTCATGTCACCACAGACACAAATGCGACCGACCGGTGGCGGTGGAGTCGGCGGTGGAGGTGGCGTTGCCAGCGGCGGAGGAGGGGCAGGCGGAGTCAACGCAGGAAGTCACGGGCACAGAGTCGCCGGTGGGACTGTAACGACGCAACAATCTTCCGCGCCCCCGACCTCCGTTGTGGTCAGTTCGACCTCTAGCAGCATGAGGCCCCCGCCGCCACCGCCACCGCCAAGGGCAAGGCCCTCTGGCGAAGGCAAAGGTCACCATGAGGAACCGACTAGCTCCATTCCGGATCTCGGTGAGTCGGATTTTTTTTTTTCCGTACTATTTTTTTTATTGTTCCTCGATCATTGTGTTTAAAAATTCAAACTTCGCCGATCGACTAGCTTCGGTCTTCGACATTGATTTATTTCTCCATTATTAATGATAATTTATTATTTTATATTATCGCCTTGAAAAAAAATCTCGAATATTGGACGATGGTTTTTTCTTTGAGTTAATATTAAACGATCGATTGGATTTATATTATTTGCTGTTTCGAGAGATGAATTTGTCTAATGTTTATTAGTTTATGTAATTGTTATTATTTTTTTAATGTTAATATTATGATGTTGATATCGTTATTACAATATTCTCGTTAATTATAATGAAATTCGGTTCTTGATAGTACGATTAATTTTAATGCAATTCTTATCGTAATTACCATTTTGGGTTAACGCATTTCTCGTGCTATTCTTGACATTTTATACAAAGTAGATATAGCGAACGAAAGAAATATCCAGATTGTCCGGAGAAAAATTTTAAATTTGAAAAAAATCGACAATTTTGTTTCGTAAGAAATTGAATACTTTGTATCGAAGGTTACTAAACAAATGTTCTCGTTCGACAATTTAATAACATTCTGGAATGATTATGGAAATAAAAAATTTTCCGTAATACTTAAAATGCAATAACGACAATAGAGAAATTAAGCAATTAAGTAAATAATTAACGAACACAAAAGTTAATATTTCGTCGCTCGAAATTAATGGCCGTGACGAAATTTATCTCGTCGGAGGCAAAAACGTCTCGACAAAATCATGGAACTTTCCATGAAAAACAATACTTTCCCATTTTCTTTTTTCCAATGAAAAATTATCCGCTGGAAATCCGAGTGAAAAATACGTCTCGAGCTTCATAAAATGCTTCGGTACGATCGAGAATTTCAATCATCTTGAGAATTATTGTTTTCAAGGTGGTTTCGTTGCAACGGTCGTATGAAAGTACTTTTTTACGATATAAAATGAGAGGTCTCCGTAGTTTACGGTCTCGCTAGAAACAAGCACGCGCCTTACTCGGATCGCGGCGAGTTGGGAGGGGAAACTCTGTGTGAAAGGCAATCGAAAGTGGGTAAGGTCTAGGTTAACGATCTCGATCGGACAAACGCTCTCACTCTCTTTCTCTAAATCTAACGCATATCCATATACATATTTATTATTATAACAACTTAATAATAATAATAATAATAATAACAATAATAAAATCTAATAACTTGTTATTACTTACCACGATTATAAATTTATATAAATTAATATTTTATTATTATTATTATTATTATAAAACAATAAATGAATAAAAAAAATTATAATGAACAATAAAATAATATTTTATTTTATAAAAATATATTATAAAAATTATATAAAAATATATATATATATATATTAACATATGTAGTCTCGGTATAAACTCAATACGGACAGTAATCGTGCAAGAAAATTTCACTTCGCCCATCGCGTATGCGTTCTTATCGCAACGTCGATTTATTTTTTATCATCCCGATTCTCATTAGCCCCGACTGCATAACACGCACAGGCTGGACTTTCGTACGCCGCGGAGGGATTCATGTAGCAAGATCCGAGCTCTATATCAATGTCAACAGTCGCCACGGGGGGCAATCGTGCCGGGAGTCTTTCGTCGAATCGTTTTTGATTTTTATTTTTGTAAGATTTTTTTTTGTTTTTTGTTTTTTTTTTTTCAATTATTATTTTTATATATACACTCGGCCTCGTCCGTCTGCGTTCTGTTTGGTATTCGTACGTCCGGCATTTCTGTCAACGATAAGGCTCCTCCCCCACTCTTTGTCTCTCGCGATATTCGAGCCCGAAGCTCGACGAGTCGCCAAATTGGGCCTCTCGAGTTTTAATACGAAAGAAAAAGAAAGAAAAAAAAAAAGGTACAGACGACACGCGAGACAATTTTTTGTTCTCCTTATTTCCAGTCGAAGTCAATTTTTTTGTAAATAATTTTTGTCTTTATTTTTTGCTGCTGTTGTTGTTGTTTTTTTTTTTTTTTCGTCACCCATCGAATGGGTGTCGGCTGCGAAGGCGTCGAATTGTAATAATGCAACTTCGTCGAGGCGTCAAGGACGCGCGGGGATCGATCGATAGACGCACATTGCGATTAACGCGAGTGACACGCGATATTATAACGATATATATATCTACCACCACGGGTAAATATATCGAACGCTCTTAAGGCGGGAAAAATTCCGTCGTAGCGAGTAAAACCAAAAAAAAACCAAAAAAAAAATTCGTCTCTCTTACTAAAAAAAAACCCTTTTTCTCAAAATTACGAATGAATATTCAAAATTCCATTATTCACGACGTATTAAAATTTGTTATTCGAAATGAATTATTCGTCATCGTTATCGACGGAATATTTTTCGTTTTATCGATCACGATTCGAGAGAGTAACGTTGAATCGACAATTTTTTTCATTCTTAAAAATCGTGTAACCCGTGCGACGATTTCCATTGCAAATTATGAAAATCCGATTAGACAAAGTTTAACCTATCGTACACGTCGTCGTTATGGAAAAATCGTGTCGAAGTTTCGAAACGAGGAAGTTCGTCAATGACGAGTTGGCGGCCGACGATGGTTTATATATCGTTGGCCACTTTCGTTCGCAAAGGCTCGTCGCTTTCGCGATCTTGACCTCGCGCAACGATGACTCGTGGGTATTCGATTTTGTTTTGAACGACGGTTAGGAGAGAGAGAGAGAGAAAGAGATAGAGCCAGACGGCGAGAGAGAGAGAGAGATATAACGAGGGACAGAGAGAGAGAGAGAGAGAGAGAGAGAGAGAGTCATGAGGGGAGGCGGGGAAGGGGATGCTAATGGACGCGTAACGCCGATCGAGTGCATTTTTAGACAAGCCGGAGCGTACACATCGTTCCGACAGAATTGCGTAACGTTCGACTAATCGCAGCGTCGAATTCCTCGCTCGATACGAGGCGGCATTATATTATCGTCGTCGTCGTCGTCGTCGCGAAATGTAACGTACGAGATCTCTCACTTTGAAGATTCAATTTTATACGAAAAAATATGCAAATATCGACGACGTTTACGCCGTTCGTAAGGCAATGAAAATCAAATTGTTGTCTTTGTCTAATCAACGGCTGTTCAATTTTAATGTAACGACTATCATTGACCTTGAAAATTCATAATCGAGAGTATTTTTGTAGAAAACGAATAAATTGATGAAATGTGAGGTGAAAAATATGTTTGAATAAAAAAATTAGATTTTTATCGGAAGCGACTGGGAAATATATCGACGATGAAATTTTAGTAGACACATAGTTATTAATAGATATATGTATAGTAGATGTTAGGCGAGGAGACCTTGGTGGGGAACGATACGTGTTAAATAATCGTGGCGAGTACCAGATATGGAATACTACGGCTTAATAGTAGGTACAGCACGAGGATAGCGAGAACTAGTATTACGTGTATGATCGAGTAGCGGTAATGTCAGGGTCGCGGACACTCTGTGGTCTATTGGCCGAGTAACGGGCTTCCCAGCATCAACGCCTGCTAGCACGATAAATGCCTCGTATACGTATTTTACGTCGTATCGGTCATTCGGCCCGGTCCATAATAACTTTTCGAGCCGAGTCACGCGCCAAGGATTTACAATTATTCCGTACGCGAGAATATATTTATATCGCTTGGATATCAAGGGCTCACCCATTATTTCATTCGGCAAGAAGAGAGAATAAAGATTGAATTTACAAAGGGGTTTACATAAAATTGTTCGAAAAATTTCGCGATTCGTCAAATATTTTATAATTCGATTTTTCAATTTTCACGAATTAATTCAATTTTTAATTTAAAAAATGGAAAAAGAATTGAATTTATAAGGAATTATAAAAGGTTTATAGTAGGTGTATAAAATTGTTCGAAAAGATTCGATGACAATTTTCCGAATAATTTGTAAAAAGGTTTTTTTAATTATTTAAATTTAGTTGGGAAAACAGACTTGTGAAGAAAGAAAAATGACTCGATCGAAGAAGAATATTTAGTATACCTGTGCATCAGCGATATTTAATAAAGATTAGGTTTCGTACATGTGTACGTATTTGTCGGCTTTATCGGTACGGTCGCCACCGAGCTCCGGATATCGCGTAGGTGTGCGCACACGCACGAGACTTGCCAAAGTGGTATACGTTCGTTTCGAACTGTATCGTCTCTCCTTCTCTTTCTCTCTCTCCCTCTCCCTCGTTAATGTTATCATCATTATAACTATTATCATAACCGCCAGCGGATCACACGAGACACGCATCACATGCACAAGGAATGACCGTCACCTCGAGAATGCTCGTTATAGCCTCGTCCGTCTATGTCTCGAATTAAATTATCACGATTCTCAATTTTTTATTCGATACGTATCACGTTTTATTTTATCAATAAAGTAGGGTAAGTCCGGGGTAGATGGCCATAGTTTTTTTAAACTTGTGTCAAAACAAAAATAAAAACAATTCTAAACTTCTTTTAGCGTATAAGCAAACTTTAAACATTTGTTTTTAAGATAATTAACAAAAATATGGCAAATTATTGTGAGATCAACCTTAAAATTACATTTGAACAAAAATTGCGGTTGGCTATTTCTCCTGGGTATTCGGGTGTGATGGCCATATGAGGAAAAAAGAGATGGTCACACTTTACTTCTATCTTTGGCTTCTTCTTTTGGTCTATGCCTTCGTTTGCAATCCCCTTTTCTTCGTCCGAATGCATTTAGAACACATATTATCAAATTCAGTACAATTTTCGTATACCCAGAGTTGACATACAATATACTAAAACCAGTCATTGATGAGACTGGTTATTTAATAATTTTCTCCACAACTAACGCAGTTATTTCCTTTCGTCACATTCTCATCTGATAAATCACATAATACAGGTTCTCCGTCTTCACTACCCAAGGTGGCCATCTCTCCCCTATGGCCATCTCCTCTGGACTTATTCTAATTAAAACAAAAATCGATCCTCGAATTTTTTTCCACCAAGGTCAAAATTTCCATTTTTCATCCCACGAACAAAAACAAATCTGTGTCTCTCTTTGTCTACATTGTCACAAATAAACTGTCTATTATTCTATAAATATAATATCGTTTCGTAAAAAAATACGGTCGTTGAGGAAAATTCTGGCTTTTTTTGTTTAATCGCCTTGAAAATTTGTCTTTTTTTCCCTTTGTAATTCGCTATTGTCCCGAGGAATATAAAAAAATGCGGGTCATTATTGTGAATATACGTAGAACGCATTTCGACCGGTCGGTCAAATTGAAACGGAGAAGGTTCGTCCTTCAGACGCGTTATATATGCGTACACCCCCTATGCTCCAGTCTCGTTTCGACGAGGCATAGACTCCCCCCTCTCCTTTCCCTCATCGACTGGATACCCCCTCTGAAATGTATATATATATATAGTTACATATCTTTATTAGAGAAACACCCGCTTACGGAATTTCTCATGGTCACGGTCGCGGGAGAGAACGGCGTCGCATCAGTGACGTCACAGACCCCCCGGCCCGTTCTCGTTTTAAATTTAGAAATTGTCCCGCTCCCCCCGCCTCTTCCCCTTCCTCAGCGACCACCCCCACTCTCTTTTTTCACCGATCACGGATCTTTGGGAAGCCCGCGACTTTGAACTCGCTTCTTTCCTCGAATATGTCACCGAGGGGGAAGACTTATGAAGGCAACGTCTGACTTACAAAGTTAGTATATTGTTTTTCTCATTATCGATCGATTCTCGTACGAGAATCGATCGATAATAAAGGCTCGACGACGTGTAATGGTAAAAACGAAAATGATGAATTTAAATGCTAAAGAGAAAAGGAATAACAAAAACAGAGAGACACATAAAATGGAAAAGATTGATTAGTTCGGTCACGACGATAAAGAGAGCGATAAGGAGATCGAAAGTTTCGTGGTAGGGGAACGAGGCGTATCACGTGCGTTGATTTACGAATCGCGCCGTTTTTCGAACGTGCGCGCGACGAGCGACGCGCCGCGTATACGAAATGCTTTTTGTCGAGCAAATTGCTCGCGCGTTCGGGCGCCAACATTCCGCTCTCGGATAAATTACCAAAAAAAAAAGGGAGAGAGAGAGAGAGAGCAAGCATACTCCATCGTCTCCTCGAAACTCTCGCCTTCGAGGATAATAAACGCGTCGGTTTTTTTCCGGCGCGAACGATATCAGGATTCGATACGTTGAATCAACAAAGCGTGACCGAATGTTTTTCGCGGGCGAACGGTCGATGACACGACGACGCGGGGACTAAAACGAAAAAAAAAAAGAAAGGAGACACATAAATGCGACGATTGGTATACGAACGTATCGAGAGACGCGGGCGACGCGTCTCGACGCCTAAAGTAATGTAAATTAATTCTTTTTCTTTTTTTACAATTTATTTACACGTAACCGTTACAATTTGAAATTTTATTATTATTATTACCATGTTTTTCTTTTCCTTTTGTCATTGAAATAATAAATACATAATAATGAGCAAATAGAGGGAAATAATTTTTATCAAATTATTATCATTATTATTATTATCATTGTCATTATCATTATCATTATTATTATTATTATTGAACGAACGAATAAATAATGATAATAATGTTGATAACGATAATGATAATGATAATTTTTTTTAACAGTATACCTACGTGCCAGTCGGAGCAGCGCCGGTTCGATCAAAGCTGCTCCGTCGCCGTTTGACTAATCTTGCGTATGGTACGTTATTGCTACCGATACGTCACTGGGCCTTGGCCTCCACCGAGGTGATAAAGTCGAGTCCACCGATAAGCCGCTCTCGCTTTTCTCTCTTTATAGCCTTCGTCATCTTTTTTTCTCCCTCTCTCTTTTTCTCTGTCTTTCTCTCTCTCGCTCTTCCTCCGTTCATTCCTTTTTCACACTTGTAAACGCGTCACGACGAAGAGAGAGAGAGAGAGAGAGAGAGAGAGAGAGAGAGAGACAGAGTTTATTTTCGATGTACCGTTTGACCCACTCGAGAACAACAACTGTCGCGGCTTATGTAGTGATGCAGCGCTTGCATTCGGAGGAAAAAATAAAAAAAAATAAAATGAAAAGTAACAGGCAGGAAAGGATTGCGTCCGTTATCGGACGTTTTTATCTTTTCTCTATTTTTTTGTTGTTTTTCTTCGATAAAATATTTTATTTTTGAAAATAATCTTATTGGTACGATGGACTAATTTTCTTTCGATCACTCGCCGATGATTTATTTCAATCGATTAATTTTTCAGATAATAATTCGAATCGACGACGCGGAAAGATATCTCGGCGCGTCTTTTTCTTTTTTTATTGGTTCGGAGCAGATTTGTCGAATCGCCCGTCGAGATCTCGAAATTCGTTCTTTTCTGTGTTTTTTTTTGTATTCTTTCTCATCACGCTTGACCTCAAGCAACCGGTAGTGACGAATCCCTATAATGCGTTTTATATATAGAGTCATTTTTTTTAACGACGGTGAGGACGAGGAACGTGAGGCGAGAGGCCAAAACTGACGTTAATTCTCGTGGACACGCCCGCATCGAAGACAATTTTAGTGGGCCATAAGCCCGAGGCGTGGATCTCGTCAGCAGAACAGAGGGTTTCGTATGTGTCCAGTCCTCTTTTCCTCTTCTCGTCGTTCCTCCGTCTCTCTTTCTCTCTCTCTCTTTCTCTCTCTCTCTATTGCCCGTTCGTCCGTTCTCACGTTCTCTCTCGCTCTTTCGCTCTCGCTTTTGTTGAGAGAATGTAAGTGAGAGAGAGAATGAGAGAATGAGAGAATGAGAGAGAGAGAGAGAAAGAGAGAGAGAGAGCTGCCATTATACGGGGATCGCACGGACTCTCGCGCGATCACCGCTCTTCGTCGATGAGCCGATGTCTGGCCTCGTCGGATGTTGTGTCTGGCCTCCGGCACACACTTTTGCTCTCGCTCGCTCGAAGGTCCTCGAGGGCCAGCTCGGACGAGAGACTCGGTCTCTCTCTCTCTCACTCTTTCATTCTTTTTTTCTTTTTTTCTTTTTCTTTATATCGTTCCACCGGCAATTTCTCACTCGTTTAAAACCGCGCGTTGATCCACCCTAGACAAAAATTAGCGATCGGAGAACGGTGGACAATGATTTCTTTTACCGTTAGAAATGTTTCGTTTATCTTTATTATTATATAAATGACAACTTTTCACTTAATTTAAAAAAGATCTTTATTTTTTTCCCATTTTTATTTTTTCAACCGTGCTATATATATTTTTTAAAATAATTTTCCGTTACATTTTTTTAAACGCTTTCGTATCGAAATATTCAAAGGTTACCGATAGAAAGAAAATACGAAATTTGCGAACGATTTTTACAAAGTCGTTATAATCGTCGTTTTTTTTCCTGATGTTTAATTTAGCCAAAAAATTCTCGATTTTCTCGAGAAATTTTGAATTTTTTTACCGTCGACGTTAGCCTACGGCTCGAAGATATTTAAGAGCATTAGAAAAACGATCTCGTAATCTCCGTTAGGAATAGTCCCTTCCCGCTTCCAATAAACACTCTGGTGCCTCGATGCTGGTTTTCCATGGATGACGAAGATAATAATTCCCTCTCTCTCTCTCTCTCTCTCTCTCTCTCTTTCGTTGCATCTCCGTCGAGGCATCGGTAGTAGCACGAGCGATGGATTCAGCGTGTCAAGTGCGTACACATGTATCAGCGCAGCCGCGCTATCGCTCTGAAAGCGAGACGAGAAGAGCGAGACGGAGCGAGAGAAAGTCGTAGCGCGGAGGGGTGGGGTATGGTACAAAGGAGATAAGAACGTTGCAGGAGACTGTATTTTTAGGGCTCTGGAATTTATCTTTGGTCGTTGCTTGGATGCGGGAGAGAGAGAGAGAGAGAGAGAGAGAGAAAGAAAAAGAGAAAGAGTCAACGAGAATGAAAAAAACGTTAGTTTAGGCAGGGCAGGGGTAGGGGCAAACTTTGGTATGGGGGAAAAGAAGAAAAAACAACAAAAAAATCATATCATTGCGGGAGGTTTTACTGTCCTTATATATATATATATATATATACATCCATGGTTGACCCCCAGCTCATTCACTCCATTCTGAAAAACATTCCACACGACGAAAGGAAAAGAAATAAAATTGTTCCCGAGCATTAACCTAGAAGAAAGGCGTGTCCATTTTACGTACGAGATCTACCAATGAAAAATGGACTTTGAGATTCGAAAGCACGTTATCGTATCTCGCGTTTCGATATACATACAAATGACGAACGAGTAGAGGAATTCCGTGCGATGAAGCCGAATAATACGATTCACGAACGTACAAATTGTACGTATATATATATATATATATATATATATATATACAACACGTCTCTCGTTCACTCAACGATTCGCGTTTCATTCCGGTACGTCGTCTGCCTATCTGTCTACTTCTTCATATACGGATATGTACATAGCAATATATACATATATATATATCTTTTACCACTCTCTTTCGTACCATGCGAGCGAGCCGAAAGAGAGGGGTTGTTAAAAGCGACTAATTGGTGCATCGGGTAGCGTGGTTCGCGTGCTCGGGATAGAGCACGTGAGACCTTAAGAGAACGAGAGTGGGACATGGGTGGAAGGGAGGAGGAGGAGGAGGGGGGGGGAGACTAGGGAGTGAAAGAGGGAACGATTGATAGAACGAGCGAAGAGTCCGGGAGCTGTGTGTACAGACCAGACACCCCCACCACTCCGCGATAGCCCGCAGTCTACTTCGGCTTCTCTCCGCACGGGAGCGCGCGGTCGCGCATGCGCACGGAACGAATAGCTGACTCACTAACTCACGCACCCGTTTGTTTCACGTATACGAGCGTTTGCCCCTCTTTATCTTTCACCATTATTATCTCCCTTCCAAGCCCTCGTCGTTCAGATCCTTCCTCTCGGCTCTTTTTTTTTTTTTTTTTTTTTTTTTTCTTCATTGCTCTTCTTTCTTTCTTTCTTCTTTCTTTCTTTCTTTCTCTCGTTCTCCATCCTGTCACTCTCTTGCTCTTACAGTCATTCTGCCTCTTTCTCGTTCTCTTCGTCTCACTTTCTTCTTTCTCGTCTCCCTTGCTCTTTCAGCGATACGCCAGTCCCGGGGGAAACGCAACGTTCGTAGAAAATTCTCGATGCAATCATCGAATTCGAACGTTTTCCTGAAAACAATGACAAAAAGATATTTTACCGTTGGTTCGACGGGGTTGATCGTAAATTCGTTGTTCGTAGGCGATACGAAAGGTTGCGGGAACTTTGGTATTTCGTCGAATACGGTTGGTGTTAACGGTTTCGGTAATTGCGTTTAGTCGACGAATTTACTCCTTATCGCATGTAAACTCATATATGGCTGCTAAAGGAGGATTTTTTAATCATTTTTTTGCAATTGCTTTGCTTTGCGATAATAAAAAATACGATCCGTTACACGAAGAAATGTACAATTAGGATTAAAAGTTGGTTTTGACAAAAAAAAAAAATCTTTTTACATAACTGAACAAAAATTCGCAACTTTATATAGTTGATAAAGATTGTATGCGGTAAGAGAGAGAATTGGAAGAGGTTTTCACTGAAAACAAATTAATTCCATCTCTTTCATAATTCACGCAATAAGTGGTTAAAATTCTTTTTTTGTTTTTTTTTTTCTTTACCAAGAAAATCCCGTTTTTTATAAATAATTTTTCGATTACCACGTAAAATCTTTCGCGCTATGAATTATTTCGAATTATATCGTTTTTTCTTTTTTTTTTAAAATCGATGATTCGTTGGTGAAAGAAGAAGAAAAAATTGTTTCGTAGGAAAAACCGAACGATTGTCACGATGCGTGAAATCGTACGACCGAATTGACCACCGAGAGCGAGTCCCACGAACCGGAGACACGTCTGAATACGTCAATCGAGTCCCGGTGTTCCCATTGTTCGGGGAATGAAAGCGGCAATAATGTAATGAACGAATCAGCCTTTACGACCGCGTTTATTTCAAGTACAAATTCATCCTCGCATATCCGTTCCGTATATTTCAATTGACGGAGTAGAGTCGATTTTATTTAAAAACAAACGAAAAAGAAAAAAAAATCGCACGCCCGACGATAAACTTTACATTTTCGAAATATTTTTAGATTTATAGTTTTTTTTTTTTTTTATTTCACGAATACAAATGTACTCGACACACGACCATTTTGTTTTCGACCGAACGAATTACCCTCGGCGACCGAGTCATGAATTATTGAGTCGAACCGATCTTTATGTTGTTGCTTTTATTTCTTGTCTCTTTTTTTCGTTTTGCCGGACAATCGCCGGGCCAAAGTTTCCCGAAAAGCAATCAAATAATAATGACCCGTTTTGTGACGCAAATTGGGAAAAATTCGTTGTTTTGTCGCCGTGACGCGAGTTCGAAAGTTAACGGCGATTGGTACGTCGTTATATTCGTATCGCAATCGGGGGTCAAAAGTACTCGTGGATAAAGACGATTGCGAGAGGATCGGTAGGCGGAGAAGTGAAAATTTTTCATTTTTTTTAACCTTACGATTGTTTTATTACAAAATCCGACTCGCGACCTTCTTCACGAAACGGACGAGAATCCGTCGAGTCTTCTTTTCCCTGTCTCATCGGTCAAGGTCAAGCAATATTAATTAATCGTTGTTTCTTTATCGTCGACCACATGTTCAAAGTCGTGAGACTTTTTAACGATGAATTTCTCGAAACGAAAATCGTTCAAATTTCCAGAATATTCTCTCGTTCATTTTTCACTCTCTTTTCCAATCCTCCTCGTGACACGATTTCGAAAAATTCAAAAAAATCGATCAACCATTTTTCCCCGATTTTAGAATTAGAACGCCCTTAAACCTTCGATGACATTGAAAATGCGCCGGTGGGAGAAATCGCGAGCTTTCCCATTTAGCGACGCGTGTATTAATTCTCGGCAAGGAAGTAAATGAGGAAGTATTCGAGAGATGAGCGAGGAAGGGGTGCAGGGGGTGGCTGTCACCACGCGAAACGAGAAAAAAGAAGCGTCAGCGATTCTTCGTAGCTTCGACGTCTCTTTCTCTCGAACCCTCCGCCATTTGGCTCCCGGGTTATATTTCACTGCGCACAATTTTCCATAAATCCATAACGTTGAAATGTGCGTTTTACGATTGCGTTTCTCTCGGGACGGAGTAATCCTTCCCCACCCGCGGGCTTCGCTATCAAACTCTTCGTTACGACGCGTATCAGCTATATATATATATGCATCTTATAAATATAAATATCTATTTTTATTAATTATTAATATTTTTATATTCGTATATATATATATGTAAGAATATAAATACGAATATAAATATAAATACAAATAGAAAAAATATAATAAATTATATATATATATATCTTTTTTTCCTATAACCCTGCTAAGTAGGAAACCTAAACCCAAACAAATCTAAAGAACCCTAAATGCTTGTATATTCTTCAAGCTGTTTGCATCGGTGGCAATAAGAGTTTTTAATCCCATATAAATATATATATATATTCTAGACTTGGTATAAAATATTCTATAAATAAATATATGAAAATGTAAAAATAGCGAGAGCTTTGAAATCGCAAATATTTCGGAGAGTTTGTTGAAAGACTTTGAGCAGGTGATGAAAGCTCGAGAGGGGAGGGAGAGAAGGAGAGAGATAGAAAAACAGGGAGACAGGAAGAGAGAGAGAAAAAAGCGATAGGTATTGCGGGAGGTGCATTAACGACCAGGGGGCAAAGAGGGTTGCCATTCGAAGGGTTCAGTGTCTCGCAATGACCCCTGCGAGAACGAACCGGCGGGGCGCGCGCAGTCCTCATTCCTGGCTGCTCTGCACCGAGCGCAGTCATCTATATAGGCAAAGGGGGGAATGACCCAGTCCGTGCCCCCTTGCTAACCCCCTCACCCACCCCTCAAACGCTACACCCACCGTGCCCCACGGTCACGTTCGCCTCTCGTACATTCTCGTTGCATTCTCCACCGCACCAACGGCCAATCTCCTTCTCGATCGGTTCAATTCGATTTTCTCTTTCTTACTCGTTGTACAATTGTCACGAAATAAGAATACAAAAAAAAACAGAAACAACGATTCCGATTCCATCGAGTTTACGGACATCGGATCGATATTTATTCTCGATCAAAAATCCTTTTTTTATTTTTCACTCATAAATCTTCAATTTTGATCTATTACGAAAATTTACTTCGATCGCAAATTTTCCGAAATCTCGAACAATTAAAAACCACTCATCCCCTTTTGTCCCTTCTCGAAATTTTCATTAATCTGATTTCATTTATTTAGATGAACAAAAAAAGAAACAAATTTAAAAATATCAATCGGCGTAAAAAACGCAAAAATAAATAATATATTTCATGATAATTCATTGTTAGAAACGTTAGAAAATCGGGTTTACCGTCTACTACCGCAAATATCGAATTCAACGATAATGGTAACGTCGGGACCACACGGTTGTGGCGCACCGACTCGTAGACGCCAGGAAATTGGCATCGCGGGGTTGACGTTCGCGCTGGACGTAGAGAGCACGCGACGAGAATCGTCGCGACGTTATATATCCCGGCACTTACACACGGTCTCGTGCGACGTATCTTTTAACTATACACGCAGATAGAGGGAATATACATTGGTCGCTGGTATAACGTGGCGTCGAAAGCGGAAATAGGGTATCGAGAGAGACACACGTACGCATATAGTTATAGTCTCGCGACGAGGGGGAGAGATCGTGTTGCTCGTGGTGTTGGCCGTAGGACGTAGCGAGGGATGGGGGTGGGGGGTGTACGTAGAGAACGAGCCCGTATGTCGCTCGGTACATGGCCCGAACCGGTGGGGTTTCACCGGTTCACGCGAACGTAACGCGTCCTTCACTCGAAACAATACAACTCGCGCTCACCAGTCACGTATAGTTTTTCCCCATACTTCGTAAACCGTATATCGCTCGATGCATGTAATTTGCAACCCTCCTGTGCAATTTCCCACCTTCCTCTCCTCGACTCCCTTCGCTTCGACACCAGCCACCCTTTCCGTCACTCGTGAAACTTCCGATCGATCAAACTCCCGCCTACACTCCCACCGGCGTGTTAACAAACTCGAAGGGCGTATGCGCAAAAATGAATTTCCATTAAATTGTAATGGCAAACAAAAAAACCGTCAAAATCGCATTATATTGCAAATTTGTTTCGTGTCGTTGAAAAGTCGACTGTTGTTTTTTTGTTTAATTCATGAATGATTTTTCTGGTTTTCCATTTTTGTTGATGAAGCGATTCGTCATCCCTTCTCGTGTCGATATAATATCCGATATTCCTACAATCGCTCGTACGTCAGCCGAGTGTCGTTGTCTGAAGGTTCAGTGAAATCGCGTCGGGCTTTTAACGCGGATATTGACCTCGGCCGCGAGGGTTGTCGGGCTATCGAAGTTTAAGGTCTCCGCTGGTGAACCTGGATGGCAAGGTTCATCAGCATCGCGCGGAAGAGCAACATCTCGCTCGCGCTTGAGAGAGGGAGAAAGAGAGAGAGAGAGAGAGAAACGTGGTAGTGCTCTTCGAGCATCGGCGGGAGAGGGTAGGTTTTACGAGGGGGTTGACGAGAGGGAGAGAGAGAGGCTGTGCTGGGGGGAGGGGCTGACAGTACTTATAGGTATCGTAAAACGGGGTAGCTCTCGTTTCGTCTCACCGTCCTTTCCTTTATCCTCTCGTTCTTCCTCTGTTCCCACTTTACTCCTTCCACCCCCCAATCCCCGCTGAATTCCACCCTCTCGACGATTCGCGCCATCTAGGAGGATGAAAAAACGTATCAGTCATTGACATACCGGTGTCTCTTTTCGTCCAAGGGTGGGAGGATTGATACGGTGACTGTTCGTCGCTGAGGTCGGCTAGCGACTGCGCTCGAACCTCCCACTCTCCACCCACCCCCCCCTCCACCTCTCATCCCTCTCACCGTGTAACGCCGCGCAGCATTGCTACGAATCATCGCGTGTGCGAGGGTTGCGAAATCCGTGTGCGAATAACGGTGTGTCGGTGATGAACACGTTGGTATTCGCAGTCGACCGTCGTCGTCGTCGTCGTCGACGTCGGTGCCGTTGCACTGCACTGGGTGAGGGTCATTACTCCGAGGCAAGGCGAGCCGGTGACCTCGGCGCCAACGCCCGGAATCGATCCAACCCCCTCGCAGACACAAGGAGACGGGTATATAGGGAAGGAGGGGGGGGGGGGGAGAGGGAGGTTTTTGCCACGGTGGTGCAATGCACCGCCACATTGCATGCTTTCTCTATCACTCTCCCTCTCGCTCTCTCTCTCTCCCTCTCTCTCTCTCTCTCTCTCTCGCCTCGTCTTCCTTTTGTCTATTCTCGTCTCTCTTCTTTTATTAACCGTGCGCGAGCTGCGGCCACAACCCTCCGAGCACCATCGACGGATTACTAACACGCCGTGATGTCTACTGCAGAACCGCGCGATCGGACGTTAGTGCGCGAGTCTTCATGTCGGTGTAACGTTACAGCAATGCGAAGCGCTTTTTCTCTCTCTCTCTCTCCCTCTCTCTTTTTCTTTCTCTTTCTCTCTATCACTCGCTTTCTCTCTCTTTTTCTTTCTCTCTCTCACCCCCTTGAGCGATTCTTTACCCCGTGTTTGTTCGCAGTCTGAACGCTCTTGGCACTCTCGACGTTCGTATTTGTTGGTACGAGTGCACGGCTTGCCCTTCGACGTCTCGTACGAGCGACACTGAGGCGGACAACTTTCTTTTTCTTCTTTCTCCCGATGCTCTTCGTTTCCCACATTCGGTAACATATTTCGTCGGAAAGATAGATATTTGGGTCTTGCGCGTGGGCCTTAAAGGTTCGAGGGATCGTTCGTAGATGGCGCTGAAGTCGGGTTTCGTGGAATTTTTGGGACTCACGGGAGACCGATAGATGTCGTTTTGGAAATTTTTTTTTTAGGAACGATGGATTTTCAATTATTTCGAAATTGTTGGCGTCCGAGGAGATTTATCACGCGGCTATGTTATTTATTTATTGCGTAGATCGATCATTAAGTATAATATAATTCTCCATCAAATTACGAATATAAAAATTAATATTATAAAAATTGCTATCCCACGAATTAATTTTCCTCGTGGGAAAACGTAAGTTCAAAATCTTAGCAATCTTTTAACTCCAAAATTATATAAAAAACAAAAACTGTCTGAAAAAATTTCATTGCCAAAAAGTTTGATTTCAATGCCTTTAACGTTTTGTTAGACAGAAATATAATACTTTTGGTTCGAATTCGGCAACGTTGCCCCACTAAATTTCGTGCCACTTAATCTTGATATAAAGTAATACTTAATAACGAAGTGGGTACTTAAATTAATACTTCACAATCTTAATTCCAAGTTCACGTTCAAGGGCGTTGCAAAGACGGTAATAAAACGCGAGAGCGTTCGCCTCGTGAATCATAACTCGCACGAGCCTTGAAACAAAAAGAAGAAAAAAAAACAAAAAAACCGTTGAATAAAATAAAAAAATCATAAGCAAGCGTGCGGATTCGTTGCAGATTTTATAATAGTTGTAAAACGGTAATAAAGTTGAAACGCCTGTCTCGTAAATTACGAGCGGCGTTAGTACTTCGCCTTCGAGAAACGAAACAAAAAAATAATAACTCGCGATCCCGAGGGTCGATATCTCGGAATCTCGCACCTGCTAGAAAAAAGAAAAAAAAAAAAAACAAAAGAAAAGTTCTTCCGTTACCGAACGCGAGGCTTCCCCTCGACGCGTGGCGCGTGTATACGCCCCCTCCCTCCCTCCCTCCCACCCTCCCGTCGCGTGATTTCAATCGTCTTCCGGTCTTTTCCGATTTAAGAGACGGCTGGCACCTCGCGGAAGATTCTCGCGTTTGCCGATGCGACCGTGCGAGAGATCCTTTACATCTGTTACGCAAAGAAACGCTTTTCCCCCAAAAGGGTTTCACGTTACCGAGCGCGTGCTCCTCTCGTCAATCTGTATTACGAAATACGGCAGATGCTGCGGCGCGTGTACGAGAGACACTCGTCTTTACGATCTATGAAAATTCGTCCGAGGCTAGAGTGAATATTCGACCGGCTGTTGTTACAACGTCAACGTTCGATCGAAGGAAAAAGCAAAAGAAAAACAAATCATATATAAAAATGAGAAATGAAAAAATCACTTTAAAACGATTTTACGACGCATTTAAAAAAGGTATAAATTTTGTTGAAGGGGCATTCGTGATTCGCGATAATTATTTTGTTTACAAGGTTTTTGTATCATTTTTTTCGAGAAATGATTAAAAATTTGGTTGTTAGAAATCATTTTTTGATGAAATTAGAAGGTATTTGTGAAATTTGTCAAAGGGAAATTCCCATCGATCGATTTCGTTGAATTCGGCAAAAGGGTTTATTTTTCGTTCTTTTCCTGCTATTCGCGAGTTTCTAAAGATACTGAGGGTGTTCCTCGCATTCAGAATGAATGCAGAAAGTACACGTCATCCTACGCGACACGCCGACGAAATTCGTGATTCCACTGCAAAGGTATCGACGGTAGGGGATCTGCCGTCGAATATCTCGGTATTTCGTTATGAATCATCGTTTTTTTCTTTTTTTTTTTAAGAAAGGAGAAGAAATTCCACAGTGTCACGTGGAAATAAATTGAATTCATCGTTATGTTTATAGAAATAGGGAAAAGGACGAGTCGAAGGGTTGAGTGCCATCGGGTCGTTGGGGATGTTTTTCGAACGAGAGTTTTGCTCTATTTGCGTAGGATTTCTCTAGGTACGACGGCGCAGATGGATCTGTCACGATATCGCGACGCGTTTCCGGTTAAACATTTTTTTGAACGAACAGGGAGGTGAAGGGTTGCTCGATGGGGAAACTGGTCGGTCCTCGAGATTTCCCGTTCGACCACTTCCTGTTTAAGTTTTTATTAAATTAGATGATAATAATGTTGATATTTAGAAATAATAATTATTAAATTTGTACAATTATAACGGTTAATATTTGTTTATTATTATTGATGAATTAATAAGTTCTAATAACATCACATTAATATTAGTATTACCAGCGACCACGTTTGCGAAATGAATAAAAATGTATTTTTATAAATATAGAATTTCAAATATAAAAGGCGTACAATAAAAGCGTTAAGCCCGGTTTATCAAATGTAACGACGTTACATGACCATTTTAATAATACTAATGGCAATCACGTCCGTGAAATAAATAAAAGTATATATTTTAAAATATACCTAGAAATTCAAACATCAAAAACCCATATAAAAGTGTTCCGTTTTATAAAATTTAATAACGTTACATCGCAATTTTCAAGATATTATCGACCACCACGCGTGCGGAATACAAAAAGGTATTTTTCATTGTAAATATAGAATTTCAAATATAAAAGACCTACGTAACAGTGTTAAGCCCGAATTATAAAGATAAATGAAAATTTAAATAAAATTATCAACAACCCGATCTGGGAAAATACAAAAAATATTTATAAAATAAAACTGTTCTTAAAAATCCCTCGACGATCTTTGATTCCCGCTCGATCGTTCACGACGCGAGAAGAGGATATTCGACCTTAGCTCTTTGTTACGACAAGAGAAAATTTTCTCGAGTATCCTTACCTCCAGGATTCGGTTTCACAGAATTCACAAACACACCCCCGCGATTATCGAAAACCCGGAAGCAATCCAGACTGGGCTCGGTACATACGCGAGACCGGATATCGATTGACCACCGGAGATATCGTTTGTGCGTCAATCACGTATCGCGTTGCGCTCGTTCTTTCACGTTGCGCAACCGCCCTAGGCAAAGGTATAATGAGCTACCTTTTCTTTCGACAATTGCGTAACGGGGTCTAGGGCGGAGCTGAGACGCGTGGCTGTGGCATGTTTTTAAAAAAAAGGCATCAGCTGCCACCCCGTGCCATCCCGGACACGCGTCTTATTCGTGCGATCTGTTCGAAAATTCTCCATCTCGCCACGTAACTAATTTCCATTGACGATTTTTCCGAAATATGCAGCTTGAATTTTATTTCGTCGATCGATCATAAAACGATCTCAGCTGTTTTCAATAAGAGCGTTTTCAAGCGAAAAATCGTTTCTTTATAAAATAAAAAATCCTTTTTTTGAATCGATGGGGTCGAAATCTCCTCTTCCGGAATTACGTTCGATATTATTGCGCGATCCGGGTGCAAAAGGGTTTGAATTCGAGCTGACATCTGCCTCTTTTGTCGAGAACGTGGCGAACACGCGCTACGCAACGTCCCTCTCACGTATATTTCGTGAAAACTGTCGTCGACTCTTCGATTTTACTCGGAAATCGCAGCAGCTTTTACACGTTGCAATGAAATTTGTAAATTTTGCATCCATCGAGATTACCACCCTTTCGCTTTTATGCAAGGCATCTGGCTTAAGCCATAAATCCTTTTAATTTGTTTCGTACACGTGGCTTTTTTCCCTCGACTTTATTTATTGAATTATATTTGATCGAAAAATTGATACTCGAAAAAAAATAAAAATAAAAATTATTTCCAACAACATTGTAAGTAGGGAGGAAGTTTGACGCGGTCGGAAGGTTCCGGTGGTCGAGGAGTGGTCGAATATGCCACTCGCCCAACAGGTAGCTTTTCCACGTCTTTCCTTTTAGCCCAGAGGCTTTTCGCTACGTTTTCACCTTTTCCGCATCCCGGTGAGTTTTTCGCCAATATTTACGAAACTGCGGAGGGAATAAGATGTACCTCGGGGGAGGGAGTGTTACGGTGTTATACCGACGGAAACACGCCCGAGCCTCGCCGATTAGTTTTGGTCGGAGGTCTCGTCTCTGGCGCCCCGGGGGCCCGAAACTTTCTCTCGAAACTCCCGGTCGAAAAAGCCGAATAGGATTCGCGGTTGCTATCGCAGGATACTTCGCCACTTATCAAGAATATATTTCGAACTTTCGAAATTCGCGATGAATTTTCCATCAAACTCGAAAGAATTTATTTCAAAAACAAAAACCACTAAAATCTCTCGTCGTCTCATCGACGTGAAAAATTATTTTCAAAAAATTCGATCGCACGTATAAAAGTGTCTTCGATAGAAATAAAAAATAAAAAATATATCAACCCTCGAAGAAACAAAATCGAACCGGAAACACCGAGTGAAGTGTCGAAAGAGCCGACAGGATTCGCGGTTTCTATCGCAGGATACTTCGCCACTTATCAAGAATATATTTCGAACTTTCGAAATTCGCGATGAATTTTCCATCAAACTCGAAAGAATTTATCTCAAAAACAAAAACCACTAAAATCTCTCGTCGTCTCATCGACGTGAAAAATTATTTTCAAAAAATTCGATCGCACGTATAAAAGTGTCTTCGATAGAAAGAAAAAATATCGACCCTCGAAGAAATAGAATCGAACCGGAAACACCGGGTAAAGTCGTCTACCTCGTGAAATCATCGACGTTCGTATTTGCGACAGATGCAAATGTATTTCTCTCGAGTTGGTCTCGCAACCCTTTTTCGATCGAACAAATAAAGTCGCACGGCATTTCGAATCAGTCTTTCGTACGACCGTATACGAAGGATTACGAGTGTCCTTCGAGGCGCACCATTCGTCGTATCGGACACGCATCTGTCGAATCGACAAATCGGACATTCGCTCGGAAAAAGGGTTTTTGCGCAAACAGCAGCTGTTACAATTTTTACGGAAACGCACGAGTTCTGGTATTATATTATGTATCACCTTTATAATAAAGGTATCCATATGTCCTAACGTACGTACCGCGTCACTCGTGCACCGGCCCCCGCCCGTCGACGAAAGGGATTGACCTGTTGCAGCTTGGATGCAGCTGTCCGTGATGCAACCTCCCCCGCAGTCCGAGGACTCAGGTATGACTCGTGTTAATACCCCCCGAGCTCTCTAAACCAGATGCTCTCGATTCGTTCTCGAAATTCGACGAAAAGTGTGATAAAAAGAACGAGAACGAGACGATAAGAAATTGCGATTCAATTTCGAAGCATAAATTCGCTTATCGCACTTCGTTCCTGAATTAAATCGTCCTTTCGGCTTGCGATAATTTTTTACACTCCTCTAGGGTTAAATTATTACAGTCTCTTAAAGCTAGAATTTTTCTAACCAAAATTTATGAATTTATTCACTTGGCCAAAAAGTAACCGCGTTTCTAACGCATGAAAATGTACATCGTTGCCTAACAAAAAAACGCAGTTACTTTTTGGCCAACCTGTCAAATTCCAATCAAACTCAGTTCAACGATGCGGATAGGACAAAAATTCGCTCGTTTTCTTTCTGATTTTAATAAAGAAAAAGTTTCATTTCATTCAAATATATTCTCTCGTTGAATCAAACATGATTGAGGTGAAATCGCATCGAGATCCAACGTTGGAACGGAACGTACTTGATTGAAGGGAAAAATCAAAGTAGCCGGTGGTAAAAAAAACTGGAGAGACTTTCAGGGTGGATGGAAAGACGCGAAGCGTACAGCGAAGAGAGAGAGAGAGAGAGAGAGAGAGAGAGAGAGAAAGGTAAAAAGGAGAGAAACGAGTATACGGGATAAAGAAGAAGGTGGACGACGACAAACGACGATGAGGAGGAATAGTGGGTTGCTGGTGCTACCTCGAGTCTCTCTCAAGGTCCGGAGCGTGCGTTGATCCTCCTCGGTCACAGACCCGATATCTCTATCTTTCTTCTTCTTCTTCTTCTTCTTCTTCTTCTTCTTCTTCTTCTTCTTCTTCTTCTTCTCCTTCTTCTTCCTTCTCTTCTTTTTTCTCTCCATCTTTATCCGCCTCGTTCACCCCGCCTTTCCCCCTAAGCCTATAGAATTCCGCGGCAGCAGCAGCTTCGCGACGAGCCCTTTTACCGAGTTGGCGAGCACGAGGATTCAGAAGCAACGCCAACGCTGAAGCCATGGGTCTTGTTCCAAGGGCTCGAGAACGTTCCTCGCCGAAGGAGAGACCTGGCACAATATTCAAGCGAGGCGGGGGTTTCATTTTGTTTTTCCCGCGTTTCTACGCTCGATCGAAGATCGCTCTTTGTTTCTAATCACGAGGGTAATACTCGAAGAATTTAACGCAGGGAAAAGGGCTCGATGACGGATTTTGGACGAGAGAGAGAGACTCATAATTTGAAAACTTTTCGATAAGGGTTTCGATCGATTCGTTGAACGATGTAAACGACTATGAAGAAAAAAATCACGATTTGAAACGACGTCGATTTATGTCGTTCGAGCCCTAAATGATCATACTCGTGCCCTAAATCACGAGAAAGGAAAAGGTTCGCTTTGCGGTACTTGATTTTATAACGTCGATACCGTAAAGCACGTTTTCCGGGTTCCTTTTTTCTTCCTTTCCGTCGTGCCTATCGCCGTGTTTTTTTTCTTTTCCCGTGATAAAAAGAGGTTTGAAAAGCTCGGGGATTTGAAGAATTTGGCGATGAGGGTTGTAGACGATCGTGTCGGGCAAAAGGAGTCGGACGCGTCGAGCCGTACGCCAAAAACTCACCCTTACCCCACGATGTGCCAAATATCCGAAGGGTTTTCGTCCTTGTCGTCGATGTTTTTTTTTCTTTTTTCTCTCGATTTTTTTTCTTCTCTTGGTCGTTTCTTCTCCCTAAGGGACGAGAGAGAGAGACAGAGAGAGACAGAGGTAGTGAGAGGGAGACGGCAAGTATGTGCCTCGAGAATCGGCCTTGAGGAGTATTATTGAATCGCGGAAGTAAGGCAAGCGAAACTCGTGCTTCGAAGGTTACCCCGGGGTTGAAGCGTCCCCGGAAAACGCGCCGGCAGATCCCCTCTCGTCGAAGGGTAAAACGCGAGAGAGAAAGAGATAGAACGAGAGCGAGAAACGTAAGGGTGGACAAGGGTAGGAACGTGAAAGGGAGGATAGGAAACGGTGGAGCACGTGGAACAAAGACCGGCAAAAGAGGGTGGAAATTAAGGACGGAGCCTGCTCGAAGACCGTCACGTTACCGAGAGAGAACGATACGAGCGGTCCTATAGGTGGACCACCACGATGAGCAGACAGCGTTTATCCAACTTCTCTCTCTCGTACAGGAGAGCGAGAGAGAGATAGAAGGAGAGAAAGAAAGAGAGAGAGAGAGAGGGAGAGAGAGAAAGATTAACTATACCCGGAATATAATTGTGACGAACGGAGCGTGAACACTTTGTCGTATCCTGGTACTTCGGCCACAGCTCCGCTTGCCCTCGTTATCACTCCCCGAGGGTGAAAAATAATCGAGGAAAAATAAAGAAAGCCGGGATTCCAAGAATCGTATTTATCGTCAAGTTGCACAAGGGGTGCAACGTCGAGTTTAAAATAAAGAAACAAAACAAAAAAAGCATAATTTTCAATAATCGCGTCACGAATGAAGAATAATTTCCCCGATGAAACTGAGAATGATAATATTTGTTAACGATTGTAAAAACATGATCGGTTTTTTTTATTTTTTCTTTGCTATATAATTTCATTCTTCCAACGATACGACGGAAAATATCACGGGATAGAATTCTCGCGAGTCGAGGTAAAGCGCGAAGTGAGTTAACATTCGTTCTTATCAATTCAGTATTCTTGGCATTGAGATATGAAGGATTTTCTCCGCGAAATGGAGCGTGCTTGGCGAGAGAGAAAAAGAGAAGGAAGTCCTTTCGTCCCGATTGACTAATAGTTCGGTGTTCCGGGTGGGAGAGGCTCGTGGAAAAGCTTGCCTCAGGCACGAAGGAAGCCTAGACCGGATCTCTCGACGTTTGCGAGATACTCGAGAGAGTGGCACCCCCTTCGAGTTTGCCACGCAGCATTCAAAGAGAAAATAAGATATAATATATTTGAGATAGGGCCGTCGTTGTCAGGGTAACGATCTCCATTCGTTTCTTTCTTTCCCTCTCTCTCTCTCTCTCTTTCCATCTTTGTCTCTCTTCCTGTTTACCGGTCCCGACCTTGGCCACGCTCGTGTAACCACCCTTAGCGATTGTTCCAAGAAACGAGACCATGTGTGGATAGTTCGATGCAACGTTGCACCCGCGGCTGCCTCCTACGTCCTGCTATACCCATCATCCCCTATTTTCCTCACCATCCTCGGCACTCTCGCCTTATCTTTCTCCTTCAACCCCTATCAATTATCCTCGTCTACCAGACGTTCCTTAGCGCGACCGACCGTAGCAACGCGAAACAACGAGAACGAAAACGAACGAATGAGAACCCTCGTGCGTGTTTCCACCCCCTTCGGAGAATCACAGGGTGACTTCGTATATTCTCGACCTCGAGAAGGAAGGTCGTGATCTCGATAATGAAGTTTGACCCCGTGGATTAATAACTCTGCCGTGGTTATCGAATCACGGGAATGTCACATTGACGGTAAAGGACGAAGAAAAAATTTGTTCGAAGAAAGATAAAGATTGTCTCTCGACGTCTCGGTTGCGAAATATCGACGAACGAAAGTTCCTCGAGTATTATATTTTGCGAATTTTTAGAACACGGACGATCTCGGCATTTCGTCTCGGGCAAGGATGACTCCTCGACTCGCTCGTCCCATAAATCATTTACATACGTTTGATTTACACCCTTGACATAAATTCGAGAAACTTGGAAACTTCTTTCTATTATGCTAGAGATATATATATATATATATATACGTATATACAACACAGAGCTATCCATTTCTCGAAAAAGGATTTCGTCGAGAGAGTGCGAAAGATCTGAACCAGTTAAATTATTAGAACGTCATTGTCGAAAGTGAATGGTGACTGTAGTGCCCGTAACGTCGCCGTGACCGCCTTGGTTTTCATCCTGTGTATACACACACATATATAGATATATATTTTAAAGTCTAAGCGCCTCTATACACCCGGCATAAAAATAGGAAAATGGGCCTAACGCACGCGGACAGGTATCCTTGACAAAGGGTACCTCGCAGGCTCGCCATAACTCGGGAAAAATATTCTCATACAGGGTACGAATACAATGACGTATTTGGATCACGTTGGTCGAGAACGTTGGATGAGAAAGACAGAAATATAACGAACGTGTGTATTTTTCATCCCCTTTTTTTTGTGTTGCCCTACGAGCGTAGGACACGTAGGAAACCCTTTTTCCCCGGATATGGAAAACTTTTCATCTCGTGGGTGTAATTTCTAAAGGATTCTCAACAACGATAATACGCACATATATATTGTCGTCAGACCCTCGAGGCCCTTCGGTCGGAGGGATGAGATCGATTTATCGATCCGACCGATCGAAATACGCGCGTGGGAAGAAGAATTTTTCAGAATTTTATGAAATAATACCGATTTCGCATTAGAATTTTGCCGCGTGGGCCAGCTGCGAACGACTACGAAAAGGGTGGTTCGATAAAAGGGCTGCAACGTCGTGAAATTCTTTACAACGAAATAATATCCGGTCGCGTAGGTATACGAGATGATTATTTTTCTCGCGCGTCTTCTCTCCGCGTTTTTCCTCGTTCGAGCTGTGAAATAAACGCGCATTTTTTTTTTTTTCTTTTTTTTTTATATCGAGAGCCTTTTTTTTCTCGCTCGTTTTTCGTCTCTTCCTCGCTCTCTCGGTACGACGCTCGTAGCACGGTCCATTGTTCGTTACCGCGTCGCACTCGACGGATTTCTCAATTTCGTGGAGTTTCTTAACAATAACGAGAACCGCGCCCTGGCGACCTCGCGCTTCAACCTATTTTTCGTTTGTTTCCCTGAAAAGTGAGGGAGGGGGGAGCAAATGTGGAACGGGTTGAAAACGACGGGACGAATCATCGCGCGCCGATCCGTACCGATTGGGACAAAGCCGGCCTCTCGCAACCGTTCGCTTTATTTCCACGTTCGATATATTTTTTTTTTTTCTTATGAGTTTTTGTATTTCGTGTGTGTGTGTTTTTTTTTCTTGTCGATGCGTTCACGCGCTCAATTCGTCGATGTTCGTTTTATAAATGGGCCTTAGCGCGACCAGCGACCGGAATTCTCGCTGGAGATAGTTGCGCTCGTATTTAAGTGCGTCGAAACGTTCTTTTTACGTTGTTGAAAATTTCGATTCACGCGATTCTGACCTAGTTTCATTGGGAGAAATTCGAAACTCGAGGATGGGTACCTTTTCTTCCTTTTCTCGTTTTCATTGAATTTTTCGACGCGATTCTCGCCCAGTTTGTCCATCGGACTGTGTTTCGAGGGGGAAACAGTTCTGTCGATCGAGGTCGAATCTCGAGGGGAAAAAGGGTTGCTGAAAAAGTTGAAGTAAATTTTTAATCTCGTTTCAATCGCGCGTAACAATAATAATTCGATCGATTTATCCGTGGGTATATCGATCTTGCGATCGACATATATATATATATATGTATATTTTCGTTAATTCGTCGTACTCGTTACGAAGTCACGTGACACGTATCGCCATCTGTCGTGAAAAAATATCGCGCTTGCGCAGAATCGAGCACGCTCGGTACTTCGTCACGGTTGACTCCTCGTGTCGTCAAAGACTTCCGACGCTTCGTTACACGTTGCGTAAAAGTGCGAAAGTATTGAGACGGACCAAGAGACACGTACGAGAGCGACAGTGAGGAAAAGGAAGATTATCGATTGCTGTGCTAACAGCTGATCGCGCATCGTAAGAGCGAAAGTCTGGGTATCGTTCGTTCGCTAATAGTTTGTGTATTAAACGAGTCGAGTCGACGACAGTTCTCAAATACGCAGGCATTTCGGTCTTTCGTCAGATTTTTCGTTTATGAAATCAAACCTTGAAAAGTCCTCGGTAGAAGAAGTATCGATCAATCGATAATTAATCGTGAATTAATTAATCCTCACGTCGAGATTTCACTGTAAACAAAAATCTACGAAAATCTACAGGAAACAAAAATAAACAGATAAATAAATTTCGTGTTTAAAAACTTAAAATTCGCGCCCCGTTAATGTTATAAATTTTCTACGATACGTTTTTCGGTATAAAAACCTTGATTCTCGAAGGGCAAACCGATGCAACGGGAGCCCCTCGACCTTCGTCTCGCTCGCCTCGATATTCTATTCGACGCGTTTCAACAGTATAAACCCATAATGTTATTTATGTCTCGAATGATTCGACCCTTAAGCCCGTGATTTACGATTCTCTCTCTCTCTCTCTCTCTCTCTCTCTCTTTCTCTGTTTCTCGTTTTGGCTCGCGTTATATTTACGGTAAAAGCACGGGCATACAGAGCGAGATTGAGTAGAGAGCGTGTAGAGCAACGAAAGAGAGAAAGAGAGAGAGAGAGAGAGAGGGAGAGAGAAAAGCGAGGGTCGGCAAGTTGCGTGAAAATAAAGCCGTTATTTATGCCGGAGCAATTTGCGACGGGGCCAAAGCTCTCGAGCCCTCGACCATGCGCCTTCTTAAACTCCCTGCGCTCTCTCCTGCCTAGGACTCGGTGAATTTTTTTTCTTTCCTCCGTGCAAACACACCCCACCACCGAGCACTTGCCGCTGCACTTTCGCGTACTGTAAATCTACGTATGGTCGTAAATAAAGCTTGGCGTAGTAACACGCGAGTTTCATCCCCATCGCGATGTCCTGCGCGTTATATAGTTCGAGTTTAATAAAATCGATGGGTTCGAAAGTGCTCGGGACTTGATTCGCGCGACGATACGGTCGTGAGAATCTTTTCCCGGGCTGACTATAATTGGAATGTTGAAAAAGGAATTAACTTTGCTTTTAATTATCGTAACGATCGTCAAATTGATTTCGAAAAATATAATTTTGTCAATTAATTGAGAATATTTTTAGTCCAATATCCCTAAATTACATTATTTAAAAATTCAATACACTTTCAAATAATTGAGAATATATTTATCCAAACGAAAATTAATTCTCGCACAATTTTCCCGAACTACGGCTCGGTTTATATATTAATTAAATTTATCTCATAAAAAGTTTAAATCGAAGAATCCCCTCCGTCTTGGCTTCTAAAGAATTTCAGGGGTCAACAAGCTCCGAAGTATCGCGATAAAAATATAACCGAGCATTCGGCGAGTTGGCCAGGTGAATCTTCCTTTGAAAAAAGAAAAGAACGATAAAAAGAAACGAATAAAAATAAAAGAAAAAAGCCTACATATATAAAAATAAGCAGACTGTCCCACATAGCCGTGTCTAGCGATCCTCGAGAGACTCGTTCGCTCTTGAGCCGGTCGCGATTGTGCTCGCTCGCGAATGCAAGTCGCGTTCGCGATGAGAGCTCGCCATCAAGGGCCAAAGACCTCGGGCACGTAGGACGATGCACCCTCGACGGCCTTGTCCCAGCTCCGGGGCTTGCCGGAGCGTTTTCAGTGTCGCGCTACGCTGCACTGGCTTCGCGTTTTGTAGTTCGTCGAATGTAACCGACGATTTATTTTCTCACTCTCTCTCTCTCTCTCTCTGTCTCTCATCAACTCGCAACCAAATTTTTCGTTAATATTCGCGTGTACGAAACACGATTGTTCGCATTTCTCCGCGATAACGATTGCTTTTATTCTCTTTCATACGCGAGAGTAAAAAGATGTGATAACAAAATTTGATAGTGTTTCATCCCGAGTAACGAGAATAGCGTCGGAACGACGCGAGAGCGTGTCCGGAGCAATGTCGAGAGATGCGTGCGCAAAAGTGCAACGCTCGAGCGACGCTCGACTGCGAGAAACGCAGACGAGCGCTCTCGCGTCCCAGCGACGGTTACGCCTTTGCCGTACGATGCCACTGACCCATTAATACGTTTAAAACAACAAGGGCGTCACCCTCCTTTTCGACAATCCCATATCTCGTACATGGACGCAACGTTTTCCATTTCGTAACGCGGGTGGCGATAATGCCCGCCGTTTTGAATTGCTAAATCGCGCGTTCTCGCGCAAGTATAATAGGATTAGTTTGTATATCAAATGGTTTGATCGAGCGTGCCAGAATTCAGTTTAATTCAATTAGGGGAAAAAACAAACATTGAAATAATAAAATTTGAACTAAAAAATTGAAAAAGATTAAGAAATTTGATTACATTAAATCAATAGAAAACGTAAATCGATATTAGAGTAAATTTAAATAAAAATAAGATGAAATCAAAATATGTATTTGATTAAAACGAATTTTTGGTGTAATTGAGAATCTTCTCAAGTGTTAAAATTAATTTCATTCAAATATTTTACGAATTGTCTAGGCTATTTTTTTTCAGCCATAATCAAAGTCTTATATTTCGACAATACTAGATTCGTTTAATTGAAGTCAATTTAATTCTAATCGTTTCGAGTTGAGAATTATTTCGCGTTGTAGAGTAAATTTTACGTGATTTGAGTAAATTTTTTAAATTTTGTTTTTACTCGAATAAAAGTTGAATAAACCGCGTCGAATATTGTTAAAGCGATTTTCGACACGATCTATAGAAAGAATATCGAAACTCCGATGAATACGCGCGACTCGAAGGATATTAGTTGAGATCCTTCGAGACATCTGTGGTCGATCCTGTGGCAGGTGTTGGAAAAAAGCAGCGCCCTCGGCGCTTGAGAAAACGAGCGGGAAAGGGTGGTCCAGTTGTGCTCGCGTCCAAGTCGCCTATCTCCCTCTCGTTCTTTCTCTCTGTCTGTCTGTCGGTCTCTCTCTTTCTCTCTCTCTCTCTTTCTCTGTATCTCTCCCTCCCTCTCGCTCTCTCACTCGCGCGTTTCTCTCGTCGTTGTCGTTTTACTCCGCGTGCTCGTGGCAAAAGGGCCGAGAGGTGTGCTCGCTCAGCAACGAACGAAGGTCGGGGACCTTCGACGTTAAGGGCAAAGAACTCCGACAAGCACTTTCTGTTCAAAGTGCACAGTAAAAATGAAATTTACAATCGTTTCAAACGAATCTCCTTTTAATTTCATTTTAAAAACAAAAAATATTATTCGATACAAATTTAACAAAAAAAGAAAAACAAAGAAAAACAAACTAATAAAATCCATCGAAATATATCTTTTAGGGTTAGTTTTTATAATAATCCATAAACTTTTTTCTCATTGCTCCGAGCTGCTTATTAATCAATCCTGCCTGATTGTCGTACTTAAGTCGGCGATTAGCCCTTCAATCTTCCATGAAATGAAAGAGACCGCGATATCCGGCTAACCTACTACTGGTTCTACGCTACCGGTTATACGCTTTTCTATCGTGTGGATAACGTATATCTGTATCGAGTGGCAAAGTCGGTGACCGGTACGTCGATCCCTCGAAGGAGGCGAAGGACCTCCGACTCGGGCACATAGTTGCGACGATTCTATGAAATCGCGTTCCATTGCTGGTTGCTACTACTGCCGCTGTTGCTGCTAGAGAAGCCACGGCTTTCGCACGGTATGCAGGAATGGGAAGTACTTAGAGAGCGGAGCCATTCGCTAGAGATCGTGCGGCGAAGTTCCTGAAGCTCTCGACGAAGGCTCGGAAGGCTAAACAGTCTTTCAGTGTAATTGAGCTTCGGTACATCGTACAGTAATCACTCGATCCATATCGAAATTAAAACAGATGGACGATATGCGAGAATGAAAAATCATCGAAATTTTTTTAAATTTATGAATACGACATTTATGAATAATCGAACTAATTACATTCGGCTTGAATTTTTGTTTTTCTTTCGTTTCGATAATGAGGAATAATTTTAATCTTTACAACAACTGTTTATATAAATAATCATAGTTATTGTACGATATAATAATTTTTCCATAAAATTAAGATTAATCGAGGTTAATTAATCATTAATTACGATATGAAATAATATATCGATGATCGTTGTTTTAAATAAAGATTGGAAGCGACGAAACTACGATTCGATCAAATAATTGGTGCGCGCTAGATTGATATCGGGGGATCAAACGAGTTAAACAATAATTAGAGCGAGTTTCGTGCGATAAAATACACGTCTGGTCTATAAAGTTCGCGATGCACTCGAGGATTAGCCAGACCGTGCGAAAGGCTTCGTTAACAAGCATCGTTGATTATTTCACCTCTCGTTGTTCTCTCTCTCTCTCTCTCTCTCTCTCTCTCTCTCTCCTCGTATCATAATTACTCAGAAAAAGGCGGAAGAGGAAAGGAAGCAAAAAAGCATCGTTTCCTGCCTCCTCCGGTTTTATTTGCATTGTCTCTACTGGGCAAAGAGTAAAATAACTTTACGTTTTGCTTCGCGCGAGTTACGAGTTCGAGGGACGAGTTAACCACGAGGACGAAGCATCGAACTCGGTGAACTCTTCCATTCCGTGCTATAAGAGTTTCGCTGACTCACGATGCGGTGTCTATGCCACTGACAGTATTGTACCTCATAGCCTTTCGGACTATAGCGCGTTACGATCGACAGACGCGACGACGCCTCGTACGAATTTTCCCTACGATTGAATAAAAATTATAAGGGAAGATTCGATTAAAAAATCAATATTATTCGATGGAATTATATCGCATACTTTGATTTTAAAAAACCCGAAAGATAATAAGAGAAATTGTAAGGTACGGTGATAATAGATAAGACAAATTATCAAGGATGATTGGATAAAAAAATAAAAGAATAATGAAGAAAATTACGAGTGACGATTTGATTAAAAACTCAAAAATAATATTTTTTCCAACCCCCTCGCGATTATATTTTGACGGCCATCCCCTAATATCTCGCCTGCTAAAAAAATACTCTCGTACTGAAATTTTATACTCGCGAATTACACCCTCGACTAAAATTCCCCGATAATTTCGAGTGCCCAAATCGATTCCTCCTTCTAAAATCCATCGCGAGTGTCTCGACGCTTCCACCCCGGCTCCCATCCCCCTCCTGACAACAATGCCAAACGACGTGTGAGACTGACACATTGACGCAACCTCGAGTGTAATTAACGCTCCAGTTTCGCGATCCGTTCGAAATTAATTCAAATTAATTTTCCCCGTCACCGAGACTCGTCGTTGAGGTCTTCGAGAGATTCGTTCTGTCGTATACACACTCGTGTATAAAGCATTACTTACAAGAGAGGGTCTTCGAAGTTTCTCAAAGCAACGCGTCTCTCGTGACATCGGAGATTTCTGCGCGTATATTCACCTTCCTCTCTCTCTCTCTCTCTCCCTCTCTCTCTCACCCCGTCCCACATCCCTCTTAAGAGACGTTCTAAAGTCGTCCAGAGGGATAAGATTTTGGTCCCTCGTAGCGCGACGGTCGTCACGATTATCACGCGTGAGATAATCCACCCTCTAATCTTCTCCAAATCGTTTATTTCGCTAAATTTCGACCCGAAATATCATCCCTCGATATGGCTTTGTGCCGAGCGAACGTTTTGTTGCGTCTTGTACTCCTCGCGTAGCTATACACACTCTTGTTCCGACATTCAGCGGGGATTCTCTGCCTATATAGTTACACACACACACACATATATATATATATATATATATATATATATATATATATATATATATATAAATACACGTAAAAGTACGTAGGGACAAGCAGAGGGTGGAAAGTTGTCGGTGGTGGTGGTGGTGGTGCTGCTGCTGCTAGGCGCAATGGGCGTTGCAAGGGTAGTTTAGTGGCGGTCGTCATGGTAACCCCGACGGTCTCAACGTACAGTGCACCCCATCAAGGACCTTGAACGAGA
This sequence comes from Netelia virgata, assembly GCA_951802705.1. Taxonomy (NCBI): domain Eukaryota; kingdom Metazoa; phylum Arthropoda; class Insecta; order Hymenoptera; family Ichneumonidae; genus Netelia; species Netelia virgata. Next base: position 7,747,157 of record OX637868.1, read on the forward strand.
GAATCGAAGGGCAGCCACAGTCGAGGGACTCTGGTGTGCGCGAGTTACTACGGGGCTTTCGATAGTGCGGAGGTGGGTATGGGGTAAAAAGGATGGCCGTCAAACCCCCCTTTTCCATCCTTCTGTTACGACGAGCTACGACTATCCCGACAAGGACGAGATCCGAAGCAAAACGAGCGCTCCTTACGCGACGTATACGCGCCTATACGGTCCTGCGTGGCCCCGTTACACGACCAGAACTTGACTCGTTTATCCACGATCGTCTCGCCTCGACGGCCATAAAGTTTCTCAAATATATCCTTCCAACATTTCGTCTCTGACCCTCCCCCTCTCGCTGCTGCTGCTGCTGCTGCTCCTGCTTAACCTTCAACCGCGCGAGTATAGGACCGCGAGCGAAAAGAAGAAAAACGAGAGAAAAAACGAAAAGTTTTAAAGTACCGATACGATTGGGAATGAGTTATCGACCCTTTTTTTTTCATGGTTTTATTTTCGATGTTTTTTCCTTTTTTTCTTTTACGACTCCGTCATCGACGGCTTGTCGTACATTTCGTGCTTCGGCGAATATTAAATTCTGGCGCGGGGAATTTTCGCCATGTAGCAGGTTCCTTTGTTCGGTACCGAGAAGTTCGTATCGGGTGGTCGGGGGCGGGAATGAGGGGGTTGGAAATGCGTACTCGGTGAACGAGAGACTACGAGAGGGGAAAGACGACTTTTCCGATTCGATGTTGCACTTTATGGATTTTTGCAACTTGACGGTCGCGACCGCGGATTCTGTATGGGAGCGCGCGATGGGTGTTTGAAAATGGTCGCGTTGTCATGGCCACGCCTGTACTCTCGCGGTTTTGTGTTTGCGAGAGGCGTATGTATCGAACGAGACCGGGAAATATGGACCATTGAATTATGGTATTTACTATCGATGGTGAGGGGTTCGAAACGTACTTCAGGGGTGAAATTTCTTCATAAAGATACGGATCATAAATTTTTCAGGGGTTGAATGTGTATTTAGTATTTTATCGTGTGTTTTTATTTTTTTTTTCGAATGCCTTTTTTTTTACTTGTCCAAAAAATCACACCGTTTCATCTTGGCAACCAGGCACATATTTTTCTTTACGTTTTAAATATACCTACGCAAATATTTCCAACGTAAAAGAGCTTTTTGTGATTAGACGGTGAAGTTTTGTCAAAGTGCATCGGAGAGTCCAAAAGGAAGAGGTTTCATAGGTTTTTAGGGAAATCAAAGTGCATATTGGTTCGAGTCTCGAGCCAGTCACGAAACTCATCCGGTATACCTAGTACACGGGGCTTCGAGGAAACTGCGAGGACCTTGATCCTGAACGCTGGAAGCTCGGCCTCCAGTGGCGGTCGCGTCTCTCGCTGCTGCCTCCCCACCACCACCCTCTCCTCGCTTCATCCCGCTCGGTGCACCCTCGCTGGTACACGCAACCGCGGCCACGGCCACCGCGTTTCCAACCTCGGCACACTCGACCTCCCCCTCTCTTTCTCTCTCCCTCTCTCTTCCTCTCTCTCTCTCTCTCTCTCTCTCTCTCTCTCTCTCTCTCTCTCTCTCTCTCTCTCTCTCTCTCTCTCTCTCTCTCTCTCTCTCTCTCTCTCTCTCTCTCTTTCAGTCGCTCCGTCGATCTCCATGCTGGAATATCGTCAAGCAATTTCAGGGCCGCATTGTACTACCCTGCGCCGTACACGTTCTCCCTTACACAAATAAAAGTACAACGAACGTGGGGAATAAGAATCGAGCGAAGAAGAAAATTCTTCCGATTGGAATTTCTCGACACGCTCGTGATATTTTTTTATTCGGTTGTAATTACTTCTGGTGTAATCACAGTCATCGTTCGACAACGAACTAATTGTGCTTTGGAAATATGATCGTTTTCGTCTCTAATAATATTGTTCGAGAGACGTTACGAGCTTTTCAGGGAAATAAACGAAATCTGAATCGCTAGACTGGAGCAATTTCATGGAAAAAATCATCGTGAGAAATCGAGCTTATATTTTGTTATTAAATTTATTTCACAATTAAACATAAATTTATTCGACTGAAATCGAATTTTGTTTGATCACATGAAATTTAAATTAAATTAATCTTATTTAACCGAATTACATCGAAGGTCGATGAAAACAATTTAATTTCACTAAATTATATTTTATTTCAATTAAATCAATGACATTCGACTAAATTAGATTGAATTTAATTACAATAGATTATTATTTAAGGAATATTTAAAAAAATCGATCTACACGAAACCGCGATGGCCAAAATATCGTCGAAACGGAACAAAGCGTTTCTCGCGGTGGATCGAATTAGACGAGTCTTTGTTCCCGAAATGCGACGCGTTCGGGATCCTCTCTCGGGGCGTAGAGGCCAGACGAACGAGGGTGGAATCGCGAGAAAGGACCCTTTTGGGTTTTCTCTTTCTCGGGACGTCGCAAAATGAGACGACCAGGGGTGGCACGAGACGGGGGGAAGTGTCTTTACCCTCAAGGGGTATGTTTTCCCTCTCGCTTTTAACCACCCCCTCTCTTCCCTTTTTCTCTTTCTCTTTCTTCTCTCTTCGCGTCTTTCTCCTTTTCTCGCATCGTATCATCGTGTATACATATAACCTCTGCTCGACGTCCTTTCTTCCCTCTCAACATCGTAGAAATACGATGATGCATGCCAAACGCGAACGCTCACGATTTCAAGAGGATATACACACATTTTCTTATCGTTCTTCGTGTCGTTGGCCGAGCCCAAATTGAAATACGAGGGACAAAGTCGTGGCGGAACAAAGACGAGCATTACGAAGGGGATATCCCTCGAATGATCGATATAAAGAGGCAGTTTCTTCGAGTCTTTGATAAACTTGGCCCGATCGGTCGTTCATAAAAAAATGTATATTTTTAATCCGAACGAGACGAGATCGTGATTATCGTAAACGAACGTAGTACGAGTTAACTCTGTCAACCCCCTTAACGTAACGATTATCAAACGATTACGTATAAACTCTCAATCTCGTTAGAGATTTGTTCGAGTCACTCTCGTAGGAGCTTCTCGAGACGTATAGCGAATAGGGTGCGTTGTAATGGCCGACTAAGTGGTGACGAAACAATTTTGTAACAAAAGCTCGAGATAATTAATACACAAGATCGTCGGTCCCTACGACTTTCACATCGGCTCTCCGCACTGATAATATCCGGGATCTTTTCAACCCTTTCTCTACGTAGTTCCAGATTCTTTGTGCGATTTAATGAAAAGTTGAGCAAACGAGAGAGATTAGCCTTGGAACGACAGCGAGGAAATACACAAGATGGTCCTATACGCTGCTATCACTCCGTCACTTCATCGAGTAAGAAAATACCAATATCCTCTCGAGGATAAAGGGCACCGTTGTAGCCTCTGTCATTTTAGCCTTGAGAGAATAATTTTCATCGGAGCTTCGCGAGTAAACAAAATATATATATATGTATATATATATCAACGCTGGGAAACGATAAAGGAAAATCGATACAGAGACGCGTTTGGCGATCCTCGTAGCGAGCGCAAGGGCGTACGTTAATCACCGAAAAGGGTCTTTCGAGGCCACGATCCTGTTTCCTTCATTTTTCTTCCCGCGAGTCACTCGGAATTGGCCAACCAACGAATTTGTTTCGTGGTCGATGTACAAAAAATGGCCCAGATTTTTTGGACCGTATTCGTCGTTGCGATATTTCACGAGAATTGGCCACGGTCCGACCGAGGTACAAGATGGTTTTTGGTTAAGGGTTGATGTACTGTGAATTTATAAACGAAAAAGAAAGAAAGAAAGAAAGAAAGAAAAATGTAACATCCGGGGGTGGTTCCCATGGAAGTTGTTACAGAGTGTGTGAAAAAAATAAAAAGAGACGAAACGTCGTGGCATACGTTCGGTTTTTCTCGACCTCGTGGCTTTTCCGGTTCGACCAGGAAGCGAACGTAGGTACAAGGCCAGCGGGCGTAACACGCCCGAATCGTTTTGTGGCAGCTGTTATCGCCACACGGCAGAGAACGACGAGGAACTAAGCACAAGCAGGACTCTATCGTTTTCTCTCTCTCTCTCTCTCTCTCTCTCTCTCTCTCTCTCTCTCTCTCTCCTCGAGCTTTCCTCTCACGCCCTCGCATCCCTCTCTCTCTCTCTCTCAATCTCTCTCTTCCTTCACATCGCCGCTTCAACCCGGAAGACTTTTTTTCCGCTGGAATCCAGACACCAGTGGGGGATGGTTGCGCGGGACAAGGTCGCCGTAACCGTGGCAACCAGTCGGTATATATAACGGCACGTGCTTCGAAATTTGCTCTTTCCCCCGATCGTCTCCCACTTCCGACCTCCTCTCGCTCTTCTATCTCTGTCTTCAACCCTCATCCCCCGATGGGACGGACCGCGGAAGCTTGTCACGAGGCTTAATATAGGTACAGCCTCCGTTCCACTTTCATCGCCCGCCTCTCGGTCAACGGGAAACATCCATTAGGACCATTGACTCTACGAAAATCATTCCCACCCCATGTTCAAATAAAGGACAGAAAATATTTAATTCATATGAAAATTCTTACCGATCGATCGTTGTTACGATTTAGGTTAATAATTAAAATAATACTTCAATCGTATATAGAAAATTTTCGAAAATGTGTGATATGAAAACAACCCTTATTTTTAAAAGTTGCAATATTGCAACGACAAAAAATTCGGTAAAAATAATGTAAATAATACGACGACAAGATTGGTAAATTATTACAGGAGATTATTTGAAAAATATAAATAAAATTAAACGTTATTTCTAAAAGTTGAAATATTGCGAAAACAATCGTTCGAGTAAATTTAATAATTCGCTGATGGACAAGGTGCACACGCGCGAACATCGTACACTGACATTTTCGACATCGAGGCGGAAGCTCTCTCGACATAACGATCACCACACCATCGTCGTACTCCCATTTTCCGGTCGACCCTCGGGTTCGCTAATGGTACGCTCGGTTCGCACCCCCATAACCCTCCTTCCACCCACTCTAACGCGGAAATCCCGGAAGCCGAGTATACCGTGGGCCGAGCTAGGTGAAGGCTAAACGGGGTGAAGGTCTCTCCTGTCCCGAGAGAGAGAGAGCGAGAGAGAGAGAGAGAGCGAGAGAGAGAGAGGAAGAGAGAGGGAGAGGGAGAGAGTGGGCGGAGGGTGCTACTGATGGTGAACGCGCGAATCCTGAGAGTAAAGGGTAGCATTTCGAGAGATAGAGAAAGAGACAGTAAGACCAGCCAGAGAGTCAACCCTGTTGGTAATATCGAGATCAAGGTGTAAATATCTGAAATAAGGGCGGATGAGACCGACGGAGCGAGAAATATTCGAACCTGTGTCTGACTTTGGGGAAGAAAACAGTCAGATTGGGTTTGAGAGGGAGAGAAATTCAAGGGGAATAAGGGTGCGGGACAGAGTGAAAGAGGGAAGAGTAAAACAGCCGAGACGAATGGAAGAGAGAAGAAGAGGGAGAGAGAGAACGAGCACGAGGAAATAGAGATGAAAAGAGAGATGGAACGAGGAAGTAGAAACGGATGGGAATTGTGGAGGGGTGGATATTGAAGCTTCCGAGGTTCAACCTCCAACACCTATATATATAAAGACTTTCACGCATTTCCCAAGCTCCAGTTTCCGGGTTTTCGTATATCTAACAACCACCTACCCCTTCGACTCTCCCTTCGCCCGATCTACCCTGAATTTTGATAAATTCTAACAAAAAAAAGAAAAATCCTCCCTCCCCGCGACGCGTTAGTCGTGTAGAAAATGTGTCGGTACACACAAGGGCGAACTCGTCGAAGAGGCGGATATCCTCGATTCGTAAATGACTCTTATACCAAGGTCCCAGCTTCTCACGCCTCGTGACTTTATCGCGAGTATATAAACGCATAAACGCACGTGTGATAGATATCCAAGGGTAGGCGAAAAGGACACGTGCGTCGGATATTTGCAGTCGAACGAGCACGGGTAATGAAATCGACCTGTAAACCCGGAGTGTCGATGTCATCCTACCCTCCTCGGAATTCAGGCAGAACAAATATTTCCTAGGAATTCTTCGGGTAGGTATGGGAACGAGGGTGGCGAGAGTTGAGATTTTGATTAATCGAATCGCGAGAAACCGTCTCGCGAGATTGTGGAGAGAAACAAAAAATAATTGAAACGATTATTTCATCAACCCCTTCGTCGGGTTAATCCCGCGTATCTCTTATATACACCAACCCTTATTCGTCATTACTCATTAGTCGTTCCTTGTCATCGAGATAAAACGAGCGATATAAGAAAGTTCGAAAGAAAACAAAATCAAGGATACAAAAATATCGATCGATCGACTCCCTTTTCTACAAAATCTCCCATCTCGATACTTCTCTCTTATCGTTACTTTCATCATCTCTGGATTACTTCCGGATAACTTTATAATTCGAATGAAAAATCATTGACCGACTGATTCTCGAGACACAGTGATACATTTATTTATGATCTCACGCGTGTCCCTAACCTAGAGTAAGTGAAAACTTCGTGTGGGCTGACGCTTCATCTGGTGAAGAATGAACGAGTGCGTGGCGAGGGAGATGGAGATGTGGGGGGGAGCTTCGTATCTCTCGTCGCGTGTATCTTCTATGGTATTAAAATGCCCGCATATTCCAGTACGTTCCGCAGGAGAATAGGAGGGAGAAGTATCGTCAACGTAGAACGGATGATAGTGTTGCATTGCGTTACACGGGACGATCGTCTGCCCATATGTACATACATATATATATATATATACACACATGTATGACATTCTGCATTATGTTCGAGCGCTGGTGGATGCGTTCTCATGACGTTTCATCGTGCAGTTTGCTCTCTCTCTCTCTCTCTCTCTCGTTCTCTCTTTGTCTTTCTCTTTCTCTCTCCTATAAGCGTCACAGCAGGGACTAAGTGTGTTGTAAAGCAGCGCCTGCGAGCGCGAGCCACGCCGCAAGTATATAAACGCTCGCATGGGGTGGATGCCCGGTCAGTAACCCCTCTCTCGCGTTCTCTGATGAAACGATGGTAGGAGGATGCGCGGGCTCGCTCGCACTTGAAAGCGTTCATGGACGGTCACGGGGTGAAAAACACCAGCGTCAATGAAATTATCATATTTCATCCACCGATTCAATCGTCGGAGCTTTCGAACGGATGAAAAACTTTCAGAGTAACGTCGAGGTATCGCTCGAAAGCTTTTTCTAAACCGAGAGAAACTTTTCTTAGGGGTGAAACGCCGTACCCTTCGCGAGTTAAATGCTAAATTTTCGTCGTTGTGTCTGCGATGGTGGAACGAGAAAGAATAATAATAATAGGTAACGGATTTTTCATCTTTGTTATTGTTAATAAATGTTTCTTTAGCGCGCGGCACTAGAGTGTCGGGCGCATGAATATTGGCTTCGAGCTGTGGTAACGGAGCGTAACGGAGAGCAAAAAATCGTATAAGGCGTTCGTGCGAAACGCTCAGAGTTCAGGGTGAATAGTAGACGATTCTGCGGTCGCGAGAAGAGAAAATCTTCGGTTTATCGAGCGATATATCGTAAACAATTGTTGCGTTTGAGTCGATGTAAATTTATATCGTGGGCTATAAATAAAAGAATTTGTTACACGAATTTTGTTCACGTAGAATATTCGATCTAGTTGATATTTATTTTAATCGCAACGAATCATATTTTTATTGATCAAACCGCTAATTATTTGTTTTTTATGTTTCAGGTAAGTCCGCTGATGTTAAGGATTTATTGAAAAATGAGCTCTCAACCCTCGGGTAAGTGAATATTTGATGGAATTAGATCGAAGGCAGAAGCATATTATGTATATTTCAACTTTTATTCGCCAGAAAACAGAATTTTCAGCCTTTTGTGAATCGAAACATCGCGATTTTCAAATCGTCGCCACGATTACAAAAATAAACGTATCTACCCGAATCTCGCGCCGTTTCTTTAAACATAATGTACGTTTAAAAAAAGTCTATAGGCATTTTCACGCCGGTTCAACGAGAACGAAGCTCCACCTCCTTGAAATATCAATCTTTCATTCTTTCGCGAAAACCGTCGATTAATCTTGCAACATATGTTTTATCGATTTTCTATGATTTTTTCAATCTTAATAACTTCTCATAGAACACGAATTTAACAAACTTGCTCTTTGCGCATCGCCGTTTCCATTTGCGTTTAAACCGTTAACAAAAAAATGTTGAAAACACGAAAAAATTCGGTCGCGTCGGAATTTGACACGTGGGAGTGAGAGTACCTGTTGAAAAGTCTCTCGCTCGTGATACAGTCAACGAGATGGAAGGATAAAAAGAGAGAGAGAGAGAGAGAGAGAGAGCACGAGCTTTTCAATTCCCTCGCCGGCTTCCCGAGCTTTCGCGACACCAGCGCCCTCGCCGCGTGGACGGCGCAATCCGCAAACTTTTCACCGGTTGATAACTTTAACAGACCGCGCGTCGCGCCACCGTCTGTCTGATCTCTACCGCCATCTACTACTTGGCTGTAGCTCGCGAGGCAACTTACTCTCGTACCGGGACTCGCGCGGTCTTCCCGGTACGGTAGTTATCTACTGTACTCGTGGCCAACCTCGCGCAGCAAATTTCTCTCTGCTCCACTGGCAACGTGTTATCGCTCTTAAACTTCTCTGTGCTCCGCAGTCGCAAGCTTCGAGCTTAGTCGATCGCGGGAAGCGTTCGCGTCAAGCCCGAACGACGTTAACGACGGATTCTACATCGAGCGATAAAAAACATCATCCCCGCTCGCCGCCTAACTCGCGAGCTCGTCTCTTATCGAACATCGTCCAACGATCCGAAAGTCTTTTACCATGCGCGAAAAAACTATCCCGCTTTTATCCAATTTAACGGATCGCATCTACTTCAGTTCCTTTCTAATCCCATTCGCGACTTTTCTCAAACCCTCGTAATAACTCTTACCTTCTTTTCTTTTCTTTTTTTTCTTTCTTCGTAAAATTCAATTTATTTCCCGAATAGCGAACGAGAGCCAAAGGTCGAGAGATCGAACGTCCTCGTGACGATCCGAGGATGAATCGATATTACGTAAGGCGCATATTACTTTACGAATAATGTTGCAAAAGGAGCGAGTAATCGGTCTACGCGCTTGCGACCCGGGCGACGAGGGACGATATTATGCATCTCCTCGGTATTATATCTCTGTGTGGGGGTCTGTATGTCTAGTCGCTATTTAGTATTATAAAGTGGTGGGTACGGTTTCGCTTTCTTTCCAAGCGATGTTGAGTCTTACATTCTAAACCTATGCTGAATATATATATATATATGTATTCATGTTCTGGGAGCGGAGCGCCGAGAGTTGCACGAGAGACAGCTTTGCACTGTCTCCTCGTTCTCGCGTCTCGTTGCGACAACGTGAAAGTGACACGCGGCTAAAAGTCTCCGTACCGCCCTGGCACGATGCACTTTTTCACTTTTACTATACAGTCGCAACACCATCGTATACGACATACATAAATATATATATATATATATATATATAATATGTGCAAGTTGCTATAAATGATAGTAAACTATCCCATGAACTCGACTGTCGCTTTCTCGAGTCAACATTTTCAGCCCCGTTTTTTTCTTCTTATCGTAAATTTCGCAAAGTCCATAGATCGAAAGGAGGCTGCATATGTATATATACGACAGTTTGCGTCTGTTTGCGTGTATTATTAGCGAGCGTTGCTAATACAACGAAAACGAACGCGCGCACGTCCATTAGGCCGTACGGTGGAAAAGCCAATGAACGCTTGGATAACCATGCGGAGATATAAAACGTGTGATTATGTCGGTTAAACGAGGTCTCCGACTCCTAACTTTCAATACATAGCTCTCGATTATCACATAACGCGTTACGATAGCGCAAGCTCTTTTTTTCTGTTTTCTTTTTGTTTTTCTTTTTTCTTACGTACCTACGATATAAACCGCGAGCCTAATCGATTTCGTTTCGAATTAGCGTTCGATAGCCGTGAATCAAGATTACGCGCTCTCGGCTACGGATACGAAATTCGAAGCTTTCAAAATCTCAACTTTTCGCCGATTATATTTCACTCCGTCATTGGGTCAAAATCGAATTTCCCTTCGTTCAAATCTCTCGTTTTCAGGAAATCTCATAAAAGTTACAGCCTATCAAAAACTACCTGAAAATTTCCCGTTTTGTTCCTTCGACCCCCAATTCTCAGTAGATAACTAAAAGCAAAATTTATATATCAATTATATTTATTTTCCAACAATTTTCATAAATTTTTATTAAAAATTAATAAAAAAAAAAAAGAAAAATTATCTCTCGCTGTTTCAAGTTCTTGAGATTATTAACAACAGCTGCAAAGTTTCACCCTCTAGTCGACGCATTTCTACCCTTTCTAAGGGTCGACTAAAAAAAATTTTCAAAAAAATGCAAAAATAAAGCAATCAATTTATTTATACATTCATACGTCTGAAGCGCGTCTCGCGTTTTGCGCACAGATACGTTCGTTCCCGTGTACGACGAGTGCTCGAATGTTCGACGAGTAACGCGTGTACGTACATACGCGAATCTAGTCGTGTATACGAGGCTCGACTCGCTCTCGCTTCGGCCGGGTTCGTTCCTTCTCGTCGGCAATGTGTCAGGGGATTTTACTCGTGCGCAAGCTCGTATCGGTGTGCGAACGCTTCACGTGTCTTCGTAACACAAATACGTTTGCTCGCCGCAGCACGAAGCTCTCCGGACGGTGCGCTCGCACACAATCAAGGCCCAAAGTTCACTCACTCCGTAACCTCCTTTCAATCGAAACTATTACACACTAAACAGTGGCTCTCAGTCTCCCACGATTGCCTCGGATCTTTTTTTTCCTTCACTTTCGTTCGTTCTCGTCGTAACGTATGAATAGCAATGGGACTCTCGTTACTTACCATTGTTACCCGTCCACAAATACGTAGCCCGCCAGTGTGAAATCGACGTATAAACTTTCTCGCGATGACGAACACGTGTGCGATTTCCCGCGATGAATAAAATCAAATAAAAACGTTCTTTCGATAACGAAAATTTTCCGATTTTTCGACGATAATTGGATTAGTTTTTTTTTACATAGTAATTAACGATCGAAGCTGGCATTTTTTTGACTCGCGAAGAACGTGAGACTTTGAGCGATGCGAAACAAGAATTCGTCATCGACGTATGAAAGAAAAAGGAACGGGGACGATCGTCGATCTTTCAGCATCCCATATTACGCTGTACGCGTACATCGCTGA